>ML681966.1:48075413-48359262 GCA_007922195.1 Podocnemis expansa | reverse complement strand
GAGGCGTCTCTGGCCCGGGGAGGGACCTGAGGCGTCTCTGGCCCGGGGAGGGACCTGAGGCACGGGCCCAGGCCCTGCTCCCTGGCAGCTAGGTCCCACATCCCCGCCCGGGGACGGGGCTGGAAGCGGCCGCAGGTAGCTGGGTCCCGCATGCCCAGCCAGGGATGGGGCTGCCACCGCCAAGGCCCCAGATTCCCTGCTGCGGCCGCGGGCGCCCAGGCCCTGGATCCCAGGCCAGGGATCGGGCCGCCGCAGCTGCTGGTGGCTGGGACCCAGATCTCCAGCCCAATCAGGCCAGAGACTGGGTCTGCCAGATCTGGGGCACCGGTGCTGGGATTCAGGGCATGTGCCCCGACTGCCCAGCGCCAGCTACGCCTCTGGTTTGTAGAAGCAGGGAAGCATAGTGTGATAGGAGACTTGCACCAAGACTAAGAAAATCAGCAGTTATCATACCATTCTAGTCAAAGACATGCTAATTGATACCCAAAATACTGAATCTGCCTGATTGTATTGTGAGCTTCCCGGAACTATTACCACCCCAGCCAGAAATGTGTATTGTCCACTGAAACAAGTGCCTAGAAAAAAAAAAATTCTGCCCAAATCCAAAAGTGAGTCCTATTGCCCAGATCTAAAAAGCTACATCATCTCCACTGAGACTTCACCTTTTCCTTGCTGATTGCAGTGAGAGTTCTTCCTGTCTCCATCCAGCATGCTGACTCTCAGCTGCACTGCCTGTTTCCTGGGAACCTTTCTGCTACAGAGTTGTGAGATACCACTCCCCCACCCACACATGCTATCTTTCTCTTTGATCACATATAACTCTCTCTATTTCTCCCTAGGCCTGATATAATAGAATCTAGGTAATATTGTAGCTAGGTTTTTTTTCTTTCTTTGTATGGTTATTAATGTTGTAAATGTCTTGGTGTTTTGGGGTATTTTTCTTTCCTTTTGTAATTACTACTACTATTGTAAGTTTTAGGTACTTAGCAATAAAAACTCTCTTAAACTTCATTCCCTCTCCTTTGTCTTCTTGGCCTCCCTGTATTGCTCTGCAGCAATGCTTTTTTTTACCTAGCCAAAGATCCCTTTGATGCCTACAATCCTATAAGGTGTGCTCATTAAGGGGAATACCAGCCCGATTGACTTCAGGGGCATATAAGTGTAACAGCTGAAAAGTGCTATTTTGATCTAGCCTGACTGAGTTCAGGGGCATGTAAAGGTAGCCACCGAAGAGTGCTGTGTGACCCAGCTTGCTCAAGATGCATGCTCAAGCCTAGTCTGGTGCGGTGCAGGGGCACATAAGGGTAGCAGCAAAGAAGTGCTGTGTGACCCAGCCTGCTGAGTTCTGGGATGTATAAAGGGTCAACTGAGAGTGCGGATAGACCTGGTCCGCTCAGGTACACCTTGCTAATTGATGAATGTATGTATTGGGTGGTTATTTGAATCTGGAGTTGGAAGAATCCTGTCTTGGGAAATTGATGTTCTACAATGGTGGCTCCATCGGGAGGGAGCTTGCAGAACGGAAAAGTGAGCTCCATATAGAAACACAAGTGATACAAGCGGTGCACTAGTAGAATTGCAACCTCTCCCACCCACCCCCCAAAAGGAAGTAACCCTAATAAATAAGCCTACTCCAAGTTGGTGGGCAAAGTTAGTAATAGACTGAGGCTCAGATGGGAATGTCCTCAAATACAGCTGCAAAAGTATGGGCTGGTGTGATGAGAAGGATGAGAATATGCAAAAGTAAACATATGACATGGACTTGGTTTCATAGACCCTTAGCATATGGCTATCCAGCACTGCATAATGTTTACCATACTACTATATGCAATCACAACCTATTGTACCATAACACTGCTTCCTAGAATGGGAAATCAGCATGGGCAACCAAGACATATAAAACAGAAGTGCAGTGTCTCATTTTATAATCTCTTTATTGGCCCTAGGGAGAAGGGGAATTATTCAGCAAGGAACTGTGTAAGTGGTGTCTTTGTCAAACATGTGCAAAATGAGAAACAAACATTTAAAATAGCTGAAGGGCAAAGGAAGTGCTGCCAAAAATGCATGATGGAGAGAAGAAAATTAAATTTAAACCAAGTGCTACTAGTATTGCAAAAGAACAAGAAGCAGAACCCTCTACTGTAAACAGCCCAGGAGCTGAAGTGAAAAGCCTAGGAGAGATGGAGTGCAAGAACTGAACGAAAGCAGTTGCACTGGCAGAGCCATCTCAAGAGTCATGAACAAAAACAGGATGGTGACAGCAGCCATAGATCCAAATAACCTCAATAACAGCTTCTTTCACTACAGTGCGCAAACAAATCATAAATATAGGCCATGGAGGGACTTGGCTTGCCTCAGGCCCAGATATTTGGGTTTTTATTTTTCATTATAATTATCTTTTACCCCAGGCAGAATTGTTATTATTTTAACAGAATAGTGTACACAATGGACAGCTATTATTTGCTTAACAGAAATCTGGCAGAACAGGATTGCCTTCCTATGCTCTATAGAAAAGACAATGACTGATATTTAGCTTAACGCCTTAGCCCACACTGATGTGCCCATGAAATGGATCACATTAACTTTTAACTGCAAATGAGAAAAACACAAGAATAAAAGCATTCACTTTATAACTTTCAGAAAGCTATGGTGGCACAAGTTGAAGAGTACAGCGAGGACTGAGACAAACAGCAGGATTATAAGTATCTGTAACTCAATATAATTTCTTTCATCAGTTCCTTGTATGAATGGTCAAGGACATATTTTTTAAGAATTGGCCCCTAGAAACATCATAATTTTGTATGCTCCAAAGTTTTTTGTACTCTCAGAATTTCAGATATATATTTGGGCATCAGGATGAAACATGTTTTCTGTTAATACAAGATTATGGCCTCAATTCAGCAAGGTATTTAACTACATTTTTAACTTTAAGCACACTAATAGTCCCACTGAAACCAGCGGAACTGCTCAGAAATTTCAAAATTAGGCATTTTCATAAATTCCTTGCTGAATCAAGGCCTCATTGAGAAACAGTATTATGTGTGCATGTGATGCATGACTAATATTTCACGAAGCTTATATAGTTTGACAAGGCTGATCTCAGTGGAATAGCAGGAGAGGATGGGTCTTCCATGTAAAACTACATTCTAGGGCTATGTCCACACACAAGCAGTAAAACCAATTTAACTTAAAGCGATTTAATTGAATCGCTATAAACATCATTAAACTGCTTTCAGTTAAATCGATTTAAAAGGTCTACACCAAAAAAAACAAACAAACAAACAAATCGAACCAGCCTGTTCAGGGACTGGACGTGCTAGTTCAAACTAGGAGAGGGCACCATTGGAGGTGTGGCACCATTGCCCCCTGGGAGGGCCATGTTGCTACCCAGTCACCAGCCTGGTGCTCTTCAGAAGAGCCAGGCAGGGGAAAAAAAAAACTCACTGGCTCTGGGCTCCAAGAGCCCAGTGAGGGGACAGACATCCCCCCAGACTGGCTGAAGCCTTGGGGATCAGCCAGTCATGGGGGAAATGAGACCTGCAAACCTGGCTCCTCTGTCCTCGTCAGGCATAGGGACAAGAAATCCCCGTGCACCCAGGAACACCTCCCCCACTTGCCGGGCGGTGGGGAAAGGGAGTCCTGCATGTGGGCATCCATCGCTGTTGGCCAGATGGCAGGGACAGGGATCACTGGGAACCCGGCATCCCTCGCCACTGGCTGGGCGGCAGGGAAAGGGAGTCCTTTGCTCCGACATCCCCTGCCGCTGGCGGGGGCTCCTCTCTGCGCTAGCCAGGCGGCGGGAAGAAGGGATCCCTGCATGCCTGGCTCCCCTGCCCTGGCCGGGGTGCCATGGAAGGCGCCCCACATGTTCAGCACTCCTGCTGCCAGCTGGGCAGGGGGGAGAAGAACCCCCACACACACTTGCAGCGTGCTTGCTGTTGCCAGGGGTAGGGACCCCTGGGCTGGCTAGCCAGGCTGCGGGGAATGCTCCCCTAGCTCTCAGCCTCCTTGCTGGGCTGTGGGGGAGATGGCTTTTGAAGCCCTATGAACCCTGGGAGGAAGAACCTGCTGAATCGAGAAATTGTTGTTTTGAAACAATGCATCCTAATGGTGTTGTTTCAAAAGAACCGTCTCAGTTCACTGTTTTTTTCAATTCCCTTCTAGGTCTTACTATATTGCTCTAACTTTTGTTGTTTCAATATGATGGAGCTCGTCATATCAAAACAACAAAACGTCATGTGGACCAAACTTTTTTTTAAAGCGAAACAACCAATGTTGTTTCACTTTAAAACCTATGTGTGGGCATACCCTAGGTGGATAGCAATCAACCCAATTAAATATTTATATTTTAGGTAGGAGGCCTAACAGATGCAGTGTCATTTCTGAAAGCCAGTCCTACAGTTTCCTTACAACCATACTGAAGTTTTATTTAATTTTCCACTTTTCCTCCCCAAATAAATCTGGAAGGATGTATGTTCAGGGATTAAAGAACGCTTGCTTTGAATTTTAGGGTAGCTATTGGAACAGAAGCAGGAATGGCTGAAGAATGTTCCTCTGTAGAATGCCAGGTAATCCTGCTGAAGTCTGAGGTAATATCAGCCTTCAGTCTAATTCATGTACAGTAACTTGCAGATTTGTGCCTGAGCATATTATTGCCTCAAGGGATACGAAGACAGTTCTGAACCTTTTATAGGATTCTAAATCATGAGTGACATGGTGGATGTCATTTTATCATAACCTTGATTTTGGATTTGTTTACTTTATAACCAGAAATTAAGAGGAATCTATATACTAAGTCAAATGTTCCTGGAATGGAAGTGTCTGGAAGAACTGCAAGCTAAGAGAATATCATCTTTCTGTGGAGAAATATTGATATATGCCATCCTCACAGCCAATGTTCCCTCTAAATTTCATAGGCTGCGTGCCCAAAAAATTTCTTTTGTGCAAATTTTTGGAGCCAGTGTCCAAATTTGTGTGCACTCCAGTGAGTGTGGTCAAACTTGTGAGTGCAATGAAGTAAGTGTGTATGATTCAAATAATATCTAAATTTTATTTTGATCTGGTGATGGAAATGATTTTATAAATTTCAAAACCTTATTTGAAACATGTTACTTGAAATCACCTTCTTAAAAGTAGCATAAAAATATTAGTACTGTTGATTTTTTTTTGCGCACACTTTACTTTTTCTGTGTGTGGATTTCACAACCTGTGTGCATGCGCACACACGCACAGCTTAGAGGGAACAGCTACATCTTTATATAAGATTGCATATTTGGCTAGACTTGATTACAAGAGTAAAGAATAGAAGCAATACAAGACATCCTATATTCTATTACAGTGGTTCCCAACATTTTCTCTGCTGTGGCACACCTTGCTATCTTTAATTAATTTGAGGCACACCACCATATAGTTTCCAAATAACTTCATAAATATTCATGAGCCAATCCAGAGCTCTTTGAGTAGTTTTTTTCAAAAACTTTTGTGGCACACTTGATCAGACCTAATGACACAACTGTGTGCTGTGGCACAGTGGTTGAGAAACAATGTTCTATTAGGTACTTAAGAGGTTTTCAGCTGAGTCCAGTAATTGGATTGTGCAGGAAGGAACTCAGCATGAGATTTCCATCTACATGCACTAGCTGTAGCACAGTTGTTCTGTGAAAATAGTGTACAGGGACAGAATCTAAGGACCATACATGTAGGGGAGGACTGCGTCTGTTGCATTGCATTGTACTTTTGCCTCCCTGTACAATGTATTGGAAGAAAGCGTACTCAAGACCCATTTTGGTCATTACAGTCTCTCCATTATGATTACAAAATACCATAATAGTTTTATCAGTTTTGAGAACACACTGTTTAGTTTCTGTCTTTTATTATGTATAGCAATGGGCCTGAGCACAAAGTTTGAATTCAGGCCCAGTACTGAACTTTTTGATAGGTTTTTGGATTTGGGATTCCAGTTGGAGCCTATTTCTGATATTATATGATTTGCAGTGCCAGATTCATTTATCTTTTGCATATCAGTGATTTAAGAATGAGTTTAACATCAGACATGAGGTACTAATATAAGATTTTTTCAAACAACAGCAATTTATGTTTGAAAACAAATTTCAGGTCATGTGTACATTGATTGCCCATCTCTGCGTAGTTTCCACAAGTATTTGATGACTAAAACTTTTGCTAACCTAGATGCTAAAAGAAATACAAGTTCAAACAATCAAATATATGCCAACAGCTATTTTCACATCTAGAGGCATATTTTCAGCGTATTGTTGCAGATAACATCCCCCTCAACTTTTAGGTACATTCAGTGACACATTGCCTCTGCCTTTCCAAACTTCCTGCTTAGACAGCAGGATGAAGGGACAGGCCAGCAGAGAAGAAAGGACAAATGCTGACTTTACATGTATGCAGTTCCCCACTGCAACCTACCACTGAGGCTGGCATTGAGTTGTTGAGTGGAAGTTGGAGTATATCTCCTTAGAAGCAAAGAAGAACAGGCAGCTTAGTTGTACAGAAGTCTCTGCTTTCCTCTTGCTGGTTACAATCTAGGGCAAAGGGAAGAGGAAACCTTGACACCTGCAGCAGACTTGGGGAGTGAATGACATTCCAATTCCCTACTTACCTGCCCAGCACAAACCCTGGATAAAGGAGACACACACTGGAAACTTCCCAGATTGGGGGATGAGGAAGATATTGCTTGTCAAAGAGAGAGAAAGAACCATGAGCTTAGGGATAAGAATGGAGATTGTAGTGAAAGGTTTGGATGAAGCTCTGGGGATAGACAATGGATTTTGAGAAAAGGAGAGGTGAAAAGAATGAAGAGGGGGAAGGAAAAGCCAGACTAGAGAAACTAATAAAGAAAAAAAAATTCAGACTGAGGCAGAGTGGGGAAAGAAAAATATCTAGTGTGAAGAGGAAGAGAAATAAACGGTCTGAAGAAAAAAATAAACTGAACATGTGAAAAACATGAAAAATTAGGGTGATTTATGCACTTTGAGGGAATTCATTAGGAACCAGAAACAGCATTAAGCATTAGCAACATCACAGGTTCAGTTTGATTCTCAGACACTGGGAACTGGTAGGCTAAAAAGGGATGGCACTGAATGTGAGAAGATGCAGGTTGCAGTGAAAGAGAGAAGCAGGTTATCTGGAGGGAACAACAACTGCAAGGAGAGAGACTGCCCCTCAAATTCAAGTCTAGTGACTGTAGCTTCCTAAAGTGAGCAGGGGTTTGAAAGGGTCACATCCTCTTACATCATTTTGCATCACCTAACTTAGTTTCTCTGGCCAAGGGGGAGTATACAGTGAACCCTTCAAAAAGATACTGCACCTACTGCCTCTCCTCCAGCTCCCAGAAGCATAGTGCCTGCTGCAGGGAGCAACCACTGCAAAAAACACAATATAGTTGAAACCTGGTAGAAACACCAGAGTAATGTACAAATTTCAGACTTCTGGCGAAGTGTTTGGGAGATGAGATCAGGTTGAGTTATGCTGCCAGCATCTTGCTCCTCTATCATGAACTCTGGAACCAAAAGTACTGTACTGTTCAAACTGCATATTCAGTTGTAACATTTGTAATTCATGTTGTTATTCAGTAACACATGTAATCTAGTCAGAAAAGAGGAACCCTCCCACATATATCGTTGGCTCTGGAGTGAGCCAACAGGCTGTGAATTATGTATATATGAGTCAACAGTGTGATGCTCTTGCTAAAAAAGCAAACACCATTGTGTGATGTATTAACAAGGGTATTGTAATTCTTCCACTCTACTTGACACTGATTAGACCACAAATAGAGTATTGTGTCCAGTTTTGGGTGCCTCATTTGTGGAAAGATTTGGACAAATTGGAGAAAGTCCAGAGAAGAGCAACACAAATGATTAGAGGTTTGGAACACTTGACTTATGAGGGCAGATTGAAAGAACTGGGTTTGTTTAGTATGCAAAAAAGGAGAGTGAGAGGGGACCTGGTAACAGTTCTCAAGTGACTAAGAGGTTGTCATGAGGAGGAGGGAGAAAAATTGTTCTCCTTAACTGCTGATGATGGGACAAGAAGCAATGGGCTTAAATTACATCAAGGGAGGTTAAGGCTGCACATTAGAAAAAAATTTGTAACGGTTAGGGTCAGGGCCAGCTCAAGGGGTTACAGCACCCCAAGCCAGCCTTGCTTTTGCACCCCATGGGAGGAGGGGTGCAGAACCCAGCCTCCACTCTGGACTGGCTCAACCCGCCCCCAGGGCAGGGAACACTTGACCCAGGAGCAGAGCAGACCAATCCAAGGGCCGGGATCCACTCTCCCGTCCCTCCCCTGGACCAGCTGTTCTGCCCTAGGGGCAAGGAGGGCCAGCCCAGAGGTGGGGTGAGAGAGTAGAGTCTGTCCCATGGGCTGGCCTGCTCTGCCCTAGCCCCAAGGAGGCAGAGTGGCTGGCTCGGGGAAGGATGGGACTGTGGGGTCTGGCTTCTAGGCTGGCCTGCCCACCCTGAGTCACCGACTCATCAGCAGAGCTGGACCTGTTAACCACTAGAATAAGTTGCCTGGTAAGGCTGTGGAATTGCCATCACTGGAAGTTTCTAAGAGTTGGTTAGACCAGTGTTCATCAAAGTTTGGGTAGCATCCCAGTACTGGGTCACAGACTCGCAGATATTGGGCTGCCAGCAGGGAAGGTGTGGGGGAAGGAGGGAGTGACATGGCTGTCTCTTGCTGAACTGGGTGCAGCCTGTTGTAACATAGTATCAGCCTTCAGTAAAGAGCATTCTGACAAACCTGAGTTGTTAAGGATTAACAATGAGGTGCTAATTGTTGTTCAAACAATCTCTATGCCTCCTCTCTGAGTCAGGATCTCTTTGGGCTTCTCTCATTCATATGAAAAGGACTGAGGACACTGACAAGCAACATTTGTGGTTTTTTGTTTGGTTTTTTTTTTTAATCAATAGACCCAAGGAAGAAAAGAAAAAACTTTGAGCACCCCCTTATTCCACCATTTCTGGGATCTGGGGATTGCAGTTAGTTTTGCAAATTAGGACTTGCCTCTTTTTTCAGTGGGTTGAGAATTCCCTTGCTTGCAACAAAACTTATAACTTGTAGATTTTAATAAAAAATCCAGAAATTTTTTGGCTGATAATTCAAAAGAGAAGAGAAAAAGCAAACTGTTCTAGTAGGAGCCTGTGTTAGAAAGTATGATAGGTTTTCTAATCGTAGAAGAAATAAGTAACAGAATAAAATCCAACTCAGAGATGTATCTGCTGGAAGGAGAAGTTATAACAAGGTCCTAATCTGAAGAGGAGTGGATAGCCCCATTGTGTGGTTGCCTAACGCACACTGACAGTGACACGGGTCTCCAGACCAAGCAGAGAGGGCTAGCACCCCTTCAAGCACAATATTGTGGACAACTGTGTGTTCATGGAAACTCATGCAGATGGCAGGGAGCAAATGAAGCGCAGAGGTGAAAGTGAACCCAGAGGGACTGCTTCAGTTCCTGGTATTGGGCAGTGGAGAAGGGAGCAGGACCTGGAGGGACTTGGACAGGCTCAGCAGCAGACAGGATCTTCCAGGATCTTTCTTTCCAGCCTGGCACTGGCTCTCTTCCCCTTCCCTGTCTCAGCACTTCCATCTCATTTCTCCACCCAGTCACCACCCCCCTCCCAAATTTGCAAGGAGCTCCCACACACACACTCTGTGCTACTACATGCAAGTTTAGAGACTTGACATACTTCCTGATCTGAGACAGGAGTATGTCATGCGGGATCACCCTCTGCATGTTCCATGTAGGTGAACTCAAATTAGCTGTGTAGATTTCAGACATGCAATAGAAGCCTTAGGAGAAAGGATGAAAGCCATGAGGGATTCCCACTCCCCCACAGCCATGGTCACTGTTCAATTTTCTGGCAGCAGCTGCTTTTTTACAGTGCAGGGTTGCTGCATGGAAGAGGGGTCTGGGCCTGGGTCCCCAGGAAAAAAGTTTGACAAGCACTGGATTAGATAAGCACCTATCAGGGATGTTTAAGAGAGTACTTGGTCTTGCCATGAGTGCAGGGGACTGGACTTGATCACTCATGGTCCCTTCCAGTTTTTGTGATTCTATGAGAATTTTGCAATCTGATTGCAGATAATTTGCTTGAGGAAAAAATGGTATTTGAATAAATTATTCAGAAATTTTTACTCAGCCTACTTAGCGTGTGTGGAGATGGCTTCAGTTTCCACATTCAGATATTTCCAACTAAAATGTAATTCCAAAGAAATAAATTGGGATTTTCTTAAAATTAATGGGTATATTAGCTGGAGACAATAAGCATGTGCATCTCAGTAAATTTATGACCATGCTCTAATTCAGTTTATTTGATGTTATCCATTCCACTTCTTTAAAAGAAAGTAAAGCTAAAAGTTCTTCAAAAGCTGTTTATGCCAGAGGAAAATCACAGCAGACTCACATTATATACTCAGCACTCAACACAAGTCACCTTGTTTTCAAGTTTGCAGTACATCAGATTTACTGCGTTCCAATATCAAATGCTTAACATATTAGACTAGCACGTCGCACAGTCAGTACATACAAAATTAGAACCTTTTGTTAAAGCCTGCCTGTACATTTCTGAAAAGGGGTGGGACACACAATATTCACGTATCCTATCTGCACAGCACAATTTCATTGTTTGCTGCCTTTCACCACGCTAACTTTTTGTATACTTCTCTATCAAAGAAAATGGTTTCATTCTTAGCTATCATCAATGTCACTCAGAACCCTGTCAGACAACAGGGTACTCTTCCAATGCCTCTTTCTTTCCCTCTCCTCTAGAGTGATCAAGGGCCCAATCCAAAACTCATAGATATAAATGGCAATGTGATCAAAGCACTGCTGAATTAGATCTGAATGCCAGTTGGGGAATATGCCCGATTTTGTAATTTAACTAATTTTTATTTTCCATATTCCAGTTAAACAAGTCATCTTCTGTTAGGCCCTGATTCAGGAAAGCTTCCATATTCAGGACAACACTTAAGTACATTCTTAACTTTAAACTCGTGCTTAAATCGTGTGCAGTTTAGAGTAGCATCTGCTTAAGCGTTTTCCAAACTGATGCTTTAAGCATGTTCTTAATGCCATTAATTTCAATGGGATTTAAATACTTACTTAAAAAGGTATGTATGTATGGTTTGCTTAATACAAATGAGGAGGCTACTCATTTGTTAAATGCTTTGTTGAATAAAGGTGAGGCTCTAATTTATGCACACTAAGCACTGACAACGCAGGGCGTGCTGAACTGACCATAGAATAATTGGTTAGATCCAGTTATATATGGTGGAAGGAAGGGGGCTCAGCTCAGCAACTTTAAGGCCAGAAGGGGGCCATCATGATCATCTAGCCTGACCTCCTAGGCCACAGAAGCCTTCCCGCTGACAAGTGGCATACTGTGGGTCTCTGGCACACAGGAACCAAAGTTGATTTTGTGTCACCCATATCCCCTCAGCCTCACATGCCTAACTGTGCAAGTCAGGATGGATCCTCAGCACCCACCAGACAGCATCACACCCTAGTTGTCCCAGAAAGGAAGATCAGTAGCTGCAGGAAAAGAGGGTGGGGGACAAGCTGCATTCCTCCACCTGTGCCCCAGGGACATTAAGGCACCCACAGTGGTGGCAGAGCCCAACTCTGGCCAGGCTCCACTGCCATCTGCCCCCCATCCCTTGCATTTACTGGACACATGGCATCCTCTTCTCCCACTCCAGTCCTGTAGTGCAATCATTCTGGTGCTAGCTCCTGCTATTGCAAGTGGAGCAGCCTCATACCTCTCCACCAAAGGGTAGTGTTGCAAGGGGAGTTCTTCCTCCTGGTTACCTGAAGCTCCCCACCCTGGGGCTCCATCCACTCATACCTTAGAGTATCCTGCTCCCCTCACACCCAGCCAGTGCCCCCCCTCAAGCTGGTGCCCAGAGACCTACCCCCTTTCTGTGCCCCATCAGTATGCCACTGCCACCCACTCTTTCAATAAGCCCCTAACCCCATTACTGAAATCCTCAGATCTTGAGTTAAGGACTTCAAGTTACAGAGGATCCACCATTTTTTGCATGAAGTGCTGAGAATTCCTGAGAAGTGGTTAGTTCCCACTGACATCTTTGGGAGTTAAGAGCATTTTGCACCTCACAGAATGAAGTCCTCCATCAATAGTTTAATATTAAACAATAGAAATAGCACAGTCTTGAGCAATAATCTGCTGGCTTTTCTCATAGATCAGTTTCTCTTTCTATGGAGATAGTGCCAAATATTTTTAATTATTTACTATCAATCATGAAGTTTTTGAATAAAACTTAAGCCCCAAAAGAACAAAAGAAGATGAAAGAGACTATGAACATATTTTCTGACAGGATGTGTTATTTATGTGAGACACAGAACATTTGATTCTTTATGCAGCAAGTTGGAGGGAAGAGAAGTGACTCAATTTTCATAATTTTTCACAATGATTGAATGTGATATCAAGTACAATGGGTCCTAAAACAGTTCATTAAGCTTTGGTATGTTGTTGCTATTGTAAGAAAGATTATATTTTAATTGGCACATTTTTATGGCTATACTTAGTTATTCATACTATGTCAGAACTAAAAAATGAGAGAACAGTGTGTTTTAAGAGGTTTCCAAGATTTACAACTGTGTGGATGGGAAATGTATTGCCAGTCCATTTCAAGATAGCACTTCATTATTAGAGTACTAGTGCCCTCTGCTGAAACCTGAGTACCCAAGGTCTCTATTGCAGAGTAAGTAATGTGAACCAAACTGAAAACTAAACAAGGAGTCCTGTGGCACTAAAGGACTAACAAATTTATTGCATGAGCTTTCATGGGAGAAAATCTTCAAAGTGTTTGTCGAAGTGGGATGTTCTGAACTAGACTAACAGCTACTCCTTGGAAACTGGAAAGTGTTTTGTAAATATATAATTACTCACTCTGGCACCTATTGATGGCCCAGTTCTGTAGCTCTTGTCCAAGCAAGATTTCATTGATATCTATGCCTGCTCAAGGACTACAGAGTGTGCTATAATCTTGGGGAGAGATTATCCTATTTCGCTCTTTTTCATTTTATGTTCCACTCTTGAACTGTTTGATTCTATCTGCAACTAATGGAAATCAAATATACTCTGCAGTGTCTATTTGTCTATCCTTGATCATCTTAATGTACATCACAACTTGTTTGTTGTGCCACTCTTTTTATACCCAATACAATCTGCTAAACTTTTAAGTGTTTTGTGTACTAATTCCCAGAAATCTGAGAGATAGAAAGTCAGCATATATATTATTCTCAACAGCAATATGGAAATGACAAAAAATATATGATGGTATAAACTACATTGTCTTATGTTTCTTATTGTATTTGAAAAAGCCCATCACAAGAATATATATGGCTGAATTTTCCTCTGAGTCACACCAGTGATTTCAATGGTGCTGCCATGGTTGAATTCAAAGGAAAATCTAACTAGTAGGATGTATTAGTGCAATAATGATTTTATTATATTTTTTGAGTCTCAAAATGCCCATTAGCAACACAAGGTCCTTTAACATGAGGAAATTGCATGAAACTATTTTTCCCTCATGAAAGTTCATGCAATAAATTTGTTAGTCTTTAAAGTGCCACAGGACTCCTTATTTATCAAAGTAATGTTGAACTCCTTTAGGATTTAAGGACTGAGGTTTGAACTATGTTTGATATACAGATTGATACTGTTGGACAGATCCCCAGCAGGTGCAGGTGTAAGTCAGTATAGACTGATGGATTTCACTCATTCTGCACTGATTGAACTAGATAAGAATCTGATTCATTGTTATATTTTTGACATCCAGGGCCAAACTGTGGTATTTTTCTATTGGCCTGAGCAGGAGACTGTTCAGAGCTGGCTACCACTAGGAGAGTACCAGAAGAAATTCTGCTTCCCAAAAGCATATCCTCTCTCAAATAGCCTGGAACAGTGGGGACCTAATCTGTGAATGTATGTGAATAATGGTCATAGTATAGAGACATAACACATACATATTTTGTAGCACAACGGCTGTATAATCAGTCATTCCAAGATGTAAAATTATACATGAATGTATTCATTACTGTATGTATCATGGTAGTATCTAGATTTTGATCAAAATATAGCCTGTCATCTTTGATAACCTAACTTCAATATAGCGGCCAGTTTCCGTAGAGAGTTATAATGGCTTTAAAAATCAGATCTGGCTTACATTTGTATCTGCTGTGTATGCACTGGGGGTTTTTCCCACATTCCAGCGGTTCATGGCTAGCCAACACTGTAGCTGCAACTCATTCGCTCCCTGGTCTGCTCTTGAGCTGGTGTAGCTAAATGCTACCTCTTACTAAGAGCAGATTGTAAAGTTAAACTCGAGCCCTTTAGAGCCAAGTCACTGCATTGTTTTGCTTCTTCATTACAAATATGAAATAGAAATACAAAGGATAGGTAAAAATAGGGACATTTTCTAAATTTCAAAAGGGATAGCCGTGTTAGTCTAGTCCAGTAAAAAAACAACAAGGAGTTGTGTGGCACTTTAAGACTAACAGATTTATTTTTTGCATGAGCTTTCATGGGAGAAGATCCCACTTCCTTAGATGCTTCGAAGATGGGTGAACTTACAGAAAGGAATGAAACTAAATGCAAGGGGGTGTAAGACATAGGATCAGGTCATAAAGTAACAGCAAATCAGAGCAGTTTACAGGCTCAAACCATGGGAAGCCTGAAGTCAAATTACCCTTTGTAATGGGAAAAGAACCCATAGTCTCGCAACATCCCACACAAGGATGGATTACAAGCCATTAGAAGAACCATCCCAGATGATGACACAGCGCAGCTCGTGACTGAACTTTGTGACTTTGTACTCACCCACAACCACTTCAGATTTGAGGATCATTTATATCTCCAAATCAGTGGCACTGCTATGGGCACCTGCATGGCCCCACAATATGCCAACATCTTTATGGGCGACTTAGAACAACGTTTCCTCAAGTCTCATCCCAAGACACCTCTTCTTTACCTGTGCTACATCAATGACATCTTTAACATCTGGACACATGGCAGGGATGCTCTTGAAGATTTTCACAGAGATTTCAATAATTTCCACGACACCATCAAATTGAGCCTGGAACACTCCACACAGGAGATCCACTTTCTTGACACTACAGTACAAATCAGGGATAGACGCATCACCACCACCCTATACCGAAAACCTACTGATCGGTATAGTTACCTACATCCTTCGAGCTTCCATCCTAAACACACCACACGATCCATTGTCTACAGCCAAGCACTAAGATATAACCACATCTGCTCTGATCCCTCAGACAGAGACAGACATCTTGAGAATCTCTATCAAGCATTCTTGAAACTACAGTACCCACCTGGGGAAGTAAGAAAACAAATTGACAGAGCTAGATGGGTTCCCTGAAGTCATCTACTACAGGAGAGACCCAAGAAAGAAAGTAACAGAACACCACTAGTCACCACATACAATCCACAAGTCAGACCTCTGCAAAAGATCATTAAGGACCTACAGCCTATTCTAAAAGATGATCTCTCTCTCTCTCTCTCTCTCTCTCTCTCTCTCTCTCTCTCTCTCTCAAGCATTAGGAGACAGACCACTCCTTGCTTATAGGCAGCCCCCTAATCTTAAACAGATACTCACCAGCAACTCCAGATCTAACAACAGGAACATTGAAGCAGGCACACACCCCTGCAAAAAACCACACTGCCAAGTCTGCCCACATATCTACACAACAGACACCATCATAGGTCCTAATCAAGCCTGCTACTCCATCAAAGGCTCATTTACCTGCTCATCTACTAATGTGGTCTGTGCCATCATGTGCAAGAAATGCCCCAACACCTTCTATATTGGACAAACAGGACGATTGCTCCGTAAGAGACTGAATGAGCACAGAGCTGATATCAGAAATCAAAGAACAAAGAAACCAGTTGCTGAGCACTTCCATCTTCCTAATCACTCGATGATGGATTTGTTAACGACTGTCATTAGAGATTTACCTGAGACATCAAGACTTCAAAGAGAAACAGCTGAACTCGAATTAATATGCAAGCTAAATTCTGTGAAAGCAGGACTTAATCAAGACTATGGGTTCTTTTCCCATTACAAAGGTTAATTTGACTTCAGGCTTCCCATGGTTTGAGCCTGTAAACTGCTCTGATTTGCTGCTACTTTATGACCTGATCCTATGTTTTACACCCCCTTGCATTTAGTTTCATTCCCTTCTGTAAGTTCACCCATCTTCGAAGCACCTGAGGAAGTGGGATCTTCTCCCACGAAAGCTCATGCAAAAAATAAATCTGTTAGTCTTTAAGTGCCACACAACTCCTTGCTGTTTTTTTACATTTTCTAAAACCTACATTTAAAATGTAATACAGTGCATATTCTACATACAAATACAGTACATTACAAATATAATTGCATGGTAGCCTTAAAATGCCCACTATTTAAGAATCCAAGGACACTGCTTCATGTGGAGCATATTGAGATTTGTTAGCTACTGGTAACTCATCAAATTTTACCAGTTTGTTCCACTGAGCTGGCATCTGTAAGCATAGTTTTTGCTACAAACGCTTTCTGTTGAATGAGATGACTAGGCAGTCTTACCATTCATGTATTATAGCCAGATTTTACATCAAAGATGCCCTGGGTTTTATACTGTCAGAAGCAATTCTGTCCCAGAAGAATAAAGTTTGTGATTATCCCAGGAGGAAACCTGTCAACTCAGCTCTGTGTGGAAAAAGTGCTGGCTACAAAGTTTATAATGGAGTAGTATTTGGCAGACTGCCCTACAAAAAAGGGAAGTATTTGCTGTCACCTAAACTGAATCAATTTTTCCCCCTAAGTGCACTTATCTCTTTGTTGACTGAGTTGTTTTTTATGGTAAATTCAGTTTAGAGCAAGATTTGTCATAGAACAACATGAGAAACATTAAAGAAGTGACAAAGGCAATTTTGAGGAGAAACAGCCTGGGCCATTGGTAGGGGAATATGAAGATACATAGTTCAGAACTGGATTCAGAATGTCCTATGAACACATACGTTCAAAAGTAGCAGGTGATTTGGGAAGATTCAATTAAAGTCTCTTTAAAGTATCTCAAGTTGGTCTCCCAAACCTGAGGAACTCGTATCATTAGTCACTTTGGACTATGGTGTTTTATAATTACATTTGGGTTGTTATAATCAAAGCCATACTTCTGTTTAGCTGGAACAATTTTTTTTGACATTTTGGTTACTCCAGTTACAAAAATCACAGTAGTTTTCTTTCATTTATTTAAGGAGAATATACACAACATTTTCTAGTTCCTTAATCAGTTGTGTGCTCTCCTTTTAGGATCAATACAACAGCTTTTAATTTCATTTAGGATCAGGCAGCCTCTTCCAACCTGTGAGTCATATTCATAATTGGTGAAGTATTTAGAAGAGGATAAATCTTACCTCTGCATCCAGGTAATCTAGCTTTTTCCTTCTTTTATAGCTCATTTTCTTTTAAAGGGTATCTCAGAAAATTATTGGCAATGAGACTAGAGGGGCTGTCATTGCTGACATCCAAAGACAAGATCTTTAGAACTTTGAACTGACCTAAATACAACAAAGCTCCCTATCCTAAAATAAGACAGAAGGATACTGATTTAAGCCTTGATTTAACAAACAACTTAAGCCCATATTTAATTCCCATTGGTTTTAATGAGATGTAAGTATATGCTTAATGTTAAGTATGTGCATATGTGCTTTACTGATTCAGAGCCTAAACACAAAGAATGGAGGAACAGATAAGAAATTAAAAAAAAAAACAAACAAAAACCCAAACCAAACAAAAAACCATGCCACAACAAAAAACAACTATTGAAGACAAAAAGAGAAGCTTTTTTTTTTTTTTTTTTAAGTTGTAGAAATTAAGTAGTGTCTGCTTAGAAAGAAAAATTTCTCTCTTCAAATTCATGCCTCCCTGGCTTAGTCTAACCTGGTTTTGTTTTATGGAACTTAATGAAGTTTGCCAAGAGAAACCAACATAAGGGGAGTAGTCTTCCTATTACAGGGAATGGAATCTTAGGCACATAGCATCGCTTGTTAATTTATCTTCACAACGATGTGATGGCAATTAATACTAGAATATTTCTGGAGATTGGGAAGGGTGGGTGGATCATGCTGAATGTCAATGAATGTGATAGTTGCTTAGTGAAGCATGAGATCTAAAATCTTCTAGACCAATAGATGTTTAAGCAAAGCAGGGACTGTTTAAACAGGTACTTACTATATGTAAATTCTCTACTCCCACATTTCAGCACTGATGACCTGGCTCCTGTTCTCTGATCCCAAGAAGAACATATTGTAGGCTGTTTGGACCAAAATGTAGAGGCAGGTATATACCTGTATGACTTGCTGCCAGCCAGCTCCAGCCTGCAAATCGTGCAATTCTGTTTATGTTCCATTTTTCAATGGCTCCAGACAGCCACTGTTTTAATTGAATTGGCTGTGTTTTTTAAAGCCATTTTTAATTACTGTTTATTTTACTCTGTAACCATGAACTTGGCTCTGAACACTTAACTGATTTATATTTTGATAATGTAATTTGAATTGTAAACTGCCCATTCACCTTAAAAATTAGGTCCTTATCAGTAAAGAAACCAAATAAAACTCCCACCCCATCTTCAGTTTTTTGGTTTGGTTTTGTTTTTTGGTTTTTTTGGTTTTTTTTGGTCAGAACCCTTCCCTGAAAAACCAGGAAAAAGGCATCACATCTAGAAATCTGGTAGGTCCAGATAATTTCAGAGCCAATGGGAAAAATTACTTCTGGTGTTGCCCTCTAAAACTTTTGATGTTTTTCTTTATGAGTCCACTATCATCTCTGAACTAAGGAACAGCCCTTAGCTCAAAACCAGAAAAGGTTTATGCATTTAGATCCAGAGGTCACAGAAGTAGTACCTGAAAGTGACCCAGACACGGCCATCATTACACACAGCCATGGGGCCTTTACTTTAAATACAGTGCTATTACATAGTTGGGGACTTCCCAGTCATGTAATACACTTTAAGGAATAAACTCTAGAGTGAAACTATTGTAAGGGCCTGCTGCTTTAGGCTACCTCAGTGGTCTCCACAATGCCAATGGAAGCTAGATCTTGAGAGGATATAGATGGCACTAGTCTTGGCCACCCCATGAAAGGGAAACCCCATTGTTGATGGGCGACTGGCAGGACACCAGGCTTCCTATCTGAAGATCTGCCAACACTGGTAGGCAGTAGGATGGAGGAGGATAAAAGGGACTAGATCTGGGGTTCATTTTTGCCATTTTATTTAACCCATTATCTATACCTGTCATTCTCTTTTTCACCTTCCCCCTTCCTTCTCCCCTCAGTCCTGCATAAAAGTGCAACTAAGCTTCAGAACGAAAATGAGAAACCAACAAGCTAAAAACACGTTCAAAATTAAGATAGGCACACAGCAAACCCAAGTAACAATATACTTTTCTTCATTGTATTATTTTGCCACTTGTTCTCACACATCATGTACCTAAGTAAAACTGTGAACTTCCAATACAGTTACACCCATTGGCATAGTTAGAGGTCATAAGGTTTTTACATGGGAGCCTCTATACTCATATATTTAAATCTTAGATTGTGCATCCTTAGAGAATAAACCTATCAGGCTAGAGGATGTGTGGTTTTTCTTTTCTTTTCTTTTTTATTTGTTCTGTCAAGCACCATGAAGAGTTTGCATGTTATATAAATAATCTGATTTTCAAAGAGTTCTGAACTGAATTCCAATCTAGATCTAAATTTTGTGGCTTGGATCCATCATTTTAAGTGTGCCAATAGCCAGCAAAGTTGTGTCCAGGATAGACCATTTGGGCCTCTCCATTTGGAAGCTGATTTGCCAGCAATGTTCATTCTTGATCCAATGGTAGGTTGATTCATAGTTCAATGATATCTCTAACATCTTTCTTCCAGGGTTAAGCATAGTTTTTTGTGATTGCTTTTCAGATGAGAAGACTTGTCTCAGTTAACTATTTTTATGGCACACAGCACCTCCCATGCTTGCTTTTTTATATCCTGTTAGACTCTATTTCATAAAATAATTGTGTACTTTCAGAGACTATCATAATAAAACCTTTCCACATGGTTTGAACAAAGGGTATCACAAAAAGAGACCTGAAGCCAAGACTAGAATGTCTGATTTACTGATTTAGAACTTTGATCTTTACCTCAGTGGTAAACTAGTGCTGCGCAGTATTTTAAAAAAAGATATTACATTTCTGACTGAGGTTATAGCTTTGTCTGTGTGGTTTACAACCTAAAGGAAAAATGAAAAATAATGTTGTGTTAAAATCTAAACATAAAAAGCATTTCTATCTATTTATACCTATTAAATTGCAAAGACTAATATTTAAGAAAACACAAAAATTGCCAGAAGGCAACACCTGAATTAATGGTGTATGATTAACACAATGCTATTTTTTAAGTAAGCGCTCAGTCATCTCCTTAAAGCTATTTAGATCATTGCAACTTTTTCATCTAGAGTTCATTTGAAATAGAAGATTTCCTACCCTGAAGTCTGGGAATTTTGAAGGACTTTGATCAGTTGTTTGCATATCATTTCTTTGATAATGTCTTACATTATCAGGTGATTTTCATTTACCTAAGCATAGTAGGGTATTTGTATAGCTGTGCCAGAATTTCCATCTTAAACCTTCCCATAGACTTCAGACCAGGGTGTAGTAACTTGATCTGGCTTAAACATTTTTACATGTTTATATGTATACATAACAGATATATTACCTATATATATAAACTTATAAAATATGTGCACATGTGCACACACTACTTCCATACAGCATTATTGACCAGTTTAGTTAAGATTGAAATACATCTGCCATAGTAACTTCCCTGTTTAAATTGCTCATAACTTCAGTGAGCAAAATTGCATTATTAGTTGACATTTTCCTTGCTTGATCTGAGCCCAGAGGTGAAATTTTGTGTTATTTCAATAAACTCTATAACTGTTTCTTAGTACTGTTTGTTAGTTGAAAAACATGAACACATTCTAATCAGCTATTTTTAAAGTGAATTACCTGACAGTAATTGAATCAACAGTGTTCGTTTGTGGTTTGTTGTAATCAGACAGATTTATGGGGCAAGCTGGATTTGAAGGAAAATAGATCAGTAATTATGAATTTATGAAAGTTGACCATTTTTGCACTGTAAAATGCGCTTGGTTCCACAAAAATACAATTAACACAGAACAAAATTATTTTACATCATAGATGTCAATAGGAATACATGTTAAACATTCATGCATTATTCCTTAGTTTACATTAACTCCTGTTCTCAGAAAAATTAAGTTCCAGGATTCCTAATATAGGACCAGTTGAAAATAAAAATGACCATCCCAGTCACCTTTATATGTAGTAGCTTTTCTATTAAGTAGGTCAGCAGAATTTTCTTCCTACAGGACACTCTTTGGGTTTGATTCTCTATTACCTTGTAGTTGTACAAAATGGGTGTGAAGTGCTACCATTCTGATTTGTTAGTATTAGACCTTAGTCAAAAATTCTCCAATGGAACTTTATTCTATCAGAGAATGCTGATTCATCAAAATGGAAAAACGTTTTGTCGGTGATTGTTCGGTTCTGATGTAGTTGTGACAGAACCCAGGGAAGAGTTCCAACAGAACCCGGCCTGCTGAGCAGCTTTTGACAAGAGCCTGGTTTACCATCTCATCTACCCAGTTCCTTCACAACATGCCATGTGGACTGCTTCAGATTCAGAAGCGATTCCAAAGTGTAGGGCTACAGGGCAGCTTGCCAGACTCCATCCTCTTTCTACAAATTTCAAACTCTCATTTTCATTCTAAATCAGAACATAAACAAAATGTTGCAACATCAAAATATTCCATGACATGCAATTACCTTTCTTTACTCACCTTGCACACTTCATACAGCAACACAATGTCCAAGGCAGTGGCAAATCAGGTCCTTTCTCAGCAAACTGAAGATCTCACATCCTACAATGTGTCTGCAAAACAGAGATTACATGTTTATATGTATACACATTTCCATTGAAGACTTTGGAACAGTTGATTGTCTTCATCAGTTCAGTCTCTTTGCACTGGTTCAGAAGTGCAAGAAGGCCAACAAACAATATATCTGTAGTTGAAGTTTCCTACATTGCACAAGAGTCCCCAGTTGGTACATGCCAACAGTGAGTTCCAGCATCAGAGATCTGTGGGCCCCAGGACAGAGGTATCACATAGAAATTGCTGTTGTCTTGTTATTTTTGCCTAGAATTCTGACTCTCGAAGACCATAGACAACCGGTTTCATTTACAGTGCCCCTAAGACTGTTCCAAACCACACTGGGTCTGAGTACAGTGCAGAACCAGCTTAAAAGCAGCTCTGTCCCTGAGAGTGGAGAAGATAGGATGTTAATTACACTGGTGAGATTTTAATTCAACAATGTTAATCACCTGGATCTATGCTGCAAAAGATTTTAATGCTTCAGAATGCTCTTCTAATATTTGTCCACTGCTTATAAGCTTCCATCACTCAACAATTTCATTTGATAGGCATGTCAACAGCCATTTTGTAAGGTAGATATTTCAGAACAGTGTTTTGACATGCAACTCGAGTGTTGATACTGTTGAAAACTAATCATTTGGGCCAATTTACAGAATCTGTCAATGGAGTGTAAACTTTTGAGGACCAATTTTTTTTTTTTGGAAGTGTTAACACCTGCTTCCAGCCAGAATAAAAACCTGGTATCTTCTGTTTCTCCACCCAAACTGGAAACCACAACTATGCAAACAGCATGGATGATAGCTCCTTCCAACTCTCAGGTGGACCAATATGACTGAAATGATTAGCATATCCTTCAGCACATTTCTCTCTTTCTTACATAATAGAGAGTATCTATGTATTAATTTTAGCTGGTACAATGCACAGTTAATGCCAGAATCTTGAATTCTGAATGTACCTATTGATTAAAGTTGCCAGCAGATGACAAACATGTTAATCACACTTCACATCGTAAGTGTAGGAGGAAATGCTGTATACCACATAAGCTCCTTCAGGTGATAACACCTGGTCCTTGCTATAAAAGTGTGGATTGAATGTTTGGGTCCAAAATTTACTAGCTGGCACTACATGATATGATTTCATTGATGTTCTGCTCTTCTGTGAAATGAAGGGGAATTTTGTAGGGTTAATGTGAAACTCCTAGCTTCACATCTAGGGTGTAAAACCTCCACCCAAATGTCAGGAGTGTTTAAATAGAGTAGTTTTCATTTGCTCTAACAGAAAGAGAGAGAATGATGCAAGTGCTGATGTGAAGAAAGGAGAATTAATGGCATGAAGCATGTAGATTGTGTCTGTGAGAGAAAGAGACAGGAAGACAGAATGTGTCAGGGGGAAAGTCAGAGAAACCTCAGGAAGGGAGTGGACAGACTTGCAGGGGAATTAAATGATGGTGGGTGTTTGAGAGGCTGAAGGGTTCAGAATGTAATGGGAAAACAGGTAGAGGCCATTTTAAGAAGGATTTCAAGGTCTTCCCTTCTGTGTTGCCTCTGGGACCCCATAGTTAACTTTTCCACCGAGCTCTTGGGATCAGACCCTTTACTACAGGCATAGACAGGGATGGAAAGAGGGAAGCTGAGTCATTGGTTTAGGAGATTAGGACTGGTGGGGTGAGGGATTGAAGTGGCAGTGGTGGATTGGAGCCAAATGGGGGTGGGGAGGACTGAACAGGCAAAATAAAAAACGTTGCCAGTTTCTTTCTGAGTTTATGTACAAGCAAAGCATCTGTTCTGTTTTTATTGTCAGAAAGCCTCTTCCTCTGACATTTCAAACAATGTTATGCCAACAGAAACTAACTCCCCATGTTAACGGCAAACAAGTCTCTTGCTTATTCCCCACTTTCCCATTATTTTTACCTATAAATAGAGAAGTCTTTTCAATTGTTTGTTTCATGGTTGTCATCAGCTAGCCATTTGTCTTTCTACTAGATGACCAGGCAAGGTAAAAATTATAAAGCTGCTTTGAAAGATTACATGTTTTGTCTTTTAGAATATGGCAAAGTGTAACCTTTCTTTCAAGCATCCCTCTTTCACCGTCCCACCCCTTCCTTTAGGCTCATTCCAAGTTGTTCACAAATCAGAGGTAACTGACAGCAGCAAATCAGGTCATGTAAATCACCTGCTAGCAGGTTATATACAGCAGCAGGTAATGCAGGGGTGCACAGTATGTGTGCAAACTGAAGGTCATAGGAGAATTGCCTGCTGCTTGTAAACAAACCATTGTTTCACACATTGCTGCTACTACCTTACTTTATGGATAGCAATTTGTGGGAAAACATTTTTCATAATAACCATGAAGATAATTATCTATTTTACAATGCTTCTGTTATCTGTTTAGAAAATGGTAGCATAAGAATGGTCATCCCAGACAAGAATTGCTTTTCTCCCCCAAACCCCATGAGTTCCAGAACCAGGTTTTCCAAGAAGCAGTTATTAAGTGACATCTAGAAATGTTACTTCTGTATCCCATCCTCAAGTGACATGTTTCTAGCCAATACAGAGGTCGTTTTAATTCCCCACTACTATTCAGTTTTCTGTTCTCATAGCCTTTGTAACCAGCCCAAGCATTTCACAATCACTATCACAGTTTCAGTCAGGTAATTGGTGATATATTCCTACTGCTCAAGCATTGGAATTTCTATTCTGAGATAGTAAAAATGAAACAGACACCACCACTGATTATTAGATGATGCTTTCTTTCACACGTAACACCAGTCCCTCACCAGCATGATCTACTTTACCATTCCTATGTATTTTGTACCCCAGTATTACCATGTCCCATTTTATCATCATCATTCCATCAAGTTTTTGCGATATTTATTGGATAAATATCCTTATTTAATGCCAGTCCCTTAAGTTCACCCTTCTAAACATTTAGATTTTTTGCATTGGTATACAAATGTTGTATTTAGTTGTCTGCCTTCACGTAATGTAATTGAATCAGACTCTCTAATTTGACTGTTTCTCTTCAGTTCCTACTTGTCTGTTAATCAGCTTCTATCCTTTCCACTGGGATACAAAGTAAACCTTTTAATAAATCCTCCCCCAATAGATATGTCTTTCTGAACCATGTGCTGCTTTCCAGCTCTCAGCTTTAACCAAATCTTTAGTTTAAGAATTTCTTAACCACTTTTTTTGATAGTTCATGCTAGCAATCTGGTTTCATTTTGGTTTAAGGGGAGACCATCCTTCTTGTATAGGCTCATCATTTCTCAGAAGTTCCTCAGTTCCTAATAAGGCTAAATCCTCTCTCTAAGTACATGGTCTCACCCCATGCGCTGAGTCTCACCTTACAATACTAATGTACTCAAAATACATAAAAGACAAAACACCAAACACTTAATTTGAAATAATACTTTGTCATCAAATTCAGACAGCAAGTGGATGAAACTCCACTGAAATCAATCAAATTGCATTTGCTTATAGTTGAATTTGGCCCTCAGTGTTGTGCAGTGTCATCTTTTTAAAATTATGGCCACATTGCAAACTTGATAACTAAAGATAGGTTCTTAAATGTATATTTCAGCTCCTGGATAAAAGCAAGACTTGATTTTCAGAGGCCCCAAGTACTTACAAATTCACGATCTGTCAAAGTCAGGCCAATTTTGATAATGTGCCTGAATATAGAGCTGAGCTCCCTATTTTGAAAACTTTGGCTTTAAATACAGAAGAAACAGATGCTTATAAGATAAAATATTGTTTTAAGATACATGTGCATGGCATTTCATTACTATAATGCAGTCTAAGTAAATAACTATGGTAAGCTAAGTTGTAAATCTACACACTAGCCTGCCATGTATTAACTGTGTCTGAGAGAAAATATTAAAACAATTAGTGTTATGAGCTTCATTTCACAAATGCTAACAACAATACTTTAGAGCTGTATTTAAGGCCATATACCATATGTTATCATCACACATCCAGTTATTTCATTATGCTCAGCACCATTAATTAATGTAGGCTCATAGCACTTCTGTGAAGAATTATCTTCATTTTATAGATTTAAAAAAACTGAGGCACAAAACTGAATTAGCATGTCCTGTTATCACATAAGAGTGGCACTGCAGAGTCAGAAACTGAATCTAGTGTCTCCAGTACCTTCACTGCAACCCTGGTTAACAAGATGGCTATGTGGTGGGTAGAAAAATCACCCATGTATTTTTTTTTTTTTAGTTCTTTTTATCATCATAGCCCCAACAATGCCCAGTCATGGACCAGGGCCTCCTAAATGCTGTAAAAACACAAAACAAAATGATCAGTCCCTGCCTCAAAGAGCTTATTTTACATTGCTGTTCATAGGCTCAGAGATGGTAAGGTCAGAAGGGACCAATATGATCATCTAGTCTGACCTGCGCAATGCAGGCCACAAAACTTCACCTGTCCCCTTCTGTAATAAACCTCTAACCTATGGCTGAGTTATTAAAGTCCTCAAATCATGATTTAAAGACTTTAAAGTACAGAGAACCCATTAGAAAGTGAGTTGTGCTCCACTCTTCAGAGGAAGGCAAAAAACCCCCAGAGCTCTAGCCAATCTGCCATAGGGGAAAATTCCTTCCTGACCCTAAATATGGCAATCAGTTAAACCCTGAGCGTGTGGGCCAGTTTGACCAGCCAGACATCCAAGAAAGAATTCTCTATAACTCAGAACCCACCACATCTAATGTCTCACCTTAGGTCGCTGGCCTATCCACCACCAGGAGTCCAGAAATCAGTCAATTTCCAAAGTAGGCTATCCCATCATACCATCCCTTCCATAAATGTATCAAGCCCAGCTTTGAAGCAAGCTAGATACTTTGCCTCCACAGATCACCTTAGAAGGCTGTCCCAGAACTTTACTCCTCTGACAGTTAGAATCTTGCATCTAATTCAGGGGTGGGCAATATTTTTGACCCGTGGGCCACATACCAGGTATTGCCACTTCCAGTGGACCACAGGCCAGGAGGAGGAATGGAGGAGCAGGGCTTGAAGAAAGGAGTGGCCAGCCCTCCCCTCCCAGAAAATGGGGTGCAGCTGGGCTCCACTCTCCTTTCCTGAAGCTGGGAGGGAGAAGGAATGGTGGTGGTGCGCTAGCCTCATCACAAGCTGCTGCTGCCACCACTGCTTTCCCTTCCTGTTCCCCTCCCAGACCCAGCAGCAGCTTGCACTGGCACCAGAGCACCACCAACTTTCCTTTTTGCTCCCAGCTCCAGCTGAATTTGAGATGCAGAAGGTGAAGCAGCAGGACTCTAGCCGTGGTGTGATCTGCCACTGCCTCTCCGCCTCCCAAATTGCACTGGGGCCGCTGTTTCTTTTCCTGCCTCCTTCCCAGTTTCAGCTGGAGCTGGAAGAGAGGAGGAGTGACATTTGTGCTCTGGCCCCACTGTAAGTCACTGGATTGGGAAGGGAGAGAGATTGGTGATTTTCTGGCTGCAGTGTGAACTGCCACTGGAGCTGGACAGTAGGAGAGACAAGTGTCTCTAAGCTGGTGGGCTGGAAGACAGGTGATGACAGGCCATAGTTTGTCCATCTCTGGTCTAATTTCAAGCCTAAATTTCCCGATGAACAGTTTGTATTCATTTGTTCTTGCGTCCACATTACCGCTGTACTCAATTTCTCTCCTTCCCTGCAAAAAAAGCAAGGAGTCTTGCAGCACTTAGACTAACAGTTTTATTCATCGCATGAGCTTTTGTGGGAGAAAATTCCACTTCGTCAGATGCAGTCTGACACAGACCTCCTTGCTTTTTTTGCTGGACTAGACTAACACAGCTGCCCCTTTGGAATTCTCCTTCCCTGGTATTTATTCCCCTAATGTATTTATAGAGACCAGTCATATTTCCCCTCAATCTTCTTTTGGTTAGGTTTAAGCAGGCATCAAAGTGCAGTTTTTCAAACTTGGTGGTGGAATACCTATTTCACCAGAAAGGCATGATCCTGTAGGTGTGCTCAGAGCAAGTCAGTGTTGGTATCTCAGAACTCCGAGCAGGTGGCCTGCCTCCAATAAGGAAGGGAGCAATCAGGCACCCATACAAAAGACAGCTAAGGACACAGGAAAGCGTGAGAGGCGTCAAGCATAAGCTGGAAACAGGAGGACATTTTTGGTTGCTAGAGCATGGGTAATCTAAGCCACTGATATGTTGTAGATGCATTATTTCAGGAAAGCATGATAATGCTGGGAGATGGAAATGCCTCTTTCTGGCATTTCAGCCAGGAACACCAGGTCAGCTGCTTAGTTACACAAGTCTTGGTCCTCCATTTCACCCCTTGCCAGAGGCATCGCTGGAGCCTGGCACTGAGGGCATGTGCCCTGAGTCCTGGCACCAGTGCCCCAAATGATTGGGGCATCCCCTGCTTCTCCCATCCCCAAGCCATATATCCAGGGCCAGGCTGGCTGTGGTGGCACCTGCCTCTCCTGGCCAGATATCTGGGCCCAGGCCAGCTGCAGAGGTGGCTGCCTCTCCCATCCCAGATCGCCCATGGCAGTCACTGCCTCGCCCAGCCCCGGCAGGAGCCCAGGGCCCTGACCCCAGATCATGGATGGGGGTGGGTGGGCGAGGCTAGGCCCCAGGTCTTTTCCCAGGGCAATGACACTCCTGCCCCTAGCTAGTTATGGTGGTGCCTACTCAGCTTGCTGACTTCTGAAGATCCCTAACCTAAGTACCTTCCTCCCCCATGCAGGATATGAGGAGCCTTGGTCCTAGCTCAGGGCTGAGGACTCCATTCAGCGGCAGGGTGTCTAGAAATTACAGTGCTGAGTGGAGTAATTTGTGGGTGCTTTTGAGCAGCTGGATCCTACTCCATTCCTGTGTGAGTGCAGTGTTACTCCCTTCAGAATATTGCCTAGTGTTTTAAAGCATATAACAGTTATGATGTCCATCAGCTGAGCAAGACCCCCCGAGCTGCTCATTTACTGTACACCATGACAGGGGCTCAGTCAGCTTTGTGAAAGTTGACCAGCTGCAATGCAGGCACTCTATGGACTTGTTTACAAAATTGCTGCTCAGTTGGTGGCTTTTTGTGATGCCTAAAGACTTTTGAGAATCTCAGCCCAGATACCCGAAAGGCATTTTTATCCTCAACCTTTCATTCAGGCAACAGACATATGAATTAATAGTTTAGAGTCAGGGGGAGAAGAGAATATTTGCAAGGGACTGACAGATGTAGAATGAAGGTTTAGCCTGGCTCCAGTGCTAATTCAGTGGTGGAATCTTCCTTTGCAGCCTTTAAGGCAGGAGTTGGCAATATCTGCTGGCCCCTGTGCCAGCCCCACCCCATAACCCTCAGGAGGTGCTGGGGGCTCCACACTTCCTTTCCCTGCTGACTCCACCACCCAGCTGGGAAGCACGGCCAGCAGGGGACAGGAGCTGCATGCATTGCTCTTTCAGCCCCAGGAACTGCAGGCAGTGGGTGGGAGCAGTTGGAGCACCACAGGGCCAGGACCTCTGCATGCTGCTGTGCATAGGCCACAAGCTAGGTGTGGCACATGTGCTGGGGATTGCCAACCCCTGGTCTAAAGCAAAGGGTCCCTCCTAGGGTCAAAGATCTGCAAATCATTTTTAAAATGCCAGGGAAGGAGGAGAGAGATGACTTTGCAGGACCAGCCAGTCACAACTGTTGGACTTAGGCATCCAAGTCTGCCTTCTGATTTCGATTTGTTTTAAGACACAAGTAACTCATGGTATCACTTGCTGACCAAGCTTGGAATTGCCAAGAGTTGCCTACTAGAGTTTCCTTCTGTCAGGTGGATCTCCTCAGCTCTCCATACAGCAGTCCATCCTGCAGCTGTAATTAGCCCTTTGGCCAAGTCACAAATAAGTCTAGCTCCTCCAGTACAGCCAGAGTCCAAACTAAGAAGTCTTCACAAAAAAGAAAGATCTTCCACCCTTCAGGGACTTCAGCTGGCTCTCACAGCCCTGTTCCCAGAGCATCTCAGAGAGACTTTCTGATTCTGTTAGGCAGCACTGGGGCTGCTGACTGGTTTCACAGGAGAACCCAGCCTCCTGCAGATCCTACTCCAGGGCCCTCTACAGCATCCTAGCAGCTCCTGGTGGTAATACTAATTGATCCCTCTCAGCCCTTCTATATTGTTCAAGTTTCCTTCAAGATATCACTCACCTGACCCTCTTAGCCCTACTCTGTTCTGTCAAGCATAATAATAATGCCACAGTGTGGCTGGCTACATCTCCCCTTATGAAGGTCACAGTCTCCTTTAGTTTTTATTCTTGGTTATGTATATTTTTATTCAAATCCTAGCTCTGCTACAATGTTGATGTTACAGAATTTGCTTTTGTCTTTGCCCTGTCCCCATTAGCTATAATTTGAATCCTACCTTTCATTAGATGCACAGAAACCCTCATACTAGAGATGTTTGCCATAGCTGACATTGTCTCAGAATCATCACAGAGCAGTTCTGGGACACAGCAAAGAGGTCAATCCCTTCTTAGGGCAGCATGCTAGAGGTGCTCACTACAAGCTGCAGCCCAGGATACTACAACATTTACCAAAGGTCTGGTACTCAGAAGTCCTAACTAACAGTCACTGCCTACCATCTGCTCTGGTGTCTGAGTTTTGCATCTATAGCAAGAAGTTGATAGAAAAAGGTATTAACTGCACCTTTAGTTTGCCTGGGACTGGCAAGTAAGCCTCTCTTCTTTAACACAGGATTCTAACATAGCCCTTTCTTTTCCCTGCTTTATCAGCCCCATTTAGGCTGTCTGGCTTCCCTTTTATGCTCCACCTCCACCTGAGGCATGTTCTGCAGGTGTGGCAGAGCAGAGTCATCTGGATGCAGCCTTGCTTTTTAACCCATTCATTGCTAGCACAGCATTTATCACTTCACGCTATCTTTAACAGATATGTCTGACTTATGTGCTCCTCATTTCCTATGAGTTTTCCCTCAGTTCCTAGTTTAAACTTGTCTCCAAAACCTTATTCAATATGCCTACAAACTGACTATATTTTATTTAAGGTGGAAGGGCCTCCACATACTATAAATTGAAATCACACCTCTTTGTCTCATCTCCTCAATTATGCATCAAGAGCTTGAAGTTCCCCCTGCATAGCTAGATCTTCAGTAAAACTAGGAGAATTTCAGAGAAAAGTTACAACTCAGGCCCTTGACCTAAGCGTTCTATCTAGGTAGCATAATTTATGTTCCAGAACCTGTCTCCTCCATCTCTCTACATTATTAGTATTAGCATATGCCTCCCAGCATACATCAGAAGTCAGTATAAGTATCGTGATATCCGCCAGTCTTGTACTCAGCAGGCAAGTCACCAAACTGGGTCTCAGCCACCATACGCTATCAACATTCCTGTAGATCTAATCCCCATTCGCCATTGTCTGTCTTTTTCCCATCCCCTTGAGCAATATTCTTGGTGCTTGAGGACTTGTCAGCCTTCACTACCTTAGTCACACAGAGGGTCCCATCTAAGGGTGGAGGAATGGTGTCCCTCCTTCCACCAAGGTGCTCTTCCATCCTGAACTGGCTGCTCAACAGGAGGATCAGAGTAATCAGTTCCAGGGCAAGCCCATCACATAAATTTCCTTACCTACTGTCTCTGTAATTAATATTGTCTGTCTCTACTCTTGAAATGCAGCAACTTTGGCCTCATCATGCTATAACTGGACTCTGAAGGCCAAGAACTGTGCACACCGGGTACATACGTATGCTACTTAGACACAAGGCACTTTGTGCAATAAACCAAGTACCATTTATTCTGGTTACTCTGTTGGTCTTCTACCTCTCTAGTCAGAGTGGGTTGTAACCATGAGCAAAGAAAGATTTAACTGTTTTGTGGTCTGTTAATTATTGACCAAAATGGCTTTTATTATTATTGAGGTTTCTCAGTCTTCCAGATTGCAGCTATTAAATTGAGAGCCTACTTCCTCTCAGTACAAATTCCCCTATGCTCTTTCTGCTTGTTGTTCTTGCTGAAGAAGGGCCTCTGGGCTTTGTTCTGTGTAGGTGTATCTACAAAGCTAGCTAGCCAAAGGCCTAAACTCTTCACACCTGCTTAATTACCAGTGGTTTTATTAGTCTCCTGAAGTCTGACTTCAAAAAGCCTAGCTCTAACGGTTTTTCAAAGTTAAAATAAACTCATCTACTACTTTTACTGTGTCTGCATACTGAGCTGTTAGGATCAGCCATACAATATGAAATACTTTTCCTCTGTTGGAATCTCTAGTATTGTGTGTTTGGCTGATTGTGTATGTTTCGGGGTTGTTGCATCTTAGTTTTTGTTTGTTTGTTTGCTTGCTTGTTTTCAGACCCACAGCACAGCACAACTTCCTATTAAAATTTTTATTGAGAAATGGGCAGGACAAAGTAAGTATAGGAAAATGACCGTGCTGTCTATGCACTTCAAAAGGCATCCATAGATTTGTCACAGATCTCACTAAAGCAGTTAAAAGTGCTTTACCCTTCTGTTGGTCTGCCTGATTTTTCATCATATCTTGGAGGAATTTTGACAGATTTATGTGTGACTGACACAAAGTTGCCCTGTAAAGTGGAAAGCCTGTAATCAGACACTGTGATCAGTTGCCTCCCATTGGCAACCAGTCTGCCTTAAATCTGCCATCACAATTAATCAAGAAATTCTACCCCAGGGAGGCCAGTGCCTCCAAAAACCACTAACCTGTCATCTATAGGATTCACATTAACTCATGCTACCAACTCCATTGAAAAAGCAAAACAAAAATAAAACAATAAAAACCTTTCACTGAAACACCTGGGAAGAGCATAGACCCCAGGCTAAGGACATATGCTCTTAAAATGCTTGCATGACCTTGGTGCTTGAGAAGAAACATGTACTATAATGCAAGTCACTGGCAAAATTCCTATTGACCTGAGTGGCTGCAGGACTAATCCCCTTGTTTGCAAATATGCAGATTAACAGTATGAATTTTTTCCACTGATTTGCTGAGAAATTAGCATGTAAAGTACACTATTTTGAATGAACCAGTTAACATTCTTGAACACATAGGTTCAACTATTTGAACATACCATCAAACAGTCAGTATTATTTTAATTCAGATTGGAACAGGTGCAGAGATGGGCCACAAAGATGGTCTGTGGAATGGAGAACCTGCCTTATGAGAAGAGACTTATGGAGCTCAGCTTGTTTAGCCTAACCAAAAGAAGGTTGAGGGGTGATATGATCGCTCTCTATAAACGTGTCAGAGGGATAAACATCAGGGAGGGAGAAGAATTATTTGAGTACAGCACCAATGTGGACACAAGACCAAATGGATACAAACTTCCATCTGAGAATTTAGGCTTGAAATTAGATGCAGGTTTCTAATCATCAGAGTACTAAAGTTCTGGAATAGCCTTTCAAGGGGATCTGTGCGGTTAAAAATCATAACTGCCTTCAAAGCTATGATTGATAACTTTATGGAGGGGATGGTATGATGGGACGGCCTACTTTGGAAATTGACTGATCTTTGATCTTTAACTACTGGTGGTAGATATGCCAGTGGCCTATGAAGGGAGGATAGATGGGATGGGTTCTGAGTTATTACAGAAAATTCTTTCCTGGATATCTGGGTAGTAAAACCGGTCCACATGCACCACGTTTAACTGATTGCCATATCTGGGGTCAGGAAGGAATTTTTCCCTATGGAAGATTGGCCAGAGGTTTTTTGTTTTCTGTTTTGTTTTTTTTTTGGTTTTTTTTTGGTTGTTTGTTCGTTTTTTTGCCTTCCTCTGTAGCATGGGGCGCAATTCACTTCCTAACGGGTCCTCTGTACTTTAAAGTCTTTAAATCATGATTCAAGGACTTCAAAAACTCAGTCGTAGGTTAGAGGTTTATTACAGAAGGGGATAGGTGAGGTTTTGTGGCCTGCGTTGTGCAGGAGGTCAGACTAAATAATCACACTGGTCCCTTCTGACCTTAGAGTCTATGGCTATGTCTACACATGCATTGTTATTTCGAAATAAGGATTTTGAAATGAGTTATTTAGAAATAAAATCCTTATTTTGAAATAAGTTAATTCGAATTAAGGGAAAGCCTGCAATCCCAATAGCTGTTATTTCGGAAGGGATATTTCGAAATAAAGCCGTTTGGACCTGTTCTTTCGAAACAACAGGTCTACACAGTGTTGTTTCGAAAGAACAGCTTTTTTTTGAAATATCCCTTCTGAAATAACAGCCGTTTCGGGGGGGGGGGCAGGTTTTACTTTTTCAAAATGATGATTCTTATTTCGAAAGGACGAGGTCCGTCCTTTCGAAATAAGAAAACGTCATGTAGACCTAATTTCTTTTATTTCGAAATAACGAGTGTTATTTCGAAATAAAAGTGCTGTGTAGACGTGCCCTATGAGTCTATAATTCCAATGAATAAAAGAGGATTTATCACAGAAATTGAAATATCTGGAAATACCCAGGAATGAACTATTATATACTAATCAGAAATAGCTGATGGAAAAATAACTTTTGGGAAAAAGTGTTTAGACTTTATAAGGATGCTATCATATAAACATATTTCCATATTTACAAAGAGTTATTATTTTATTATTGTTTATTATATAATTAAATAAAAATAGTTCACAGTATAGTGCAAATGTCCAGTGTTAGTAAAGGTGCACTCAAAATTGCACAAGCCATATGCCTCCACTAAAACTTCAAAGAGTATTGCATAAGTAAAATACTGTTAACTCTTTGAATATGTATTTCTTGGAACTAGTTTTAATATAGTCATTACAGTTAAGGGCAGATGCTTATTTCTGTAGTTAAAATATGCAGAAGGAGAAAAGAACTGTGGGAATCTACTACAAGAATGGGATGTACAAGCTGATCACAGCACACTATCTAGCCTAGAGAAAATCAGCACAGTTACTAGGCAGTGGTTCCTTTAGATCGAATTTAAGGTGAAGGACTGTAACCTTCTTTGGTTTCTCAGATATTCTTAAACAAACACCCCTCATTACTGTGTTATAATTACTGGGTCTATAATAGCATGCAGATGGTTTGCTGCTGCTGTTTGGTAGCTCCCTCCCAAAGTGTGCACCATACAGTTTGAGGTGCTGGATGAGCTTCTTCACCTAGAAGAAGAAAGAAGTGACAAATGGTTAAAATCAGAGATAAAAAATGACCACACAGAATTGGGGTGGAGATACTAAAAATTATACTTTTAATTTAATTTAATTTTATTTTATTTACTTTTTCTATTTTGATTCCATGGCACCAGTAGGGATGAATCAAACAAACCCTTTGTGTTGGGTATTGCTCTTACTTCTCCCATGTTATCTAATACCACAAACACCTTTTTCAACTCTGTGGAATTTTCCAGTTTCATAAGCAACATCATAAAGTCAGCACTGCTTTTCAAGCATGATTTGTAAACTACACTGCCATAAAGGGACTGGTGATCAATTGTTTCCCAGGTGACCAAGGAGAGGAGAAGAAATAATCAGTTTAGTTTGTCTCAGGGGAGATTTAGATTGCCTATTGGGAAAAAAACTTTTACTATCGAGATACGTAAGCCTTGGAACAGGTTATCTAGGGAGGGTGTGGAATCCTCATCACTGGAGGGTTTTTAAGAAAAAAGACTAGAAAATGCTTGTCAGAGATACAGGTAGTCTAAGTGTACTTACTTGACTCAGCACAGGAGCATGGATTAGATGACCTTTTGGGTTCCCTTCCAGCCCCATATTTCTATGATTCTCTTTACTTCATGATATGCAAACCACTGAAGCATACAGCTCAATGTCTTCATAAGTTTTCCATAACTGATAACATGTGCCATTACAAGATCTACTCTCTTGTATTTTTCAACTTGTAAAGTATTTGGGAATTTAGTTTGTACATAAAATGCTAGCCAAAACAAATCAGTATGTAATTTTACGTAGGTGGAGTCTCCAATGAAACACCATAATGTACTAAAACAGAGACATATTTTGGAAGACCATGTATTGGCAAGCAATTTCTGTAACTAACACTGAATTTACACCCTTTACATATTTGGTCACATACCTTGTTATGCTATAAATATAAACAAGAATAGGGCAATGCCACTCATTTTATAGTAATCTCTGTAATCTTTCTTATTTCTGTCATCTAAGAACACTTCTCATTCATATCTGCCATTTGATGCAATCCAGGTAACTATGAAACTCTTATTCCCATCCAGGCATAAAATGCAATGACTGAGATAATCAGTAGCTCTGAATCAGTGGATTTGATTAAGGAGCTTGGCAAAATAGTCTTGACTTTCTGAACATGAGAACCAGTGCAAGTGACTGGTAATCAACAAAAACTAGTTTAAGTTTTTGGTAGAAAACTGACCTCTACCTAGCAAAAATATCAGTTCAAACCCAAGGAGATTAAATCAAGAGACTATAAAACTTGGGTAGAAGCAGATAGTCAAATTTAATATCGATAAGAACTCAAGATCACCAGGAAATCTCAGATGAAAGCAAATTTATTTCTGAAGTGTTTATTCCCTAGTTGACATAAAATTCTAAACCAACCCGTATGGAGAGCATTTTAGACATTAACAACCCAATGTGCTAGGCATAATTGTTTGGAACTCCCCCTCACCTGCCCTAACATTGGATACATGGCAAAAACAACTCCTATTCTTATATCCCTTTGGAAATAGAAACTAATATTTAGAAAAAAGATTGGTAAAGTTATTTGTAACACAAAGGCTGGAGAGAAATAATTTAGGATGCTCTGAAGCCAGTTCTCAGTCTATAGATAACTGGGGTGGATATGTTGTGTGGGTTCTTGGCCCCATTGGTCTAGTACTTAAGAGACTTTTATGTAACAGTCTACCATTGAAAACTTGATTTAAAAAAACAGTTATATGATACTGATGCATGATATTATCACACACAATTTTTGTACTTTACTCCCTCACTTGGCTGCCCCCTGGGCGCTCTCCTGGGAAACCTGCATTTCCACACTACTTTTTGTGTGGGCCCAGAGGCTATGCCCCTCTCCTTGCAAAGACTGCTTACACGGGGATTGTTCTGCCAGGTTGCATATACTTTCACCAACTGTTTTCTCACCAGAGTTATGCATCCTCAATATCATTTGGCCTTTAGAAATCTCTATTTGCTAGGCCAACTTCAATTTCAAAAAATCAGAGCTTCCCTCTATAGCCTGTTTTGATTTTGTTTGTTATAAAGCAAGGTTATTGAAAAAAGTAAATGGCACAAATTCATGATTCTAACTTAGGCTTCAACAGATGAAAGGGATCTTACCTCACCTAACTGTTGCTTCTACGGGTGATACTGTCCAATATGTTTAGGCCTGGTAATCACTCCCCCTGTTTCTTCCGGTCTCAAAGACGTTGATAAATTCTCATTTCTTCCCTTATTAGTAAAACTTAGTTGGCAGGTAGTTTTCTACAGCTAACAGAATTATATAATTCTCCCCAGAGAAGTAACCATGTTAGTTTGTGTACAGCAAAAACAATGAGAGTCCTGTGGCACCTTAAAGACTAACAAATTTCATTGTGCATAAGCTTTCGTGGACTCCAACCCACTTTGTCAGATGCATAACTGTCCCCTATTTTCATTGTGACTACAGGGTGGGGAATGGTAGATATTTGATAACTTCCCTGTATGCTTGCTCCCTTCTCCATTTTTCATGTCTTAACCAATTTGCTTTCTTATGTACTTTTTACCAGGTATGTTATCTTGAACTTTTGCCTCATTCTTCTAAAAGGTTAATCCTGGTAGTATTTAATATTAGATTTAAATGTTTATCTGGAGCAAACTGAAACTTTAACACAGCTCTGTATAGCACCTATATAAACATAACGTTTATATTTTGCAATTAATGTATCCATTACAAATAAAGTTCATGTAGTGTTTTCAGGATGACAGCATTTCTGCTTTTTGTTACAGCATGAGTTTTGGAAACATCCAACTAAGAGTACTTCTATGCCATCTAGTGGGGTAGTAATCTAGAGAGAAAGAAAAATATTCATTGCTTTACAATTGAAAATAAAAACTGAATAGAACTGTAGCTTAGTATGGCATGAAGTCTCTCCTATGAATTTAGTTAGCACTTTTGCCTCTGTGTCTCAAAATCAGAAGGACACAACATTTGAAACATCAAGATTTATTAGAGCTGAGTCTCAGTGCAAACACCGTTTCTAGAGGGATTACAATCCAGATATCTCACTGTATAGGTCCAGATGGAGTTGGCATGATGATTCAGCTCACTATGCTCAGACTTTAGTTGTCAAGTTCAATCTTTAATCCAAGTGCCCTCAAAATACGAGTGTAAATTAGGCAGGATGACCAAATGTCCCAATTTTACAAGGACAGTTCTGATGTTCAGGGCTTTTTCTTATATATACACCCCCCAAACCCATCCTGATTTTCCCCCACTTGCTAGCTGGTCACTTCAGGTAAAGAAGCAATGTTCAGTCACCATTTAGAATATTCTGAATCAAAATTCTAGCACTTGTCTGCATCCCTACACTGATTTCACACACAGTTCCCCCCACCCACAACCCCATCAGTCCAAAATAGGAATGCTAAGCCTCTAGGGCTCCTCATTAGAGTGCACAAGGACTTGATCTCCCGACTCTCTCTGTAAAAAGAGAAATAAAATAAAAAGAACAACCTGGGGAATTACAGTTCAGTCAGCTTAACTTCAGTATGAGGAAAGATAATGAAGCAAATAATTAAGCAATCAGTTTGCAAACACCTAGAAAATGATAAGGTGATAAGTAACAGTCAACAACAAATAATGTCAAAGCAACCATATACCTTTTTTTGACAGGATAACAAGCCTTGCGGACGGGGGAATTGGTAGATGTGGTACACCTTGACTTCAGTAAGGATTTGATACAGTCTCACATGACCTTCTCATAAACAAACTAGGGAAATATAACTAGATCAAGGGTGGGCAATAATTTTCACCTCTCCACAAACTTTGTTAAATTATCATGGTCCTGGGTCACCGCCTGCTTCCGGTCATGTGGAGCACTGGGCAGCTTAGTGATTCTCAGCCAGTTGCTTCCCAAACTTCCTACTTCTGGCCACATGACCAGAAGCCAGAAGTTTGGGCTGTGATCAGCTGAAAGCTGTCTGATGCGCCAGGGGAGATTGGTTTCCTTGATCTGAAAAATTTTTGCCCAAACAGGGCTTCCATTTCAATAGAAGACTATGAAGGTTTGGTGACCCTCTGTTGTTAGCTCTGTGTTACCACCACCTTTTGGAATTTCATCCCAATATAGAGATTAAAGAACAGCAAAAAAGGCAGACTAGTCTCATAATCAAAATGGCGTTTGTAGTTTGATAAAAATAAAATTTATATAAAATAAAATGTCTACAGAAAGTTCATAATTTCCCAGAAGAATTCAGATAGAATTCTGCTCTCAGCCATCTATTGCGTCGGTAATGCCATTCTTGTAAGAGCAAAGGGATGTTGGTTCATTATACAGCAAGAAGAATGAGCCAAAAACCAAACTCATCCCATATTTAATTTGAGTTAGTTTTAAAATAAACTCAATAGGACCTATGCCCTAGACCTTATTGGGCCTAGCCTTATTGCTTTCCATGAGACATTTGCCTGAATAAAGAACTAATATTAACACCTGTGACATATATCATAGGTAACATGTACAAAATACTTAGAATATGTCATATAATGGGGTGTTACTATGCTTGATGCATATGCATTGGTCAACACATTACTATGCCTGCAATACAAGTGCCTCTATTATAGCTGCACAAAAGTCAGCAACAAACTGACTGGTGGCACAAAAAGAGTAAATTAAAAAAAAAACCACATATAATTGACCATTCAGATGTTATACAATTCTTAAAGTTACAAAATAGACACCCCTATATAAATTTATAATTGAAATCAACTCCCTTCACAAAAATGCACCAACACTCTACCACATTCATGTTTCCCAACCTATGCATCAAGTTCTCCTGCAGGACAGCTCAGTTCCACAAAAACAAATTCTCAATTCATCATAATGTAGGCAGGAAACCTGTTGCTGTATTGAAGTGCTTCACAGTAAGAGAGGGAGCAGTATGTCTGGACTCCAACTTAGAAAATAGGAAGTGGAAGGAACATGACTCCATCCCACAATGCCATGGGTAATCCAGTTAACTTTATCATGAGCACTTTGCTTAAATAATTCCTCCCTATACTTTTGTCCCTCAGATCCCAATTCTTTATTCTCCACACCCCAGAGCCAACCTCTTTTTCCTCAAAGTTGCTAAACCATTGTCCAATCTACTTCCCGGTGCTCTACCTCATATGCATTCTCCCTCACACCTGGTCTCTTGCTTACTATCTGTTCATGATCACCCACTGGGTATGTTGATGGAGGGAGGAAATTAGGGGTAGATAGGCTATGCCTATAGTAGGAGCTTAAGTCAACTTAAGCAGGTTTAAGTCAACTTAAGCAAAGCCAAGGCTATACTTAGAATTTATTAAGTTGACTTAAGTAATTCCTTAAGTCGACAATAACTCCTCCCCTGTAAGTCAACTTAAGCTTTTAAGTTGACTTTACAGGGCAAGAAGCCCGGGTCCCGTCCCCCCTTGCCCCACGCCCAGTCCCGATTGAGCTCCCAGAGACCAATCCAGCTCCAGGGGCCCAATCCAGCCCCAGCCTCTGCCAGCAAACAACTGGGAGCTGGATCTGGCTCCCAGCCCCTTGCAGCAGGTGGTGTGGGCCAGCGGCCAGCTCCTGTCACCCACAGAGAGGGGCTGGGAGCCAGATCTGGCTCTCAACCCCTTGCAGCAGGCAGCAGGGGCTTGGATTAAAGGGCTGGGACCCCAATTGGGCTTTGGGAGCCCAATCAAGACCAGGGGACAGGGCAGCAGGGGTGTCCAGTGCAGATATACCCTTAAGTCAACTTTCAAGGGCCCCCCATTGTAGACGAAGCCAGATAGTGAATCTCATTAGCTGGCAGGGAAAAGCAGCTAGTCCTGCCCAACTGGCTAAAATCTGAAAACAGAACAGAGAAGGCTAGGTGGTTAAAGATCAGGCCAAAAGGCTTGGTAGTTTCAGTTCATAAGTGTTTATTGCAAAGCATTTTCTAGGCTGCAATCCTTGAGTGAATCCAGAAACTGAAAACAAAACTCAGTTGAGATTGCTGGATTCTGTCTCTTTGAAGTCAAAACTAAGTTTAGAGTCAGAAAAAGTCTACTTTAGGGCATCAGAATAAACTGAGAATGTGAGCACTATGTAAGGTGTTCTCTAGTGTCTATCATTCTAGTATGTATGGGCTGCACCCAAGCAAGAGCAGGTACAGTCCTGTTGTATAAAGCAAGACTATTTGCCTAGTTGTCTGATGGTAGGATATATTGTCCTGGAGAAATCATCCAACCACCTGGGAATCTAATGGACTTCAGATGGCCACTTCAGGAGGAAGCCAAATGCTGGGAGAGAGCAAAGAGCCAGCTGCCACTATAGAAGGCAATCTTATTCACCCAGAACAGCAGCAGTGGAAGGAGGAGGAAGAGTACACTGGTGTTATCCTTAATGAAGTTCTTTATCTCTACTGTCTGCACTGGTGGTATAAACAGCCTATTTATGTTGGCAGCAAATCTAAGAGAATATAACTTGTTGGAACCAACAAGGATAAGATTGACTAAGGCTGTATTCACACAGCACTTTTGTTTCAAAACAACCTCGTTGTTTCAAAACAAAAAAAAACGTTCACACGACGCACAGTTGTTTCGAAACACGGGGACGCCCTTGTTTCGACACAACTGTGTTGTTTCGAAACAAGTTAAACCCCACTTGGGGGCGAAACAACCTTGTTTCAGAACTCTTGTTTCGAAACAATGCGTGTGAACGTGTTGTTTCGGAACAAAGTGTTCCGAAACAACATTGGATCCTCAGCACCCTGGCCAAGGAACCCTTAGGACCCTGGCCAGGATGCTGAGGGCTGTCTGTCAGCCCCCGGTGCGGGGGGGGGGTGATCCTCTGTGGCCGGTTGGGGGCGCGGGGCTGAGCCACCCCCGTGGGTCGGGGGTGCCGGGTTCATCCCACAGCCCGGGCTGCCCCCCGACACCCCCGGCGGGTCAGGGGCGCGGGGCTGAGCCACCCCGCAGGGGCTCACCCCCCGCTGGTGCCTGCAGCCCCCTTTCTGGGGCTGCAGGGTGAGCCAGCAGTGGCTCACCCCCAGGGGGCTGCAGCCCCCTGCAGCACCTAACGAAATAGCATGTTCACACTGTGAACATGCTATTTCTTTTCCCGCTTTTTTGCCTATTTCGAACTGACTTTTTGCTAATTCGCATTGTCATTTCGAAATAAGGCGTTATTTCGAAACAAGTTGTTTCGACACAACTTGTTTCGAAATAACCATGGGTGTGTGAATACAGCCTAAGAGGACAACTATATGAAGAAGGTGGTGTATTTGGTGGAAGAAAAAAGATCTATAGAAGAAAACTAAAAATTAAAGTGATTGAGGGAAAGAGAAAAAAGGGTTAGGAAATAAAGGAATGGAAGTATAAGAGGGAAACAACAGGCCACCTTTAAAGTGAGAAATTTAGTGTACTTTATTGATATTTCTACATTTAGTGTGTTTCACTGAAAGAAGTGGGGAGCAGAAGTGAGGGGCTGATTGAGGGGCTGAAAGACATGAAGGTGAGTAGATATGAAGAATATTCCTGCTAATTTTGGCTCTTGGGATAGAGGGTTTGAGAGGTAGAATATTCTGTGTACGAGTCCATCTTCTGCTCCCCTCTTACCTCCACCTTTCTATTACAGCTCTAAGGGAAATTATGTAAAGCAGGGGTCTCAAACTCAAATCACCATGAGGGCCACATGCGGACTAGTAGAGGGTCGCATGAGGATTAGTATGGTAGTCTGAAGGCCACACCACTGAAACCTTTCCAAACAATGATATTGCAAATATCGGTAATGATCATGTCATTGCAGGCTGCAGTAAATAGCTTTAGGGGCTGCATGCAGCCCATGGGCTGCATGTTTGAGACCCCTGATGTAAAGTCACAGTTTCTCATGGTTTCCACCCAAAATCACTACTTACCCAGGATCACTCAAAATGCAGCCTTGATTGGTACATCTGACTTCACTGAAATGCTCTGCAAAACACGTTTCACATGTGGTTCCATGTTGCTAGAGTTAGAATTCAGATCCATGTGATCAAAACATTTGGGAAATATTACTTCCATTGGCTGCTGTAGGGACCAATTTTCAAACATTAATAAAGTTACCACTAAGTGCCTTGCATACTTTCAAGAAGGAAATTCCTTCCAACTGTAATGTAAAGTAGCCATGTACTGTTTTGCCTGCATATAAACAAACATCTGAAACTGCTGAGCTTTTATTTTTATTTTTTTATTATTTCTTGGAAGTCAGCAGGTTAGGAACTGCCAACTAATTGTAGTCTCAAAAGTCTGCATAAACTAATTTCCCAGGAATTTAGAAATGCTTTGCCAAATTTCAGACAGAAGTTAACATTTTAGTGGTTCACTTGTAATTCCTGGAAACTACAATTTAAAAATGAGAATGGGAACAATCCATCCTCAACGCAAAAGGTGATTTAAGTGGATTAAACTAGCTCATGTGGCTCAATCTATATTATTGCAAAGATGAACAGGCCCAAAGTCTACAGCACTCTCAAGTAGCCTCTGACCCTCTGGAGCCAGATCTGGAAACAACTTATAATGTCCCTGAAAATTTTTCAGGCATAAGTAAATGTGGCTGAATTTTTCACCCACAATTACTTGCAGGATCAGCTGATGTCACTTACATTAGAATCTAGTTTGGAATGATACACAGATAATTAGACAGTTTGCAATTCTTTAGAGCTCTCAGCATTGCCAGACATGTTGCATGGATGTTTATAATAAACTCCCTCAGGAAACAGAGCTGGCCAACACTGAACACTTGAATATCCTACTACCAATTCATATCAGTTAGACCTACATATCATTGCAGTCAAAATGATCTTGGGATAATTTTCACATACAAGATTGGAGGTAGAAATTTACAGGCTACCCTGCAACAATCAAGCCATTTGGTATTTTTTTTTTTCCCAAATTTGGATACCTGAGATTACTCTGTTTTTCAGAGATGTGCATCTGCAACTCCTGTTGGAAAATAATGGTGTAACAGATTACTGGCTGAAGCACTGTTTACAGCTGTTAGACTTCAGCTGTCTATGTAAAGTTAGAAATAAAGTGCCTTTAGGGACAGAAGCCCAACAGATGACCAACACAATGAAACAGAGATTAAAGGATCTTAATCATGTAGTAGAGCTAGAACAATCAGTCTATATATGAGAAAGGGCAAAATAAAAGGCCAAGCCATAGATGTGTAAACAAAATTCTGAAGATAACAAAGAATACTGATTCAAAAAAATTTACACACACTAAAGAATAAGTTATTTAATCTGCAGTCCTTTCACTAGCATAGGTTTTACTGAAGTGAGAATTCCGTACATGAACGAACAATAACATTGTCTTTAAAACAGTAAAGGAACTCCTTTTTTCCTAAAAGTCTCAGAATAATCTCAGAATTCTGGGAAGAATCAAACTGGCTTAGTCCAAGTATTGCTCGCCTCAGCAAACCTCCACCCACTCACTGCCACCTTGTCTGCTGCTTATGGAGTCGGAATATTTAAGTTAAAAGAAACCACTATCACCATTTCATCCGACATTCTAACATCACACCAGCCACAGAATTTCATCCTATGTTCCTGCATCAAGCCTGTAACTGGCTATGTCCACACACAGGGAGTTAAATCAGTTTAACTGGAATTTAACGATCATTAAACCTATTTAAGTAAAATAGATTTAACAGGTCCCCACAAAAAAAAAAAAAAAAAAAAGAACTAGCATGTCCGGGGCAGGATTTGCTAGTTTGATTTAGGAGAGCAGGACCATGGGAGGTGTGGCAACATGGCCCTCTGGCATGGCCATGTTGCCACCCAATCCCTTGCCTGGCTCAGAGCCAGTGGCAGGGGAAAAAATACCCCAATGGCTCTGGGCTCCCACGGCCCTGTGGGGGAAAGGACATGCCCCCAGACTGGCTGCAGCCCTGAGGTGCACCCAGGCAGGGGGGAGATAGGACCCCGCGCACCCAGATCCCCCCGCAGTTTCTGGGCACGTGGGGAATGGAGTTCCACATGCCCGGCTTCCCCTGCCACTGCTGATCATGCAGGGGCAGGGAGCCCCATGCACCCAGCTCCCCTCACCACTGCTGGGTGTGCAGAGAATAGAGCCCCGCGTGCCCGGAATCCACCCGTGCTAGTGGGGCTCCATTCCCCGCAAACCCTGCAGCTGCAGGAGATGCTGGGTATGTGGGTCTCCATTCCCTGCATGCCCAGCAGCTGCGGGGAATGCCAGGCACACAGGACTCCATTCCCCTGCACCCAGCAGCTGCAGGATATGCCGAGGATGCAGGACTCCATTCCCCACATGACCGGCCCCCATGGAATCTCACATGCCCAGCTCCCCCCGCTACTGCTGGGCACGTGAAGATTGTAGTCCCACGTACCCGGCATCCCCCGCAGCTGCTGGGCCCGCAGGGAATGGAGCCCTGCTAGCACAAGGGGATGCTGGGTGTCTGGGACTCCAATCCCTGTGCACCCAGCAATGGTGGGGGGAGCCGGGCATGCAGGACTCCATTCCCCATGTGCCTGGCCAGTGGCAGGGGAGGATGGGCACTGGGGGCTCCATTCCCCTGCCCCCCCCCAGGTCCCTCTGGCCAAAGTCCTGATTCCCTCCCTGCCATGCACCCTGGGAGGAAGGTTGAAGCCATTCAAATGAAACAATGTTGTTTTGAAACAGCATGTCCCAATGGCGTTATTTTGAAACAACTGTTTCACTGTAAGGGCTGTTTCGATTCTTTACTAGGTTTTAACGTTTCGATTCAAGTTTTGTTGTTTTGATATGACGGAGCCAGGAAAGGCAGGGGCCATGCCAGGACTCGGGGCACTGGTGCTGGGATTCGGGGCATGAGCCCCATGTGCCAGGCCCCAGCAACGCCCCTGTCAGGCCTCCACATCAGCACAGACTCCAACAGAGTCCTGTACGATTCTGCCTTTGCAGATCTAGCAAAATTCCCAATGGAAAAAGAAGACAACCATAAGCAGAATAATCATTAGTAGTCAGAGGCCAGACTCCCTGCCCTCTGTGAACCTTAGCAGACTCCAAATGGTTCTTGCAGTGGTCTGCCTTTTCCACGGCTATCGAGTGTTCCCCCAGGAAAAAAGAAAGAAAACCAACAAGAGTCAGCAGGAGGTTTGCCTTCCCTCAGCGCTAAGAACATGTAGTTTAATACAATGCCCTCCAGCAGATAATTTATAAGCAATTGAAGGATCTACTTGGGGACTGGCCCATCTACCAACCCTCGTGAAAGCAAGGTAAATTACAGAAACTACCCAAGGAACCTGGACATAAAGGTGTGTTTCCTTCCCAGGGCTATTAACCACTATACTTGCATGCATCTCTTTTAAGACCCTTTTCCATAGCTGCTACACCCTAAAGGTGTGGCAGGTTGGAGCTATTCAAACCCACAGCTGTTCTTTAATCTCCTTTCTTGCATATTTTGAGGAACAGTGACTGGTACTACCAGATCACCCCGCCCTCACCAGCACAAAGCAAACACATACAAAAAGCAGCCTCCAGACTCCAGCTAAGAATTTCATTTGTTTTCTTCAAAATACAATCTCATTCATCTGCATATGATTCCTTTATATGTATTTTTTTCCTAATCACTTTTCTTCCACACTACCCTCCAGGAAAAAAAGTACACAGCACTATCATCTTATGCATAACAAGCCTGCAAAGGCTGACACATATTTGTAAGATTTCTCTCTCTTTATTTATATGCTGATTTTTCTTCACCAACTGGTAATATGCTTTATCATTTGCATCACCCAATAATACTTAAGTATCTCTCATTCCAAGGACTGCTACTCATTTTAGTATTAAAATTACCATTGCACCATGTATTTTTGTTGTCCACTCATTTTGGAACCATAATAAAGAAGCTGAAATTATGGAAAGATTGATTTAAAATCCCACATCATTTTAAATTTTCCATATAAATTACTTTTGGGTCCCTCATTTTGGGTCCTTGTACCACTTTGACTCCCATATTTGCACCATGGCAAGGGAAGAGATATACACAACCCCATTGTGCTACATCCTAGTAGCTAAAAGAATAGAGTGAATCCTTCCCTCTTTATGCCTCATCTGATCTGTTACAGAATGACATGATGTTGCACTTTATGGGCAAGGGCAATCGACAAGCATGTATAATGTTCTGCTTAATGATACATGATTCTTCCTGTGTTTTAGAAAGAATTGGAAGATAATAAGTTGAAAATATAGCTGAACAATAATATCAAAGTTTTGCCATTCTCAGAATTGGTACATCAACAGGAAGAATTCTGGATTGATTACGTCCTGGTTACATGTTTAATATACTCACCCAGCTCCAATTTCAACCTCATTTATCAAATTGGCTCATTTCCTTGCACTTGATAAAGAACTACCTTCATAATATCATGCTTATTAAATTTTAAATTGACTGCTGTGTTGTGCAGTGAAAGAGAAAAAAAGATATTTTGTCATTTAAGCTTTTTATGGACAAAGGTGAAAACTACTCAAAAGGGAAAGAACCTGAAAGATAGAACACTATTGTCCACATGGATTCACGAAACAAATACACAGAGCTTTCAGATTGTTTTATGAGTGCACTATTGTTTTCCGCATATGTAGATATAATTAATGACTTGCAGAGGTTTTCAAGGTCTATATGACAGTACTGAAGCTTGTATATTGTTGGCTAATGTAATTAAGTCTTCAAACAAGAGGGGGTGGAGAATCTGTCTCTCATTACTTTCAAATAGCATGACCAGTATGGGAAAATCTATCCAGCAGGGGAAAAAAATAGCCCAGAGGAAAAAAAAATGTTGCCTTACAGCCTTTCTCCTATTAATCCATGAGGTGAAATATTTTGCAACAGTCTGTTATCATTCCATAGGTGTAAAGTAGGGAGAAAGTGGAATGGCTTGGATAAAATAAGAATTGATTCTGTGATCCTATAGTCACTAGAAAACTGAGCTAAAACTTTCTAAAGTCCAAAAATTTAGTGTGTTTTTTTTTTTCTTCTTTCAGTCTCAGAATTTGGTCTACACAGCTCCTTTATGGTGAAATTCTGGCTCCACTGAAGTCAACAGCAAACTCCCGTTAAGGACAACTGAGCCAGGATCTCAAAGCCAGAAGTGTTTGTGGGTTCTCGGAAAGGAAACTCTGTCAGGACTCTGGGAAGATCCGAATACATCTTTTATTATAGATTCAGCTCAGCAACTCAAGAGTCTGGTATTATGAGTTAGCTGGCTCCATCCAAACTGCTTGCAGCTTCCTCTCTATTCACCCAGATCCAGAAACTTAAAAAGACATATCTTCACTGAAAATATCATAAGTAGTCTGTACTTGCATGATTTGCAAACTAATACTACAGACTTAAAGGGTTCAAACAGGTCAAGATTTTAAAAAATGGATTCCTAGACTTAGGCTAATAAATAAATGGCCTGATTTTTGAAAGTACTGAATACTGAAGAGCTTTCATTGACTTAAATGGGAACTGCTGAATACCAAACAAAGATGATAACCACTAGAAGATTTCCCTAAATGCTTCTATAATTCATACATTCCCATGATACTGTAAGCTAATGGGAAGACTTAATTTTGTATTTAAGCATATGGTACATATAATAGCATTTTACAGAGACTTTAGAGTCCCAGTGAGAAAAATTCTAATTGCTCAGTGATTATGTGAATCTAAAATGCCAGTTCTAAGTCACTGTTATTACTGGATCTGTATTGCTGGACTAAGAACACCTGGTTTCAAAAATAAATAAATACATAGTGTTAGTCACTAGAATATTCTGAAGATAAAGTGGGAGAGATAGTATCTTTTATTGGACCAACTTCTGTTGGTGGAAGATACAAGCTTTTGAGCTTGTAGGCTATGTCCACACATACATCATTATTTCGAAATAAGTTATTTCAAAATAAGTTATTTCGAAATAAAGTATTTATTTTGAAATAAATTAATTCGAATTAAGGGAAAGCCTGCTATTGAAACAGCTGTTATTTCAAAATGGTTATTTCGAAATAACACCGTTTGGACATGTTGTTTCGAAACAGTTGTTTTGAAACAATGGTGTTGTTTTGAAACAACATGTCCAAACGGCATTATTTCGAAATAACCATTTTGAAATAACAGCCGTTTAGAAATGAATGGGATTTAAGCTGTTTCGAAATGACGGTTCTTATTTCGAAATGACAGAGCCTGTCATTTCGAAATAAGAAAACGTTGTAGGGACCTAATCTTTTTTATTTCAAAATAACCAGTGTTATTTCGAAATAAAGGAGACGTGTGGACATACCCGTAGAAGTCTTAGTTTGAAAGCTTGTACCATCTGCCAGTGGAAGGTAGACCCATAGGCTAGGTCTGCATCTGCAAAATTAGTTTGGACATGCTAGTCTGAACTAAGAAGTTTGAGGTTAGTTCAAACTAACTGCGAGACTATTAGTTCTAACTAACTGCATATTCTAGTTCGAACTAACACTTAGCTTGAACTATAATATGCAGTTAGTTTGAACTAACCAGCTTAGTTTGAACTTCTTAAGCAAGAAGAACTTTTCTCCTTCATTTTTATGGCAGCCTTTCAAATATCTGAAGACTGCTCATGTCCCCAGTTAGCCTCCTTTTTTCCAAACTACACATACCCAGTTCCTTTAGGCTTTGCTCATCAGGCTTGCATTCCATCCCTTTGATCATCGTTGTCATTCACCCCCAGATCTTTTCAGTTTGTCTACAACCTTTCTGTACATTGTTGACCAAAACTGGACACTGTTGATTCAGTGAAAGATATTACCTTTCACACCTTGTCATTCTCAAATCTTGGGACTTGCACATATACAACATTGCAAACAACTATAGGATACTCTACTTATCTAAGAGAACTTTAATTATGTTAAGAGACTGGCAGGTAAACAGTTTTTATTCCTCCCCCCCACCCCCAACAGTCTTTTAAAAAGCCCATACTTAAAGGAACTGAGGGGAAAAAACTGCTCTTGCAGATCTCTTGTTTTAGCTGAGTCCACTTTGTGCCATTTCCTATTAGGTTAAGTCATGTCACATTGTCATGTTGCATTTGTTTCCTCTTTGCAGCCTAAAGCAAAGCTGCTGAGTGCTAAAACCCTTCATTATATTTATGTACAACTTGTCTAGAAAGACAAAATACTAAAATAAAATAAAGCGGCAATCCCAATTTTCCACTGCAGAACAATATGATGAAAAAAAAACTGGATAAAATCTAGGGATGACTCAGTATTGCCAAAATCCATCATATAACCGCAAAACAGAGTGTAGAGTCCTTCACTACAAGCACTAACTTCCTAGGTGCAGAGCCTACTGTGAAATATATTTCTATTAATGATAAATATTTGTACCGCTGCCTCTCAATTTGTTTTGAATTGGTCACTGCTGATCAGAAGCTCCAAATGGTGTTGCTTGAAAAATTAGAAGTTTTTTTTTCTGCAAAATAATGTCTACAAAAATTAACTTTGTTTGTCAAAACATTTCAAAAATTGATTCTTTTTTGCTACAACCTTTACAGATAATTTTGTTGCAACAGCAACTTACTCAGAATTTGATGATCACATCTACTTTGAATATATAGGTAAATACTTCTGTACTGAAAACAACTCACCCAGAATACTTGCTTGCATTTCTATCTTTCTGGATAGATTCACAGCCATTACTTGTGCTTCTCAAGCAATTACATTTTACTGTTGATCATTAACACAGCCATACACTTGTGTGATCAGAACCCATTGTAACTAGGAAGAAAACACACCAAATTACAAAACTGCCAACCTAAAGCATTCAAAAATCATGAGGCAACTCCCTGGTTCACAAAATTATAAAATTGTCTTAAAGACTTTGAGGGTGCTTTTTTAAATATATTTGTGTTGGGTATTTTTGTTTGTTTGTTTTTCTGGTTTTTGAGCCCCTGTATTCATGAGGGTCCTGTTTTCAAGCTTCTTTCTGCAACCATAAAGGCTAGAAACTGATTGCTGTTGAAAGCAGAGATTCTCATTCAATTTCTTGATTCTGGGAGTTGGAGTTTTAAAACAAACACCAAATATCATGAGACTAATAATAATAGCTGGTGCTTTTCACCTCTAGATCTCACAACAATTTACAAAGGAGGGCCATATCATTAGCCCCATTTTACAGGTGGCGAAACTGAGCTATAGGGAATGAAACAGTTTGCCCATAGTCTCCCAGCAGGCCAATGGCAGACCTGGGAATGGAACCCATGTCTCTTGAGTCCCTGTCCAGTGCTCTACAGTTAGACTATACAACTGAAAAAACTGAGAATATTGGATTCAATGATCTTTGGGTATTCATGAATCAGTTGCTGTACTTGCCCCAAGAAAAACTGGCATGTGCTCACTCGGATATAAGAGGATGTTGGAGGTTAGAACATCATGGGATTGAAAGTGTGTGTTTTCCCACATTCTGCTGAAAAACAAAGGCCACCTACTGCTCTCAAGTTTAGGTTTTCTGTCTAATCAAGTCATCAATAAACAAGTAGCTAACAAATAAAAAAGTTGGCTCCTGAAATTTAATTCATGTGCCATATTTAGGCCTCAATCCTACAAATAGATCAACGTAGCTCAAGTTCAGTTGAAGGATCATAGCCTTAAACTTTGCCTACTTTTAAAAGTTTTTCCATTTTAACTATTCATGCATAATTAAAGCAGCAATCTCTCCCTCCAGTGTAGACAGTGATGCTGTTTCAAATGTGGTTATACCACTATAGCTTACTCTGGTTCAGGAATGAAAATATATGTGAGTATGAGACACCTCTACACTAAGACTTTTATCAGCATAACTATGATGGTAAAATAAATAAGTCAATAAATCACTCCCCTTACTGACATAGCTATATTGGTAAAAAATTTTAAGTCCAGACCAGTCTTTACAATCAAATGATCTTCAGGTCAACTTTGCTCTACAAAATCAATCAATCAATTATACATATTTTTATAAATGCAACAATTAATTCAACCTAACATCTGAAAAGTCAGTGGCTGTGTTCAGACGTGAGTTTTATTTCAAAACAACAGCCATTGTTTCGAAATAAAATTGCTCATGTCCACGCAATGTACCATTATTTCGAAACAACGGGACCTGTTGTTTCAAAATAACGGCCATTGTTTCAAAACCATTAAACCTAGCAGGAAATCTAAACAGCTGTTGTTTCAAAATGGTTGTTTCTAAACAACGGTGTTCGGACATGTTGTTTCAAAACAACACCATTGTTTCAAAACAACTGTTTTGAAACAACATGTCCGAACGGCCTTATTTCAAAATAACCATTTCAAAATAACAGCTGTTTTTAAAGCAGGCTTTCCCTTAATCTGAATTAACAAACTGTTAATTCGAATTAACTTATTTCAAAATGAGTTATTTAGAAATGGGTTATTTCGAAATAACAGTTACCGTGTAGACATACCCAGTGTGTTCCTTCTGCCTTTTTATATCCACACTAATGAAGATTCCAGAATATGAATTTAGCTAGCAGTTTTGTTGATGATACATGAAGCAGAATGACATTCAGCTTTGCTGTTCTGCTGTCTTAATTTTCTCTGTGAAGCTAAACAATTCAGAACTTTTTCAAACTTGAGTTTCTCATTTCTGGTAACAGCAATTGTCAAGGAAAGAGAGTTTTAAACACCTGATGTCTTTTTATAGCAAGATGCAGTGGGAGATACGAATTTGGTCTAAACATCCGCTCATCCTCTAGAGAAACCATTTGTGACTCTTACTGAAGATACGGTATATGGAGCCTTCCATTGTCAGCTCAATTTATGTTGGTGCAGATCCTATTTGGAGGAAACTTAGTGGATTCTCTCATCTGGAAGAAGGTATGCTCAAGATAGGGAACCTGGTAGTCTGCTCTTGCTCTGTGTAGATCATCTTGATCAGAAAATGAGGAGCCCTGCTTTTTCTCAGCTACTGATTCTCTCTTAGATAGCAGCTGAGTTGAAGTCCTGGAAGTTGCTCCAGTAGTTCAGGGTGCTGAAGATCTTCAAATTTAATTGCTCTTTGGGACTTTTTCACTACTTGTCCCTCTCCTCCCACCCATTATTTGACCCAAAGTGTTCCCCATACTTCTGGAACAAAAGGCATTCTATTCAGCATCAACAAAGTACATTAGAGGAGTGTAGACAAATGCCTAGTCCCAAATGTGTAGTGTTTGAAAAGGAACTACACCCAAGTGACCTATGTACTTTTTAGGGCATGACAGCAGGGTCTCTGGGAAGCAGTTAGAGCACAGCACATTTAATGCACTTTTCAAATCTCACCCTTTTGGAGCTTTGTACTGTACTGTGTAGGCAAGCGCCCAAGCCATTTTTATTTGGGATTTCAAAAAATATTCTGGCATGCACTGGGGCACAAATAGCTAGACAGCAAAGAGTGTCACAAAGTGAGATGAGATCTCCAGCTACACGGGCCAGTAGAGAAGTTACTGGGTTCCAGAGCCCAACTTCTTCCACCAAAAAGAGGAGACCACTAGTGCCTCTCCTCGCCTCACTCCAGAGCTGATCTTCACCGGAGCATCAGATCGGGAAAAGATTGGCATTCTATGACACAGGAGAATCCCTGAAGCTTCCAAGACAGGAAGGTCTCAAAGAATTTGGGTATATACCACAAATTTTGGATGCTTACCCATATTTTCATTAGTCCAACAGTAACTTTTAAGTACTAATTTCTGACCTTCTGTGCATTTTTAGTGCCAACCCCTTTATCTGTCTTCCCTGAATGCTGGAAGGTTTTCTAACTACTTTCAGAAAAATCATATAAGATGCCCTTAAATAAATCCATTTTAATTGCATTTCTGATGAAGAGAACATCTAAAATCCTTATAACTTAACAGCACCTGTTATCTCAGAAACTGAACTGGCTTTCCTGGAGGATACTATCATTGGTGAAGGGATTGTTGCAAATTGCTGTGGGAGTGGCAAACAGTGCATGTGTAGCAGTCACCTGGGGCATACTAGCCAGCAAAAAACTAAAATACTTATTTTAAATTATGCTTCATGTCATGTCACTTATCACATTCCATGTTGTTATATAGCCTCCTTCTACATACTCCAGCCCCATGTGCAGATGCAGTAGTATTTCTGACGCAGTGTGATTTACATGCTCTTCTTAAGGAAATGACCACAAATATAGATTATGAAAAAGACCAATCAATGGATGAAATTTCACCCCCATGAAGAGGTTACCTCAAGGTCTATGCGCCACTTAAGTCCCAGTTAAGCTCTCAAAGCAGGATTTAGATGATATATAGATCTATGCTGGCCCTCTGCACTGGGTGAATTACACTCATCATGAATAAGACAGGAGGCAGACAAGAAAAGATAGAAAGAGAGACCTGGACATGTGGCTCAGTCACTGGATAACTATATGCCACCAGTACAATGCAGTTATGAAAAAGGCAAATGAGATCCTAGGATTTGTTTGGTGCAGCATTTCCAGCAGAGAGCAAGCAGTATTAATGTCATTGTACAAAGGCACTGGTAAGACCTACTACATACAGTTCCGGTCTCTCATGTTCAAGAAAGATTAATTTAAACTGGAATGGGTGCAGAGATGAGATGCTAACATAATTAGGGGAACAGAGGTTCTCTTGTATGAGAGAAGACTAGAGGAGCTATGCTCCTCTAGTCTCACAAAGGGAAAACTGAGAGGGGATATGATTATTCTCTATAAATATATCCAGGGCAGAGAGGTTTAAGTTAAGAATAATGTTGACAGAAGGATAAATGGATATGGAGTAGAAGTGAACAAATTTAGACTGAAAATCAGAAGAAGGTTTCATTAGAGAGATGAGATTCTGGAACAGCCTCTCAGCAGATATTGTGTTGGAAAACAACTGAGTTAGCTTTAAGAGAGAGCTGGACACATTTATGAATGCAGTGGAATACAGTTGCTCATGATGATGGGGGCAACAGCCTGGGACTCACTTCCTATGAGACTCATGTCCTATGTTCTGAAGTTCATGTTTCAAGGTTTCAATTGGCCACTGGCAAATGTCAGGAAGGAATTCCCACACTCTCATGTATTCTTGCAGGTATTTCTCTTTTAATCTCCTCCTTCTTCTGAAACATCAGGGACTGCCACAGCTGGAGCTAAAACAGAGGGTCAGGTGTGCCAGGGCTCTGAGTAGTCATTAAGCAATCTCTCTGAGGTGTCTGGGTCTTGTTCACATGCTCAAGGTCTAACCAATCACAATATGTGGGATCAGGAAGGTATTTTTCCCAGGTCAGATTGGCTATGACCTTGAGGGTTTTTTTTTTCCACTTTCCTCTGCAGTGGATAGATGTGGGACAACTGCCAGGAGTATCTAGGTATATTTCATTTAATCATTTCTCTGCCATTGTAGGTGACCTAATCACTGGTGCAGATTGAGCCCTCCTATTCTCTGTTGTGTCTATACTAGAAGGCTATGTCCACACTTACACAGTTAAATTGATTTAATAATCAATTTAATAAAATTGCTATAAAAATCATTAAATCCATTTCAAAACCCCACTAGAAACTCAAATTGAAATACAATGTCCATGGACAGGACTTGCTATTTTGATTTAGGAGAGAGGCACCATGGGTGGTGTGGCAACATGGCCCCCTAGAAGGGCCATGCCCCCACCTAATATATGGAAAAAGGAAAGCATCTGGGAAAAAGAAGAGCAAAAAGCTTTAAACTGATTTAACATTTAAATCGAAATAACATGTCTGCACTGCGTTATTTCAAAATAACAATTTAACAAAATAACAATTTTGATTTAATCCTCATATCAATATAATACTAGGTTTATCAATATGACTTTCCTTATATCGAAATGAGGGAGCTCCTCATTTCAAAATAAGAGAACGTCGTGTGGACCTACCATTTTTTAAATAGAAATAACCAGCATTATTTTGATTTAAATAGTGTGTGTGGACATACCTGAATAATCTAGTCTCCTGTGGGTTTCACTTACTCTGGTCTCCTTTCTGTTGCTGAGTTTAGTAAGTGGGTGCTGGGTGGTGTTGGTGACTTGTGATATAAAGGAGATGATTAGACTAGATGACCTAATGGTCTTTGCTGGTCTTAGAGTCTCTGGCATATGAATTTTGCTTCAATAAACATTAGTTTGGGGTCAGAAAGACTTCTCATGATCAATTACAGTGTAAGTTTTAAATAAATACAGCTAACTAATTGGTAGAGGTGGAGAATCTGATGAGAAGAAATAAGAAAATTGAAGACTTGGATTGAACTGTAACAAATCTGCCATTTTAAACAAGCCACCAAAACAGCCCAAATAATGTGAAGGCCATTTTATTTATAGTATTGATTTTTCAAAAATGTAAAATACATGCTTTACTTCTCATTGCTAGTCCAGGAAGAGGAATTAACTTTTGTTTCATAATTTTGTTGGTTGGAGTAACAAAAAATAATGTGGTTATTTTGAATAAAAGTTGGTGAGTTAGAAAAAACAACAGAATTTAATGAGAATTTAACTGAACTGAATTTGATGTGAAAGAGCTACTGTATATTTCCACCTATTGAACTCCTCTGTAGGCTATCAAAGGAGAACATATTTAAGCACTGAAACACAACAGTTGAAGCATTGAATCATCAGATTTGCATTGGTTTGGGGGAATGACACTGTCTATCAGCTTCTATAAACTATCTTTTTTGAATTAATTATTCCCTGGGTATTATATATACTGTGCATCTAAGATGGTTTTCTCTGCCAGTCTGTAGCTGTTCTGAAATATGTTGATTACAATCTAAGCAGTAAATTGATCAACAAGCACTGATTATCTCTAAAACCATTTTCCTCTTATTTTCTAATTTCCATTAATTCTCATTTTCCTTTTTAATCATTTAATCTAATCACTAACTGCTTTAATTATACCATTTATGAAGTTCAGCTGCAGCTAGATAAGTGACAATAAGTGAGTATATGCCACCACCCAAGCCCTGGGGCTGCCAGGGGCTGATTCCATCTCTGGCACAAATTTATACAATCTCAGGGTGACCTTAATTTATGTCAGTGGTAACAGCCTCTCCCTCACCCCCCAAAAGGACTGTTCTGCTGGAGAATAGCTGTTCAATCAAGGCCCCAACCATTCTGACAAGTGCCCCCCAGCATACCCCCTATGCTGTGAAAGGGTGCTACAGAGCCAACTGTGCAAGTCATATGCCACTCAGAGATTCCTCTAGACCAGAGGTTCCCAAATGGTGTGCTCCGGGAACATGCAAAGTGTGCCACGAGCATGCCCAAGACCTGGAGTTAAAGTTCCCTCCCTGCTCGTCCTAGCCATGTGGGCTGTGCAGGGCTGGGAATAGGCAGCAGTTAAAGTAAGGGGGAAGGCACTGGAACACAGTTCTGGGGCCCCTATTTTTAGGCAGGCAGCATTCTGGCCCCCTAAAAATAGAGGAAGGCACTAGAACGGGGAGTTCCAGGGGTCCCCCTAAAAATAGCAGGAGCAGCCCAAATGCACCGTTCAGGTGGCTTCACCTTAAACTGGGCTCTACCTTAAGCCCAGACAGCAGAGAGCTGTGGGAGGCTGGGAGTGTGTGAATCTCCCTGGGCAGGGTTGAGCTAGTGTCAGCCAGCCTGCAAACAGCCCAGGTGAGGGCTTTGGGGGGAGGGCTGCTGGGGGTTGTGTGGGGTAGGGTGTGTGTGTGTGTGTGTGTAGCAGAGGTGGGTGGGAGTGAATGAGTAGCAGAGGGTATGTAGCTGGGGTTGTCGGGTGGCTGGTTGGGTGGGGGTGTGTATAGCTGGGGGGGTGGGGTGGCTGTGGGGGGAGTGTAGCTGGGGGCTGGAGGCTGATTTCCAGTCCCTGCAGTGATGGGAGGGTCCATCACAGGTGGCAGGAGGCTGGGGGAGGGGAGGATGGGACCCACTGGGGTGGGAGGGAGCAGCAGTGGGGTGAGGATTTGCCCTGGGTGGCAGGGGATCACTGTGGAGAAGGGGGAAGTGGTGCTGTGCCATGCTCCCCCACCCTACCTTCCTGCTCCCCTGGCCCCCCCCAAAAAGCCACTTGCGTTCTCCCTTCCTTTCTCTTCTCTTGTCACCCTTGTGCTGTTCCACACATGGCTTCCCTTGTCCTCTTTTGCCACCCCTGCCCTACTTTGCTCCCCAGACTCACTCCCGCCACTGCACACAACTCCTGATCTCCTGTGTTTTGCCACCCCTGCTGTGCTACCCCTACTGCCCCACATAGCTGCATTTCCAAGACACTGTGCTATGGTTCATGAATATTCATAACTAATGTAAGTTAATTTGAATATTCATGAATTTTTTAATAGTGGTGTGCCTCAAAAAATTTGAAGGTATCAAGGTGTGCCGTGGCAGCAAAAAGGTTGGCAACCACTGCTCTAGACCAATGGTTCCCAACCTGGGGTCTGGAGACCCCGGGGGGGGTCCATGGACATGTTGCAGGGGATCTGTGGAGCCTCTACTGGGGCCGTAATCCAGCTGTAGCCCCACTGCTCCCTGACAGAGCTGCCTCTCCCTGCCTGGATCCCGGCAGGCGGGGCTGGGGCTGCAGTGGCTCCCTGGGAGTGGAAAGGCAGGGGGGCCATAGCCACTGCAGCTTGGATCCCCAGCAACATGAGCCATGGTGGCAGTGCTGCTCACTGGCTGTGCCAGTGTTGCCACCAGAGTGGCGCGGGCCAGACTGCTTGCGTGGGCCAGATTACATAATCAGCCAGGGGGCCGCAAAGTTTTTTTTTGTTAAACAGGGGTCCCCAGCCTGAAAAAGATTGGGAACCACTGCCCTAGACAAGGGGAATCCACAACTGGACAATTAAAACAGATATTTGGGGAATTTGTGCCACTGGATCCATGAAAAGAGACCATGAATTATATTTTTTTGTCGTGACATTGTAGGCAATATTAAGGACCCAAGTGACCGGTAATTATAACAGAGTTTTACCATAGTGATTGCATAACTAGCTACATTTTTGTCTCCTTTAAATTGCTTCTTTGCTATGGAAGGTTGTCCTTATTTTATAGAACATAGCACTTACCCACCAGCAGCCATGCCCCACTCCCTTCTTATATTTTTTTCAAGTTGCAGTCATTTGAACAGTCAAAATTTGTGAACCTGTTGCAGGTACTGGTCCTAGATCCCTTCTGATGGTTAGTGTACATTTTTACTGAAGAGAGAAAATAAAGAAAGCCTTCTTACTACAATTCTTCAGTTTGCTATCTAATAGACAGCATGACATATAAAAGAATTATTTTGTATCTACTAGGTAGCCTATTAAAAGTTCAAAAAGATGGGATGACTGGACTAAAATTCCTTAAACCATAAAAAATTAACAGGTTATGTTAATGAGATTTAAATGGGACTTTTTTTTGTGCAGGTAAATCCTAATGAAGTCCTAGGGAGCTGCGTGTGTGGCAGGACTAGACTGTACATTTGATGGGTTTTAATCTCTCCATTTGAGAAATCTGAGTTTCAGAACAGTTCTCCCCAAATGACACAAGGTGGCGGCTTTCTCTGCAGCTTTTGGCATCTGAATATATTTTTTTTCCTGTAGAAGTACTTACAATACATTTTCTTCATCACCAAGGCATAGTTGGTTCGAAATTGTAAATGGAACCATTTGTTGTTTTTGCGGATAGTTGTCATGGTTGCAGATAACTGTAATGTGCAATTAAATCCAACTGACTTCATAATATATTCCAGCTGCCAGACAGAAGTTCTAAATTTTCAGTTTTTCTTGGATCTGACATTTGATTTTGTGACCATCTTATATTGGTCCCAGGACAATACTAGGTCAAACATTGTGCACAGAACCCTCAGATATTTTATACCATTCATTTTATGGCTTCATACTTTTCACAGACATCTATTAATTAGAATTACATTAACAGGCTCATAACAAACTTGTTTTCCCCTCATCTGAGTATAATTATATATAAATATTTTCTCAGCAACAAAGGCTGTTTTAGAACAAGCACTTACCCCCTTTGAATATAAAAATATTTGCATATAAAAATGTTTGCAGTAGGGTTTTTACTTATTTATTCTGGGCAGGAAAATGCTTTTGATCTCCATTTTTCTCCTCTCTTCCTAGACTTTAGGCACCTCTCATACAATATTTTTTTCATCTTTCATTATATTTTGGGGAGCAAATTCTCTTCAGAAAATAAATCTCCAAAATTCCCTTACTTCACAAAAAAGTTAATCTTTTTTTCCTTCTGGTGTTCTGCTCTGTAGAATCTATTTCAGATTTAGTACAGACTACAATCTTTTAAACATTGCTGGTGGCTGGCATGCAAGGGGAGCGGCGGAGGAGCCCAGCGCTGCAAACGTATGGCTACAAACATCCATGTTAGAAGAATTTCCCTTCTTGTAAGAATTTGCTTGCCACCCTCACCGTAGAAGCTATGAATATTAATCAGCTATGTCAGAAAACTCCCATTTTGGTTTTCTTGGAGATGTGACAACAAACTAAAATTACTAAATAACAAAAATTGGTCTAATGTACCATACTTACCACATATCCACCAGGGGTCAGTATGAGTCTGCTAAATCCAAACAAAGGAAATAAAAGATTCACATAGCGTTCCTCCTAGTAGTAGCAATGGGTCGCCTGTCTTCCCAGGCTAATCTACTATAAACTTAAAACTTGGAAGCTGAACGTGAGTCTCAAAAACCTGTCCAATTCAAAAAGTAGGATTGCCACATTTCAAAGGAAAAGTATTGAAAAATACCAGACAAAAGCAATAAAATATGTAAGCTACAAAGTACTCCCTCTTGCTTTGTAGGGGAACCTCTGTACTAGATTTACAGCACACTTAGTGACTGTGCTGATTAAATACTGGCAGAGGGACAATCCCAAAATTAGCAATACCTTCACTGGTAGATTGAAAAGCCCTAGAATTACTACATTGTTGTATGCACTCCTGGAATCCTAGCCCTTCTGGTCAGTTTGCCATTGACTTCAATGGGGTTAGGATATCACTCAGACATTTTGCAAATGCTAAAGGGACAGTAGTTCAGCAAACTTTCATTGTACTCATATTCTGTGGATTTTTACCAAGAGAACAGAAGTCAGAATATGGAGGATGATGAAAGTTTGCTGAACTACTGTCCCTTTAGCATTTGCAAGGTGATGACTATCAGAGACACAGAACATCCTCAGTATGATTCTCCATCACATCAAGTGCTTTACAGTCCTTGCCTGATATGTTAAAAACATGAGACCTGGGATTTAGAACTCACAAAACCTACAATTACATTGATTGCTTACCAAAATTGAATCACTTCAGAGACACAGGGACTCAGGAAAAGCTGGTGAAATGATTTAAACTGTAATGATCAGTGAATACCTGCCTGCGTGGCAAATACCTATGAAGTGAACAAACATTGCCAATCAGTCACTCAGTATAAAAGAAGCCAATTGATTTTCTTGTGATAAGAATGGCCATACTGAGTCAGACCAGGAATCCATCTATGCCAGCATCATGTCTTCTAAGAGTGGCCAATGTCAGGTGCTTCGGAGGAAATGAACAGAACAGGTAATCATTGTGTGATCCATCCCCCGTCACCTTGAAATCACAGGCTAGAGCAGCATTTCCCAACTGGTGTGCCACGACAACTCCTCCAGTATGCCACGAGACTCCCCCAAGCTGGAGCCACAGCCACAGGCAGTGGCCCCATGCAGCCCAGCTTGTGTGTTCCCCTGAGCTGGAGCCATGGTGCCATCTGGCCCCAGCTGCGGGGTTCCATAAGCTGGAGCCCTGGGTGGCAGCTGCAAAAGAGGGTGCCATGGCTCATAAATGTTCATGAATGAATTTGAATATTTTTGAATTTATAATGGTGGTGTGCCACAACATAGCTGAAGGCATCAAGATGTACCACAGCAGAGAAAAGTTTGGGAACCACTGGGCTAGAGACTCTTCAGAACATGGTTTTTTATTCCTCTCATCCTGGCCAATACAATTCAGCTAAAACACAAGGATTTGGTTGGGCAAACTGCTTCCTCTTCCTTCTTCAATGCAGAGGTTTTTATTTTAGTTCAGTAAAACCTGTAATAGGTCTGTACGCTTTGTATATATTAGACATTTGATGAATAACAAATTTTTGGCAGTTTGCCAATCATGTCAATATTTTGAGGCCAGGAAAGATTTCAGCAGAGTCTCCACAGTAAAGAACGTCATTTTCTCTTTATTCCCTGGAATGGTGGTTTAAGGTTTAGTCAAATTCCTCCAACTGACCTTTGCTTTTATTTATATTAGACGTTTATTTTTTAAATAAATGATCATGCTTCTTGGGAAACTACTATAGCAGAAATTGAAAGAGAACCCGAGCCAAGGTTAGAGTCATTGCTCATGCCCTTATTAAGCTCCTTCTGAAAAACACTAGTTGCAAATGACCATCGGGACTTAACAGTCATCCTCTGTTCACTCCAAGAACAGAGTTGGACTCATAAGCCTTATCTACAAGAGGGTGCAGGAAACAAATGCCATAACCATACTGCATAAAAGAACATGCATGTATTTAGGATAGGTGGGTTTAAGATGCCAGGAGATTCAGGAAAGCCCTTGAAAAGATGAAGATTGCTTAAGGGACAGTGTAGAAGCACTGGAGTTGTGTGAAAAATGTCTGCTAGGTGAGGTGAGGCAAAGGCCCGATGTGGAGAGGGTACTGGGAACATTACATAAGGCAGTTGTCTGAAGTGGCAGCCAGCATACAAGCTATGGTACTTGGAAACTGGTCTATACAAATGATATTTCTGCAGCTTATATTGCCTGTCTTGAGGTTACAGATGAGTTTAGCCCATGGACTCATTTGGAAACGTCTGCAAACTATGCAACTGAAGAAAGCTTCGCTGTTTTTATAGTAATTGTGGTAAAAATTTGCAAATCTTGGTGGGAGATTTGTCTCACCAACAACAGCCAAATTGAGAAGTTGTGTGAGGCCCAGGCTACCCCAGATGTACAGAAATAAAGCAGTCTTCCCAGTAGTTTTATGCCACCTTCTGGGCCTTATTCTTATTCTCTTGGAAGCTGAATATACCTAGGGATTGTAGTCACAGTAATATTTTGGCAAGTGGCCTAGCTACAAATTAACTGCACTATAATGCTCTGTTCGCAGCATATGCAGAGAGAAGACGCATAAAAACACAAAACATTCTACTGAAAGATTGAAAGGTGTCACTACTTCATTCCTTAGAATTCAGAAAAATAACACACAAGAACTCCAAAACAGAGAAAGTCAAAAGCAGGCTGTTCCCTAAACAAAAGAGCATCATTTATGCCACTCTACTATAAAACTCCTAACCTGAAAGCACAACCAGGAAACTTTTTACAAATCAAAGTGATAGCTTCTCATTTTAACACAGTTTCCAATACACCATACTAACATTTGTAACAGCCACTTAATTAATAATCAGTGGTATTGCAGTGGGAACATAAGGTCCCAAGAGAGCTGGGATTCCATTTGGCTAACTGCTGTACAAATACATTAGAAGGTATGGTTCATGATCTGAAGAGTTGGGAAAACTTTAATCTAAGCTACATTTCAGTGGTGCTATAATTATTATAATTATTGATAGGCTTTGTTCAAGCAATTCCCAGACTTACTACTAGTCAGTTGGTGCCTCCTAAAAGACAAGTGAAGGCCCCAAAAGTGGAAGTGCTGGTGGAATGAGGTGCAAAGCTCTCTACAGGGTATTTGCCCTTTTTTCTTTGGATGGTACTCCAATATAACTGAACCAAACCAAGGGTACATTTTTATTTGATCAGATAGGAAATTTTTGTTGTAAGAAATGGATGGATCACTTGATGATTACATAGTCTGTTCATTCCCTCTGAAGCATCAGGCATTAGGCACTGCTGGAAGACAAGATACCAGGCTAGATGGACTGGTGGTCTGATCCAGTATAGCTGTGCTTATGTTCTTAAATTCTCCCTTTAACAAAACCTGCAAAAATTTTGCTGATTGTTAAATCACCAGAATAGGATTTTTCACTATTTTTGCTCACTATGAACATGTTCTTACACAGCAATAACATAGATTGAGCTAGCTAAAAGCTGGAAATCCCACAGTTGCTAAATGAAGAGGCTAGTTAAACTTTGTTAATGTCACTGTTATCTTCTGCCACAAAGTTCACCTTGGACAAAGATTAATGTTTAAAGTTTGTTGCATATTTTGTAACATATTGAAGTTGGTTTGGCACAGCAGCTTTTCCAAAACAACAAACAGTTAAACCATTGGTGGTATTTTGGCATGCCTGTTTTACAGGAAAGAATAAAATCTATGTGGATGAGGCTGCAGATTCAGTCTTTAACCTTTAAGCAACACAGTATACAAGAAAAGTGCCTTATTCTACATCCTGACCCACAGCGAGTACTATTATATTCTGAGGCTGGTCCCAGTGACTCTGGTAGGTCCCTTAGTGGAGGATGGTATTTTTCAACAAGAGTAAAGATGTCACAATCTGGCCATGAATAAGGTATCATTTGAGAGCACATTTTGCCACCGTTAGTCATGTTGTCTAATATCTTACTTTGAGACTAATCAAACTGATTTAAACAGGACTCCTCATGGAATAAGGTACCACTCACAGTGTGGATGGGTGGCAACATTCAGTATGTCACAAGTGACATAATCTGACTCTCAGACATACTGAAAGAGAATTGAAAGGGATAAGGTGTCCCTTCTCCATACAGGTCACTGATACACTTGTTATAATAGTGAACCCAATGGGTGATACGCACTGGGGAAAATACTTGTGATTCCATTTCTCAGGGTTCTACTGACCTTATTGTTGCAAAAAATACAAATTGGTCTGGTTAGACCAAATAGTAAACAGTCTTCAGAAATGATGGCAACAATCAAAATCAAAATAAAAAATAATGGAAACAATCAAAATATCAGACTGGGAACCGACCAGTGAGGCAGCAGTTCAGCAGAAAAGGACCTGGGGGTTACAATGACCAAGAAGCTGAATATGAGTCAATACCATGCCCTTATTGGCAAGAAGGCTAATGATATATTGGGCTCCATTAGCAGGAGCATTACCAGCAGAGCAAAGAAATGATTATTCCCCTCTATGAGGCATTGATCAGGCCTCATCTGAAGTACTGTGGCCTGTGTTGGGCCTCCCACTACGGAAAGGATGTGGACAAATTGGAAGAAGTTCAGTGTATGCCAACAAAATGATTAGAGGGCTGGAGTACACAATTTATGAGAAGCTAAGGGAAGTAGACTTACTGGCATTGCTGAAGAGAAGAATGAGAAGGGATTTGGTCTCATCCTTTAATTGCCTGAAAAAGCTCTAGGGAGATGTTTTCTGCAGTGATAGAAGGCAGAACTAGGGGCAAGGGTCTCAAGTTGCAGTGGGAGAGGTCTATGCTGGATATTAGGAAAACTTTTTCACTAGGAAAGTAGTGAAGCACAGGAATGCTAGGGAGGTGGTGGAATTTCCATCCTGAGAGGTTTTTAAGGTGTGGCTTGATAGAGCCCTGGCTGGGATGATTTAGTCAGGGTTGGTCCTACTTTGAGTAGGGAGTTGGACATGATGACTTCCTGATGTCTCTTCTAACCCTAATCTTCTATGACTCTATGATCAGGCAGTGAATTTCAGTGTTGCATGACTAAGAGATCTACTAAAACTAATGTGTGTGTGTTGAGGCGGTAGGGGGTTGTGTGTGTTTGTTTTTAAGAAAGATTGATCCAATTTGCTTATGAAGGCTAATGTCCTTGTGTGATGTGTGATCCTGGCAGATTTACAGCTTTTTCCAGTAAGTCTGCAAAAACTGGAAGGGTGGGAAACATCATACACCCTCATAATTAAGCTATCTTTTCTGAGTTGTAAAACAGCAACAGACACAGGGAACAGCAAAACATAGATTGATATCCTTATGGCCTGCAGAGATGTATGGACTAATTCAATTTACAAGATGAGAGGAAAAACTGACAAGCACTGAACCTTTTTACAGGGCCCACTGTACTGCTTATGAATCTCAATACTACCTACTACAAATTAAAGGCTTCAGGATCTGTTAGCAATGGCAAACTGAATACTCTGCATTCACATATTAAAACTGCTCTTAAACCTAGAACTAAATCTGATTGGAGGTCCCCCAAATAAAACATGGGTATTGATCAGCTGTAGAGGTGTATTAGACAGCTTGTAGCTATTATGATCATACACCCATTTCTCTAGGGTGTTCAGATTTCCTAGTAATGAAGCTGAGTCAGGCAGTCTCTGGGAAGTTTCCTTTCAAGTGCTGTCTTACTCTCAATATCTTCTCTAATCAAAGAACAGATCTGATCTGGAAGAGCAGTAGATAAATGTTTGAGCTATGTTTGTGCCATATTGTATTGCAATAAGAAGCTATATAACTTCATGTCATGTCAAATTATTTCATAGGAAGACAAACAAACAAGGAGCCCTGTGGCACTTAACGACTAACAAATTTATTTAAAATTTATAAAATTATGAATTTGTTAGTCTTTAAGTGCCACAGGACTCCCTGTTTGTTTGTTTTACTGCACTAAACACGGCCACCCCTTTGAATCTGTTCCATAGGATAAGACCAATGTGACTTGATATAACATGTATAATCAATGGGTTCTCTGCAAAGAAGAGAACAATTTTAGAGAAATTTTGTTCCCATATTTTAATACCTCTAAAATTCCCTCTCCTTTAAAAAATACATTGTAAACTGAGATAATGAAAAACATTTCAAGTCTTCACAGCAAAAACCTTTACAGTTAAGAATAGTCGCATTTGTTTACCAGAATGAGGCCTGTTCTGATTTCCAAAAGGATAGCCGTGTTAGTCTAGTCCAGCAAAAAAACAACAAGGAGTCATGTGGCACTTCAGTCCAAAGTGCCACACGACTCCTTGTTTTTTTGCTGTTCTGATTTGACATTGAAATGTGAAAAATGTGATTATTTTTCACGTCTCTGAGGATATAAAGCCCCTGAAGATTGCAAATGAGACGTATGACATTGATGCATTTGTATGATTGGTGTGAGTGATCACAATGACACCTGATAAGTGTGTTAGATAAGACATACATCTGATAAGAACATCTGATAATAAAGGAAGAGAAGGGAGTGTAGAATAGATGAGTGGAAACAGGGATGTGCACAAGAGAAAACTAGCAGGGCCACAGACCCACTCAAAATTTCCCTGTGTCCTAGCAGCCAGAGAAGAGAGGAAGCAGAAGGATGGCTGGCTGGGCTCCTCCTCCTCCTCCCACCCCTAGAGTTTCAACCTGCTATTTTTCCTTGCCTGCTACTGGAGTTATACCTTATCTCTGCCTTCACCCAGACTCCCCTTGGTCAGGGGGTTATGAAGTGGGGAGCGGTGATGCCTGGACTCCAGCAGCAGGGAAGAAGCATCAGCAAGCTGCAGGTGTGGGGGGAAGGAGGGGAAGAACTCAGCTGGAAGCCAGTCACTGCCTTGCTGCGTCATCCACCCGAGGCTGCAGAGACATGAAAGGTGCTGATGCCAGGGGGAGCTGTTGCTGCCTCATTGCTTGGCATCCTCACCGGAGGCATCCAAAGAAGGCAGGAGGTGGGGTGGGGTGGGGTGGGGTGGGGGGGGTGGAGGAAGGCATCATATGAACCTTTCTTTTGTGGGGATTTAACTTGCCCTCCAAAAGTATTCAAATTTAGATTTCTGTGCATGCCCTTGGAGGGTAACACCAAAAAAAAAAGGCGGGGGGGGGGCAGGCTTAAGACACTGTGGCTGTAGTCCTGCTTCCATTGGCTTAACTGGAAGTTTTGCCATTGGCTTCAGTGGCAGCAGGACAGAGGGAACGAAAATGTGGGGTGGTAGAAATAACTTTAGTTAACAGTCTGAGTAAACAGGTTTTTGGTGGCAGTGACCTGTGTGTATGTTGCTGTGATTGGCCTAGCTGTACCTTGTATGATTCCTCTGAAGAGTGACAAGTTGTGTCTAAAACAAACAAACTATTTAAGTGCATGATCTAGCTCCCATTGCCTTTTCATTGACCTGTAGACCAAAATCTATTTAAGGCCATAAAACAGATTCTCAAATGGTGTAAATTAGCATAGCTCCACTGAAGTCACCACTTACCACTCTTTAGAAATGTCATAGATGGTCTAGCTGGTTTATTCATCAATTTATACCAGCTATGGATTTGACCCAGGGCTTGTAAGAAATTGAATACCTTGTAAGAAGTCCGGTGACACTTTTAAAGACTAACAAATTTACTGCATGAGCTTTTGTGGGAGAAAATTTCACTTCATCAGATGCTTGAAGATGGGGAACTTACAGAATGGGAGGAAAACAAATAGAGGGAAGTGAAAGTCATAGGATCAGGTCAGAATGTCACAGCAAATGAAAGCCGTTGTTAGGAGTCAAACAGTGGAGTAGTACAGCAATTAGCAAGTTCCAAAGCCAATGGTAGTCTAGTTCAGCAAAACAAACACGGAGTCCTGAGGAACTTTTAAAGACTAACAAATCTATATATCACATGAGCATCTGTAGGAGAAAATCCTACTTTGTCAGATGCTTTGAAGATGGGGAATTTACAAACTGGGATTTTCTCCCATGAAAGTTCATGCAGTAAATAAATTTCTTAGCAATTAGCATGGAACGGGTAAAAGAGGGGGAAGGAAAGCAAAATTACTTATTGTAATGGGAAAAGAACCCATACTTTTTTTCAGCCCTGAAGTGTAATTCGTATGCAGATTTGACACAGTGAACTAAGGAATTTATGATAAGCTGAGTGTCTTGAGTTCTCACTGCTTAACAACTTGTAGGACTGAGCCCAGAGACTTGGCTTCCATAGTGTTAATCTCCTTGCACATTTACATAGCTGATATCGACAGTTACAGTGTACTATTATATGGTGACATGTCATCTTTAAGAAAATCTAAATGAGGCACATATGGTAATTTTATTAAAATCAAATAAAAGTCACTGCTTAAAGAAGCTGAAAATGAATTCAAATGCACTTCGGTTGCTGGTTTGGCCTTAACTGCAGTTTAAATGTTGTGCCCCAGTAAATCACAAGCAGAAAATAATGATATTCAAATCCTCCCACTGATCAATAGTACCTTATTTTGCATGAGAATAGAGGCAGGGCTAGGTTGTGGCTGCTGCTTTTGAGATAAACAGAAAATAAGCCTGTAAATTTTCTGACAATGCTGTGAAGAAAGAAGACAGTATTCAGTTTAAGTTAAATTTAGAAATAAATTATAGTTTATAGTTGCACTGGCATTTGTGCTACTCTGACCTTTATAGAATAGTGTTGGGGTTTCAACTACTTTATCTTGCAGCAGCTTACAGCTGTAAAACATTCTTCCCTTTATTGAAAGAGCAGGGACTTTGTTCAAGCAAATTTCTGGCAAATTCATCTGTTAGCAGTGTGTCGATTGTCTTTTAATATAGTATATATTAAAAAGCAGCAATATTAAAGAAGACATGACTGATATTTCCCCTACATATAATTTCCAACATTGTCCCTTATGATCTGGAGCTGGAATGGAAATAAAACTAATTTGGCTGTTCAGAAAGTAAACTAGGGATGTGGGAGCACAGGGTTCAATATTATCCATGCTTCACAACTTATCTACATTAAATAAACATTTGTTGTTTTACAAACGTTCTTAGAATCTCAGGAAGACAAATCAGGATGATTTTAATGTGAAAGTCAACTAGAAGTCTTCCTGGTATGTTGTGAAGGAACTGCCTTTGAGCTGCTTTCTAGTTGTTTTCTGACTGTGTATTAGTGAATGTGCATTTCTGTTACTCAAGTCATGTAAGTTCCCTCTCTGCTGCTCACTCTTTATGACTATTTAGTGTAATAAGTAAACAGCAGACTATTAAATACAATGCCAAGAATAGCTTTGTTTATACTGAGCAAGGGCCGTGGTGCTCAAGTTTTTGTGCATCACAACGCACTTTGCAGCATATTGACTTGACAGGACACACTAGTCCAATGGTTCCCAACCTTTTTTCAGGCTGGGAACCCCTTTTTAGCAAAAAAAAAAATCTTTGTGGCCCACTAGCTGATTATGTAATCTGGCCCGCGACATTCTGGCAGCACCATTGCCTGGGACAGCCAGCGAGTGGCACCGCAACCACTATGCCCCACGCTGCTGGGGAGCCAAACCGCAGCAGGTATGGCCCCCTGCCCTTGCCCTCCTGGGGAGCCACTGCAGCCCTATCCCCCTGCCAGGAGCCGGCCACAGGCGGAGAGAGGAAGCCCTGGAAGGGAGCTTCAGGGCTACAGCTGGATTCTGGTCCTGGTATGGAGAGGCCTCCTCGGACCCCCTGTAACATGTCAGTGGACCCTTGGTGGTCCCCACACCCCAGGTTGGGAACCACTACACTAGTTCACTCCCTCCAGGCCAAATCCAGTCATGTCCCCATCTCTCCATGACCCATTTACTGCTATGTGGTGACACAATAATGTGCCCCAACACAGAGGTTGAAAACCAGTAAGCTAGCGGCCCCATCCAGTCATCTGACAATCTTTTCATCGCTTTTGACAGGTACCGCTGGGTTTGAATGGGTCTGGGCATCATCCTGGCCCCAGAAGTGTTCCACAGTAAACTGAACCAAGCACTTGAGGGAGTCCCAGTCATCAAGATAGTAAAAAAAAAAAAAAAAAAAGAAAGAAAGAAAAAAACCAAGGAGTTGTGTGGCACTTAAAGACTAACAGATTTATTTTTCACATGAGCTTTCATGGGAGAAAATCCCACTTTGTCAGATGCTTTGATGTATGTGGTGACCAGTGGTTCTCTTGTTTTCTTTCTTGAGCCTTGCCTGTAGTAGATGACTTCCGGGTACCCATCTAGCTCTGTCAATTTATTTTGCTACTTCCCCAGGTGGGTACTGTAGTTTCAAGAATGCTTGATAGAGATCCTGAAGATGTCTGTCTCTGTCAGAGGGATCAGAGCAGATGTGGTTATATCTTAGAGCTTGGCTGTAGACAATGGATCGATCGTGTGGTGTGTTTAGGATGGAAGCTCGAGGGATGTAGGTAACTATACCAATCAATAGCTTTTCAGTACAGGGTGGTGTTGATGTGTCTATCCCTGATTTGTACTGTAGTGTCGAGAAAGTGGATCTCCTGTGTGGAGTGTTCCAGGCTCAGTTTGATTGTGGAGTGGAAATTGTTGAAATCTCTGTGAAAATCTTCAAGAGCCCTCAAGTCAGACCTCTGCAACAGATCATTAAGGACCTACAGCCTATTCTAAAAGATGATCTCTCAAGCCTTGGGAGACAGACCTCTCCTTGCCTACAGACAGTCACCCAATCTTAAACAGATACTCACAGCAAATACAGATCTAACAACAGAAACATTAAAGCAGGCACACACCCCTGCAATAAACCACGCTGCCAAGTCTGCCCACATATCTGCACAATAGATACCATCATAGGTCCTAATCAAGCCTGCTACTCCATCAAAGGCTCATTTACTTGCTTATCTGCTAATGTGATCTGTGCCATCATGTGCCTTATACATTGGACACCTTATACATTGGACAAACAGGATGATCCCTGCACAAAAGAATAAATGAACATAGAACTGATATCAGAAATCACAAAACAAAACAAAAAAAACAGTTGCTGAGCACTTCCATCTTTCTAATCTCCCAATAAATGATTTGATAATGACCGTCATCAGAGATTAAGGAAGTATGGGTTGGATAGGTGGACTATAAGGTGGATAGAAAACTGGCTAGATCAACGGTTTCAGCATGTAGGTATCAATGGTTCCATGTCTAGCTGGCAACCAGTCACGAGTGGTGTGCCCCAGGGGTCGGTCCTGGGGCCGGTTCTGTTCAACATTTTCATCAATGATCTGGATGATGGAATAGACTGCACTCTCAGTAAGTTTGCGGATGACACCAAGCTGGGGGGAACAGTAGACACGTTGGAGGGCAAGGACAGGATTCAGGGAGACCTAGATAAATTGGAACAATGGGCCAATAAAAATCTTATGAAGTTCAATAAGGACAAGTGTAAAATCCTGCATGTGGGACGGAAAAACCCCATGCACTGCTACAGGCTGGGAAACATTCAGTTAAGTAGCAGCAGTGTAGAAAAGGACCTGGGGGTCATGGTGGATGGGAAGCTAGATATGAGTCAGCAATGTGCTCTTGCTGCCAAAAAGGCCAATGGCATACTGGGCTGCATCAAAAGAAGTATTACTAGCAGATCAAGGGATGTGATCATTCCCCTCTATTCTGCACTGGTGAGGCCACATCTAGAATACTGTGTTCAGTTTTGGGCTCCCCACTACAAAAAGGACAGGGACATGCTAGAGAGAGTTCAATGGAGAGCAACCAAAATGCTTAAAGGGCTGGAGCACAAGCCCTATGAGGACAGACTGGAAGCATTAGGCTTATTTAGTCTGCAGAAGAGAAGATTGAGGGGGGATTTGATAGCAACCTTCAACTACTTGAAGGGATGCTCTAAGGAAGATGGAGCTCGACTGTTCTCGGTAGTAACAGAGGACAGAACAAGGAGCAATGGTCTCAAGTTGCAGTTAGGGAGGTCAAGGCTGGATATTAGAAAAAGCTTTTTTACTAGGAGAGTGGTGAAGCATTGGAATGAGCTGCTAAGGGAGGTGGTGGAGTCTCCCTCTTTGGAGGTGTTTAAAGCCCGGCTGGACAAAAACATGACTGGGATGGTTTAGTGGGAGTGGTCCTGCCTCTGGCAGGGGGTTGGACTAGATGACCTATGAGGTCCCTTCTAACCCTAGGATTCTATGACATCAAGACTTCAAACAGAAACAGCTGAACTCGAATTAATATGCAAATTCTGTGAAAGCAGGATTGAATCAAGACTATGGGTTGTTTTCCCATTACAAAAGGTAATTTGACTTCAGGCTTCCCATGGTTTGAACCTAACAACTGCTCTGATTTGCTGTTACTGTACGACCTGATCCTATGTTTTACACCCCCTTGCATTTATTTTCATCCATTCTGTAAGTTCACCCATCTTCAAAGCAGCTGATGAAGTGGGATTTTCTCCCACGAAAACTCATGCGCAAAATAAATCTGTTCATCTTTAAGTGCCACACAACTCCTGGGGTTTTTTTTACATTAAGGAAATGCCCAAATCAAAGGAAGTGAAGGGAGTCCAGCAATTAATAGGGATGGCCAGTTACCTTTATAGATCCTCTGCTCACCTATTAGAAACCTGCAAACTTAACTGCCCTTATAGTTAGCAAGCTTTTCCTAATATCCAACCTAAATCTCCTAGAAGCAGATTAAGCCCATTATTTCTTGTCCTACCTTCAGTGGACATGGAGAACAACTGATCACAATTCTCTTTACAGCAGACCTTAACATATTTGAAGGTTGTTGTCAGGTTCTTCCCCCACATATTATTTTCCCAAGACTAAACATGCCCACTTTTTTCCACTATTCCTTATAGGTACTTTTATAATTTTTCCTGATGTTCTCTAGACTCTCTTCAATTTGTCCACATCCTCCTAAAGTATGGTGTCAACAATTGGACACTGTACATGAGCTGCTGTCTTCCCGATGCCATGCAGATTGGGACAACTACCACCCATGTCTTACATATGAGTCTCCTGTTAATCCAACCTAGAATGATATTTGCTTTTTTTTTTTTTTTTGCTGACGCACCACATTGTTGACTCATATTGTATTTACGATTCATTGTAACACTTGATCCCTTTCAGCAGTAATACCACCAATGCAGTTATTCTCCATTTTGCTGTTGTGCATTTGATTTTTTCTTCCTAAGTGAAGTAGCATGTACTTGTTTTCATTGAATTTCATTTGCTAAATTCAGACCAGGACTTTAATTTGTCAAGATCATTTTGAACTCTAATCCTGTCCTCTAAAATTCCTGCAATCCTTCTCAGATAGCTGTTCACCTGTAAATTTTATATTCATACTGTTAATTTCATTATCGAAGTCATTAATCAAACTATGGAATAATACCAGACCCAGACGAACAATCCACTAATTCAACACTTTGCAATACAAAGTATCATTTTTCCTAGTGCATTGAATGGTATCAACTGCCTTATTTATTATGACATCAACTGAAAATTAAAATAAAAAAGCCACATTATTTGATTCCTCTTTTATTATGTTGATTACTCAGCTGTATAGAAATTACTTTAATATTTATTCTTCTTGATTTTAATGAGCATAGTAGATAGTCAGTGCCTCTGGGATCAGGCTATTTCCATCAATCCATCCTTCCTCTTCCACACTCTCAAGTATTTATAGACCATCAATCACACTGGTATCTAGACGCTAACTGTCACTTGACTAATGGTCTGCAGCTTTCCAATACCATAGCAACTTAAAAATACACATCAGCTTTTCTTTACCACTGCAGTGAGACAGCATTTTTTAAATATTGCACCACTCTACAAATATGTGGTGCTTTTTATCCCAAGGTCAAAACCATGAAAGTCAAACTTCTTGATGCCTTTATTTGAGCTTGCAAAATAAATCAGACTCCCAATTCATAGAAGGTCCCTATTTATCCAAAGCACAAATAAAAGTGAATTGTAGAAGCAGTCCCTAATGGTCTTATTAATGAAAGAAAATCCATTCTGCCATATTTCCTTACTTGGGTTGATAGCATAAGCCTTTACACTCCTCTTAACTTTCAGAAAGCCAGCAGCCAGAGCCAGTGCATTCAGGGGAATAAAGGGTGCCTGGATCAAAGGTATTTAGATGCATAGAGCATTTATTTACCGACTGCTGAGTCAGAGTACATACAGGCCATCTAAACAGCTGGAACTGCTTGATGCCCTCAGAACACAATCTTGATTGTTCAATAGTGTAAAAGACAAAACTCCTCAAGAAGGCTTATCAAAATCCTTACCTTCTCTCAAGGCCTCTTTGTCCCCAACTCTTTACCCCATGCTACTACTCAATTATTTGTCATTTGATCCCTTTGTCTCCTTGATATTGTCTACAACTACAATTGAAGATGGAACAAATTCTCAGTTCACCCTTCTTTCATTAAAATAGAACAAGTAGCACATGTGTGTCATTTCTCAAACTTCACTCCAGAGGAAGGAAGATAGTGAATGATTATGCAGCTGTCGCACTAATATTTTGGTTTTATTTCTTCATAAAGGGATTCCAATAGCTCCTCAAAAAATAACACAGGCTTTCTTAGGTTGGGCTTAAAAATGAATTTGGCCATCGACACTTATTTCAAACTGGAAATTGAATTTAGGAACAGGTATATTAAAATACAAAAATATGGTAACCACAAATCCAATTAGTAGTCCCATCCACATTAACAACTGTTACATCAGATCAGTCCCACTATCTAATTTATGAAATTATAATATGTACTAGAGAGTCTAAGTGGGCAGCTATGCAACGCTTTAGTATGTGGGATTTAGATTTCTTCTTGACCCTTACAGGCAATCACCTAAAGCATGAAGTTTATGAAGTGTTTTTCTTTCTTCTTTTTTAGATTGTGGTTCTGCAAATGGTGTTTGTGCTCATGAAATTATCTAATCCTTTTTGATTTCTTGCTAAATCATTTGCCTCAATGATCCCTTATGGCATGTGTTTCTACAAGCTGACTATATACTTCATATAATGAATTCCCTTTAATCCATTTTAATTAAATGTAGGCCTTTCAGTTATTGGTACCCTAATGCTAGTACTCTTTCTCATTGTAGTTAACATTGCCAATTCTCTCTTTCCCTATCAGGCTTGTTTTCATTCTCATGAGATTTTTATCCCCTGTTATGCTTTTGCTAGAGCCCACCACAGTGTATGTTACAGCAAAATTATAAAATCTTTTCTTTTACCATATCACTGCTGAATGTAATACAATACCTGTGAAAAGTTCCAGAGTGATAGCCCTGTGTACTGAAGTCTGCCCTCCACAGAACATGCAGAATTTGAGCAGCAGCAGTACAAGTTTTTCAGATTTCTGATCCAGGTGGACCTATGTAGGATGAGAGGATAGTTTAGTTTCCATATCTGGTGCCACTCAAAAAAGGTGTGATAGTGGTTTCCATGATGTGGGTACCTATACAGGGCCGCCACACTGGTGGGGGAAGGTACACTTTACAAGGGCCTGGAGGCCCTGGGGGGCTTGGCCCAAGTTGCAGCCCCCATTACCAGGGGGCCCATAGTACAAGTTTGTACTGGGCCTGAAAAAGCTATGCTTGGGCCCTATATCAATATATTCAGCAAGAAATACATAGTGACTGTTAATTCATTTCATATAAACCACCTAACACACATTAGATAGGAATGAAATTGTGCTCTACCAAGCTGTGCTGTATCTGAATAGCCTGTGTCCCATAATCAGTCTTCAAGTTCCTAAAAACTGCAGTCTACTTTTCTTCAAATCATCCTTTTTTTTCTGTCTTTAAATGCCAATTCACTAGCATAGTTAGAGTCTCCCACTGGAGAAACACCCTAGACCTAATCAGGTGTGCTTCCTTTTTTCTAAGGACGGGAGAGTTTATATTCAATACATATCCAAATGAACAGGAATGAATTAAAGATATTCTCCTGGACAGAATCACCAGATAGCATGGGAAAGTGGAATTTGGTCAGTGCAGATTTGTAAACTGTTAACAGGCGCATAAGAACACCTCCTCCAACTATGTACAAGCTCACCAGATCCATACTTAAAAGTATCCAAGTGTGTACTGTACAGCATCACTTGCAGCTCCTCCATTGAAATAATTCAAACTAAATCCCCTTCCCCAATGTCCAAATCCCAGAGTATTAATTAGGCATGTTGTAGTGGTTCAAAGACTCAAGCAAAGATCTGTCCCCAGTGTTGCCATTCCTTGCTGCTGTATTGATTCTACTCTTCTTCCCTGAGGTCACTGCCTGTAAATTAACTAACAATCTATAGTAGTTATTTAACAGTACAATCCATGTGGTTAGCCATCCATTTTCACAGATTTTGATTGGGATAAAATTGTAAAGGAATCACACTCTCTCTGTAATTATCTATTTCTTTCTTCCTTGAGACATTTCTAATTGGACCTATACAAGATTCTCTAGCAGCAGTATGAGGGCACGGTTCTCATCAGCTGTCGGACATCGCCACCTGGATTGACATTAAATGCTGTATGTTAGACCATGCCTGTTCTCTAATTTGTGCTACGGATCAATGAGCCCAACCACTGACATGGAGGCCCTACACACACAGACCATCACATCACACCAGCATTACACACAAAAAGAATAATGCAAGGATAGAACTGAAACTGCTTCTGACTGGATGCCTTTCCATGGAAACAGCTGCCACTCCCAAGGATATCCCCATGAACAGTGATTCTTCTTCAAGAACTGCTTACATGCATTCTGATTGAGGGGTGTGCATGCCGCAGCACACGGATGTCCGGAAGCTTTTTGCCTTAGTCTGTTCCCATATGGTCAGTGGCCAATGCCCCCTCTGACCTCCACATCTGTATAGTATATAGGTGGCCCTGACACCACTCCCCCATCAGTTCCTTCTTTCTGCCCATCGTGACAGTCCTGGAACTGCCCGCTCTTGCAGTTCTGCAAGCACCTGTCTTCTTCACCTTCTTCTCTCTTCTTTTCATTTTTCCTCAATGTCTTTGGACTTTAGTAAAGTTATTTAATTGACTTTCCCCACAAAAGCACAAACTGCACAGGGGAATCTGCACCAGCCGTGGTCCCTACACAGGCCTGACCATGCCTGGACTCAAGTCATGTGCCACTTGTGGCAAGACCTTCTCAGTGAGTGAACCCATGAGAAGTGCCTCAAGTGCCTTGGCAAGGGTCACAGGACCGACAAATGCCAGATTTGTCGGTCCTTTAAGCTGTGGACCCAAAAGGAGCAGGAAAACTGTCTCTGTACCATGGCGCTGGAAGAGGCCCTGCACCCAGCCTCAGTGCAGAGCACTGCACTGTCAGCACAGGCAGCTGCAGCACAGAGGGTACAATCAGTGCCGGCACCACCTCAGCACTGGTCTCCTTCCACGAAACTTAAGAAGCCCCGCACAGACTCTGAGACTGCACCAAAAGCCCACCTCCTTAATAAGAAGCCATGTCACCAGCACAGGTCGCGTTCCCTGGCAGGGATATGGGAGGGTTCTCAAACTACCGCCTCTAGGCCACAAATGCCCAAAGGCCCATCCATGCCTGAAGCCTTCGAGGCAGCAAGGACACTGCTGCAACTACCAATGCCCGCACTGCCCAAACTGATAGTGTCACAGGGGAACCCGGCCATGATTTCAAGTGCCTGGCCCAAACCACTGGGTGAAGCAACCCTCCCAGCTCAGGAAACACGGGTGTGGGGCCAGAGCCTGCATTGCAACAAACCTACCTGGGACCAGGCATCGACCCCTCCAATCACAATGGACTCTGCCCAGAGAAGCGTTCCTGCCTAAGGTAGTCTCACCTTTTCCATATCAACCAAGAAATTTGTCTGCCAGTATTCTTCCCAGATCCTCAGGTTACAGAGAATCAGAGGAGATGGCACACTCTTGACATCAGAAGGGGTCTCACCATATATTTAGAGAGGATTACACTCTTCTGCAGAAGGACTCAGCTCTTTGTAGCAATCACCAAACACATGCAGGATCGGGAGGTAACATCTCAATGCATCTCATCCTGTATAACGAGTTGCATTAAAGACTGCAATCATAGAGACAACAACTCACTACCGGGGAGAATCAAGGCCCTTTTGATGAGAGCACCAGCATCCACGATGGCCTTCCTGGCACAGGTCCTGGTACAGGAAATTTGTAAAGCGGTGACCTGGTCCTCAGCACATACCTTACATCCCACTATGCAATTGTCCTACAGGCAAGAGACGATGATGCTTTGGGCAAAGCCATTTTATAGGCAGGAAGACCTGAGCTCCACCCACCATCCTAAATATGGCTCATAAGTCACCTCATTCAGTATGGATATGAGCAGCACTCGAAGAAGAATGGAAGGTTACTTACCTGTAAATGTCCTTCATTGAGATGGGCTGCTCACATACATTGTGTACCCTCTCTCCATCCCCACTTTTCGGACTTAGCGGAAAGAAGGGACTGAAGGGGGGGGCAGGGGCATGGTCACCTATATACTATAGAGGTGCGCAGGCCAGAGGGGGCATTGGCCACTGACCATATGGGGAAAGGCTAGGGCAAAACGCTTCCAGGCATCCGTGTGATGCAGCATTCACACACTTCAATCAGAATGTATGTAAGCCGCCCATCTCGCAGAAGGAAGTTTACAAGTAACTTCCATTTTTCTCCACAGACCATAGGAAGGACTGAAAAGCCCCTAGTGTTGGCAAGTCTTGTAGAGTCTGGCAAATCAGATTGACCTGATTTTTATCACACTGCTGTAATTCCATTGATTCACAATTTAAAACCATATTAGCAAGCTAATGTAAACAAACAGCACACACAGTTCCCCAAATCAGCTCTTTAGTTTGAATGACTTTTTCTGAATTGGACTGGTCTTCCTCTTGCAAGCAGACAAGCATTTTGTTTGGAGAGGAAGGAGAAAAATTCGTAATTCGAAGAGAAATTTTAAGAATTAAAACCAATGAAGAAGCATGTGTAGTTCTTTACTGAATCATTGCCCTTTGCTTCCTGGTCTCTTCCTCTCCCATCTAAGAAAGCATTTAGCCAAGGCCAGTCCTTCCACAGAAGCAACCTAGGTGGTTGCCTAAAGCACCAACCATTAGGGGGAGCCAATGGCTGGACTGGGGCCAGCAAGCCTATCCTATCCTGCTTAGTTCCCCACCTGCAACTGTACCCCCACCCATGGTACCACTCCCCGGCTGGGGGCAGAGCCTGCCTGCAGCAAGACCCTGCCAGTGGCAATGGCTCTCCCAGGGCTGTACCCCAGCAGGGGCAGTGTCATTCCCCACCCACGGCTGGATCCATACTGCCAGCTGGGGGCCAAGGGTCACCCAAAAACCTTTGGCTGGCCCCAGTGTTCTCTACCGCTGATCTGCACAGGGAATGCTGCCGGCCACACCTGGCCAACAGCCGTGGTCCCTACCTAGCTGGAAGACAGAGTCTTCTGGCCAGCTAAGAGCTTCCCTGGAGCTGGGAGTTTTTAAAACTCCTGCTAGGAGAAGCTCTGACTGAACATGCTCAGTCTGTGCCAGAGGAGCAGCCAGTGGCCAGGTAAGGGTGCTGAGGGCTGGGGGAAAGATGGGGTTGGGCCTGCATGGGGGAGTGACTGGGAGAGCAGGGGGATGGGTTAGGGTGGGAGGATGGGATCAGGCTGGCTGAGGGCTGAGAAGGTGGTCGGGATCAGGCCAGCTGGAAGGGGTAACTGGGAGAGCGGGGTGGGTGGGTTAGAGATCGGGCCAGCTGAGGGTGAGGTGGAGTTTAGCTTTAAAAATTGCTGCACAGTGAGTACCATAAATTGCTCAGCTGCATCAGCGACTTAGAAGGAGCATTGGCCAGCCCTGCCTTTAGCTCAAGTGATGTTCGTTGAGAGACAGGCTATCAATCAGCTTTGCAAGCACTCCTATATTAATATACAGATGCAGGTTCCCTCTTGAAAGCATAACTTCCTAAAGAAGCAAGTTCAGTTTGTCAGCTGGGTGCCTTTTAACAGGAAAAACACAAGCTGCTCAATTAACAGCTCACCAGAAGCCTGTCTATCTTGAAATAAAAAAAACCCAGGACATTACAGTTAAAGATGAAAGGGAATCTTGCTCCCCTGGCTGTTAGTTTATTTACCCTCAGGCACTGATAGCAAGTCCACAATACAACTGCCAACAACACAGGCAATATGAACATTATGACATTTATGAGGCAAAGCTATGCTGAGGAGGGAAGTGGAAAAAGGATAAACTGCATGAGTAACTGGTAAGAAGGTATCCATTATGAATACTCAGCATTGAGCATAAAGCAGTTGAGTAATAGAATATACTGAACTTTTTGAATGGAAACCAGGACATTACCTGTCCATTTTGGAACGGGAACTAAAAAAAAAAAAAAAAAAAAAAAATCAGGTTTATGTCCTTGCTAAATGCCTCATTATGCCTCAGTAGCTGGGAGTGTACAAAAAGAGAAATTTCACTAAGCTCAGTTTTGATTTTTGCTTTGCACTTCACTTTTTCTAAAAACTAACATTTTATAAAAGTTTTTAAATAGCTGTTTTTGAACATTAGAAACTTGGCCTCCACTTTCATATCTCCCTTTGACTTTTCTTCTATTGCAAGTAGCTTTTGAAGGTATTTTGCAATTTTTTGTGTAAATCAGATTAGTTTCATTAAGATACTTGTTGGTTCATATGGACTAGCAAATTGACATCATCCAGTTATAGGCTCCTGGGATGTGACAACTAGTGCAAATTACCTGCTGCCATCTGGGTTGCAAAGATCATTGTGGAAAGCAGAAAATGTGTTGGAAAAATTTGCTTAAACAGTCATCTGAAAGTGAAAAATATTCAAAAATAAGTTGATTTGGCTCTGTGCTTCCACACTTTCATGAGGTATCCCAACAATGAAGTTATTGTCTGCTTAGCACTTCTGTTAAAAAACTCTTTCTTCAGAACACTAGTAGCACATAATATGATATCTAGTTTTAATCCATCAAATTCATGTCTGTATCCATAAATCAGGAAGCAATTCCAACTGACTTCAAATTTATCAGAATCTTTCTACCCCAGAGCTAGCAATTATGAGGCTACTTTATATAATTTATCTATCTAGCTATCTAAATTGCACGTGTGTTTTTAATGTTACACTTTTAAAAAAATGTTAGACTGTTAACAGAAATACGTTATGTGGAACAAAGTAATGTGTTATAAAGACGGTATTTTTTTAAACTACCTAAACATGGGCCCTATAAACTCACTCAGAGTCCCTTTCAATTCCACTTATTGTGATCCTTGTGAGGCACTGAAATTCCACAGTAAGAAACCTGAAGGCAATAAAACAATTACTGACCATTCCAAAGTGAGGGAATTATGTATGAGGGCAATGAAAATCTAGCTGATGAGCAAACCCCAAAGAGTAGTAGTGAGTCCTGCGGAACAGGTTTTCACCAGCCTCCAGATTAATTAGTTTTTTTAATTTATCTGTCTTTTATTATTTTTTAAGATTATATTTACCTTCACCTTGTATTTCATTCTTAGCATTGCTTATTAATACTGGTTTACTCAGATCTTGTGGATTATCCCAGAGCTCTTGCTAATTTTAAAATGTGCTTAGAGCAAACAGAATCCCCAAAAAAGGCCATGATGGAGTTCCTTGATTATTGTAACTCATTGTCTTCCTGCAAATATGCACTGGGTAAATAGATGTTTTTTCCAGGAGCACTGGGGCCTCCAAAAAGGGTTGGGGGCCTGGGCCAAGGCCCCGCCCCCTGCCCCACCCTGGGGCCCAATCCAACTCCAGGGCCTCAATCGGATCTGGCTCCAGCTACTGCCAGCAAGTGGGAGGCAGCCTGGGCAGGCCCGATCCAGACGCAGCCACTGCCGGAAAGCAGCAGGTGGCCTGCAGCCAGATCTCACTCCTGCCACCACACTGCTGGCCAGGTGCGGCAGGCAGCCCCAGCCTAAATCTGGCTTCTGCTGCTGCTGGCCAGCAGCAGGTGGCCAGAGCCAGAGCCAGATCTGGGGCAAGGCCAGAGAGATTCAGGACTCTGTTCCCCATGGACCCAATGCCAAGGATGTCCACATTTCTTCTATGTACTCCTACAAACTGTAGCTCCCATATCACAGTTGCAAAGGGTTCTTTCTTTTTCATGCATCATCACCAGGAGCAGGCAAAGCTCTGGAGGCAAAACTTGTGCAGTCAAAGTGCCTTCAATGAGATTGCACGGGAGAAACTGTTTGGGACTCATTCCTGCAAGGCACTGGATGTTCTCAGCAGTCTCAGCTCCTTTCCCAAAGAGTTCACTCCTATTGACATTGACTCTTCCACAGGAATTGAAGATGATTAGTGACTCTAGATGTTTTTCAAATAAGGAACAAGAACCCCATTGTGCTATATGCTCCATAGACCTAGAGTAAAGAGACAGTCTCTACCACACAGAGTATACAGTCTTCATGAACAATTCCATTCATGATATGAGGAGAAAGTAATTAATTTGATTATTTCTTGCCTGGATTGGTTCTATGGCTATTACAGGAGTAAAAAATAGTACAGACTTGTTTTAATTACAAAAGTAATCAGATAAGGCTCTTTATATACAAAATGGACAAATTTGCTGAATAAAAAGAGCCGGTTGTCTTTCAGACAAGATCCATATTTTAAACAGTTATTTCAGTCCCATACTCTCTCCCAATTTGATTGCATATGCCTTTTTTAATGGAATTATTATGCACTTCTGTGTCAGTTAGGAAGTTTGCCCATGCATTCCACAAGGAAAAAAACAATGAGGCCCCTTTGCAAGCTTTATGTACTTTCCCATGCTTGAACTTTGGCAATCTCAATTCAGAGGGAAAAAAAAAAAAAAACTTCTGTACATCTGGATAGAGCATTTTTAATGTAATTTCATTTTTACTCCCTTCAGAATACAGTACAATACATTAGACTTGCTGCAAGAGAAATAGTCTCTTATGATTCAGCAGACTCCAGTTATTCCACATATCCCCAGTTATGGGCTAAAGAGCAGAGCAGAATAGAGGTACACAGTCAATTCTCAAAGGCTGATGAGGGTTTTGTGTGGGGGCTGGTAGAAGTAGAGAGGGATTCATACAAATATGAATGCAGTTTTTTCTTCTATTGATGTTTGATTCATGCTATTCTTGTTGAAGGTAACATTTAGAAAATATTACTTCAGCAAAAGGCCCCTCATTTCTTTACCATGCAACATGAATTTTGGAGTCTTTCATATTCAGCTGTGGAACACATGTGCATAACTAGTGCTGAGGCTATTAACTATATGTTGTATACATGAAGGCAGAATCATGGCATTTAAGAGAGAAGTTTTCCACTGAGCCTCTAAATTAGTACTGCATGCATGTCTGTGTCAAAACACAGCATTCTCAGGATAATAAACTACTTAATTGCCCCATTCTTTGAACCTGAAATGTTTGTTGAGAGCTCTGAAGATACAAATTGTTGTAAGTATTTATGATGTTAATATATAATAAAAGACAGTGATGGTAAATACCATCATGACAGGTTGACAAAAAGTGCAGATATAAACAAGCCCATTTTCCCCCGATGTACCTGCAGAGCAGCAACTAATTTTCCATGGAAAATGCTTCAGTGGAAAATCTGTGACTAGTTTTAGCTACCCTTACATAGTTAACTTTTCTCAAGTTGCCAAAGAGTGGTAGCTGATATTAATCAACAAAATAATTAATACATTTTCCTATACTTAATATGGAAGACAGGTAGTACTGCATTTTGACAATTGGCAAATGTCCTCTTAATGACTTTACATTGTAGTTTGACTGGACTACCAAAAGATCTCTTTCCCCCTGGAAAGAAGAGGTTAATGTAAGAAAAGAAAGTACTGTTTCCATACAGTAATGCTACATCTCTGCTGTCCGATTAGCTTCACAAACAAGAGGAGTGAGAAACACCAAGGAGAACTGTCTGAACTTCAGGCTGTTAGAATCTACTAGGAAGACCATGTTGTGGAGCATTGTTAATCCCACGGAAACTCAATGAAAAAGACAGTGGGAATTTAGCAGAATAAAGTGACATCTAAGCAGCTGGAAACAATATCAGGGTGAATCCTCCTACTCTGGGATAAAAGACAGCTGTTGTAACCAAGTAAAGCCTGTGAAATAATTCCTTCACATAGCCTTATTTCTCACTTCTAAAATCCTGGAAATGACAGAAGAAGATGAGGAATTAGGGGGCTAAACAGGGCTGTGGGGATATTAGAGAGGGAACAAGACCATCTGTCACCTAAATCCAGAGACTTTCAAGCACATATAGACTGTGGAAATTGGTATGTAGGGGGTGGGGAGGAAGTACAGGAAAGAAGGCATATAGTGGACAATAGGCTGAACAATAGGCTGTTTGCTGTAACCCTTGCTAGAAAAGCACACAAAATTTACTTGCAGATTACCCAGCAATCCTTCTGCCTGCAATTCACAATTGTGCTTTTGTCTGGGGAGTAGTGGTTGTGGGTCTTGCAGAGCAAATATGCCACACATTGCCCTCCTCAATTAACCAATTTGTTTCTTTTCACATTCCGTCAATGAGTTACTGTGTTTTATGGCTTTACTGGATAAAAACTAATTAAGGGTGAGTGAACTAGCAAACATTTGTTTAAGTGTGGATTCCTCATTTAAACACGGCAGGCAATTTGGTATCACGTATTCAATGTTTTATTCCAGAAGTGCTGAATCTCGGGCTTGCTTTCTTGAGAAGTGACATGCACAGCCTCTGTATAATGTATGCATTACTGTCACTCTTTTGTGCTGAAGAACAGCATATGTTTTTATGCCATGTTTTGTATTCAAAGCAACAGTATTTTAAAACAGTCAGCACAGGAGTACACATAAGATTCTCTCATTATACTGTAAAATTTTAATTAGAAGCATGAACAGAAATAGCCTAATACTTTTGTCTACAGATCAAGGACTAGGAACTGAGTCAAATAGATGGGTCATTATTTTTAATTGAACAGTTCAAAATCTGACATAAAATACATATTTACATTAAATGTATTATACCAAAGAGCATGTCAGTCAGTTAAGATTTGATCCTCCAAGGTACTGAGAGCAAAAGGTGCTGAGCACCCCTCCACTTCCATTAAAGTCAGTGCAAGTGAGGCACCTCTCAGCATCAGATAAATTTAGGTTGTTTTCCAAGGTTGTAGTTTTAGGCAGTGGATGACAGTGTATGGAAGTGTGACTGGCTTACTTGCATAAATTATTCCGCAGCCAATATACAAAAACTAACAGTAAGTATTTTTAAGTACATCAGAAGCAGCAGCAGGGACATTAAATGATGGAGATTTTAAAGGAGTAATCCAGGAAGACAAGGAGCTCACTGCAGAAAAATGAACACTTTGCATTGGTCTTCAGTACATAAAATGGGGGGGGGAGACATGTCCATATAGGATATCTCTGATGTGGGTGACATATCTGAACTTCTGTCCCCACTGATATGTCAATAGGGGAGGAGATGAGAAAAATATTGATAAATTAAACAGGAATAAGTTACCACACTTCCCTGCATTTATTTCCACCCATTCTGTAAGTTTTCCCATCATCAAAGTGCCTGACGAAATGGGATTTTCTCCCATGAAAGCTCATGCGATAAATAAATTTGTTAGTTTTTAAAAGTGCCACAGGACTCCCTGTTTGTTTTACTGAACTAGACTAAACAAGACCTAAAGATATTCACCAAACAGTTTTGAAGGATCTCAAATGCAGAACTAATAATTGTGGTATGTAACCATTACTGAAAGGTAGTTAACTTAAGCTGATTTTTAAAAAGGACTCTAGAGGTGAGCATGGTAATTATAGCCAGGGATATCCTTAGAGTAGGGCAGCCTGGGCAGCCACCCAGGGCTCTGCGTTTTGGGTGGCCCTGCGGGGCTGCACCACTGCCCCCTGCGGGGCACCTGGTGAGCCAGCCAAAAGAGAGGCCCGGATCAGGGCTGCCGGTCTGGCCAACACCCCACCCCCACGTGCACTGCTTTCAGCTATGGGCCAGAGCAGCGGGGAGGGGGTGGGAGGCAGTGCGGAGCTGATATCGCTGCCCCCCCCGCCCTGGGTGCATTGCCTCCCCCCCCGCCCCCGCTGCTCTGGCATGGAGCCCAGAGCAGCACACGTGGCCTGGGGCGGGGGGACCGGCAGCGCTGCACCGTGCCGTCCTTTTGGTTGCTTGCCCAGTCCCTGGCATGGGGGGGACGGACAGTGCAGGGGTCTGCCCCTCCCCTGGGCCACCCAGCCCCCCCCCATGCCAGGGGAGTGCGAGGGGCTCCGCAAAGGGCAATTTGCCCACAGCTCCGCGCCCCCCTAGGGATGGCCCTGATTATAACCTGGTCAGCCTAACTTCAGTACCGGACAAAGTGGTAGAAACTATAGGGGTGAACAGAATTGTCAGATACATAGCCAAATACAACATGTTGAAGAAGAGGCAGCATGGCTTTTGTAAAGAGAGAGTGATCCTCTTGATAATAGTGTCTTGGATTTTCAGAAAGCCTTTGACCAGGTCCCACACAAAAGCTCTTAAGAAAATTAAGTAGACATGAGCTAACAAGGAAGGTCCTCTCTCATAGATGACATGGAGAGAGGTGAAAAGCGGGATCCCCTGAGGATCTATACCCAGACTTGTGCTTTATAATATATTCATTAATGATATGGAAAAGGAAGTAAACAGTGAAGTGGCAAAGTTTACAGATAATACAACATAGTTAAGTCCAAAGTTGGCTGTGCACAGTTTCAGGAGGATCTCACGATACTGGGTGACCAGATAACTAAATTGCAGAAGAAATTCAGTGGTGACAAATGCAAAGTAATGCACATTGGGAAAAAAAAAAATCTCCAGAGAATGTCAGCTTAATGCACAATAGCAGCTCAAAAATCTTACAGAATGTTAGGAACTCTTTGGAATGGGAAAGAAAATGTGAGGAAAAAATATCATGCCACGGTATAAGTCCATGGTACACCCACACATTAAACACTGTGTTCAGTTCTAGTCTCCTCATCTTATATATCTAATCTATATCTATATGAAGCAGAACTGGATATGGAGCAGAGGAAAGTCTAAAAACATTAGGGTATTCAGGTAAAAATTTGACTGAAGGGTAATATGAAAGAGGTCTGTAAAATCATGATGTGGAAAATATGAATAAAGAAATGTTTCTTAACTTTTCGCACAATACAGAAACCAGGGACTACCCAATTAAATTAACAGGCAGCAGGTTTAATATGAACACGAAGAAATTTTCACACAATGTTAACCTGTGCAGCTCATTACCCTGGGATATTGTGAAGGCCAAAGTATAACAGTTCATGAAAAAGAACCAGGTAACTTAATGGCAGAGATACTTCCATCAGTGGCTATTAACCAAGATGTCAAGGATGCAACTCTATAAGGGTGACCTTATACCTCTGATGACCAGAAGCTGGGATGTGAGGACAGAAGTGGATCACTTCAGCTGATGTATTCTGTACAATCCTGTGACGCTCTGATACTTTCCATAGTTGGAGCCGAGATAAAGAGCTACTCGGACCATCAATCTGTCCCAGTATGCTACTTCTTTTGTTTTTATGAAGTTTTTGTTATTTGGGTTTCCACATTAATGTTTATTTTCTACTGGACATTTAACACTCAATATGTAACAAAAATTGAGAAAAAAATATTTAAAATAATCACAGGTCATATCATACTGTTATGAGTGTGATGCTTTGTAGTAGAGTGAAACTGTGTGTAATGTGCTTTTCAGGTGAGTGGAATGTCATCCCTGAACACGTGCATGTGAGCACACTGAAGAAGATACAGGTCCCCTAATATTATTTCAAATTAGTTGAAGATTTTCTTTTAGCTCAGGTAGAATCTCTGATTTTTAAAAGATGTTGTGTTCTCACCCATTTTAATGTCAAATGCTATGCAGCTCTTGTGTGGAATAACAGACAAGAGTAAAGTGTTGTGCAGCCACAAACTCATTCTAATTAGTGCCTGCATGTTGGTTTTGACTGCCTGTGAACCATAAAATCTCAAAGACAAAGTTAGCCTAACTAGGCAGAACATGTAGTATGCTAGTTCATGAGCAATGCATGATACTAATGGATGAAATATGAGACATGACCAAATGTACTCAATCGAGTTTTGCTTTAGTGCTTGGCCCCAGAAGATATCATGTGCTCTGAAGATCAAACATACAATAGCATTATTAGTATAGCAGCAAGAATGTAAAAGGCATGCAACTAACAGGTTGATGATACCAAAATGTTCAGGTCTCAGTTCAACAAGGTACCTGAGAATACATTTATCTTTAAGCAAGTAAGTTAATACAAGAAGTCAACAAAACAACTTGCATGTTAAAAGTTAGGCAAATGTTTAAATACCTTGCTGAATCAGAGGCTCTGGGCATATCTACACTGCTTGTCCTTTTCGGCGGTATTCAAATGGAGATATGCAAATTACTTAACATAACTTTCCTATCTTCATTTAAATCCCCTGTTCCCAGTGCATCTACTGTTTTGGTTCAAAGGGAAGATGCCTCCCTTCAAATCAGTGCTATTCGTTTGCTGGGGTGGTATTACAGGATTGAACATCCTGATCAGCTGAGCGGGTCTACACAGACCCAAGCAGCCAATCAGGAAGTTTGAACTGATGGCAGTGAATCTGCAGCCATTTGTGAAGACAAGCCCTGACAATCTAAAGCAGGGGTGATAAACATGCGGCCCATGGGCCGCATGAAACCCATAAAGCTATTTCCTGCACCCTGCACTGACACGATGGTTTCCAATATTTGCAATATCATTGGAAGGGTTTCAGTGGTGTGGCCCTCAGGCTAACATACTAATCCTCATGCAGCCCTCTACTAGTCCTCACACGACCCTCGTGGTGATTTGAGTTTGAGACCCCTGATCTAAAGGCTAAGTAATCTACAATGGTGGTTCCCAACCAGTGTGCTGGGGCACACTGGTGTGCCGTGGGAACACCCAAAGTGTGCTGCGAGCATGCCTGAGAGCTGGAGTTAAAGTTCCCACCCTGCTTAGCCCAGCCACCTGGGCTATGCAGGGGTGGGAAAAGACAGGGGTTAAAGTAAGGGGAAGACACTGGAACACAGCTCCAGGGGGCCCCTATTTTTAGGCAGGCAACATTCTGGCCCCCTAAAAATAGAGAAAGGCACTAGAACAGGGAGTCCCAGGGGTCCCCCCAAAATAGCAGGACCAGCCCAAACACACCATTCAGGAGGCTCTACCTTAAGCCCAGCCAGCAGAGAGCTGTGGGAGGCTGGGAGTGTGTGAATCTCCCCCTGCAGGGTGGAGCAGCTTGTGTCAGGCAGCCTGCAAACAGCCCAGGTAAGAGCTTGGAGGGGGCACTGCTGGGGTGTGTGTGTGTGTGGCAAAGGATATGTGACTGGGTTTGTGGGGTGGCTGTGGGGGGATGTAGCTGGGGGCTCGAGGGGCCATCACAGGCAGCAGGGGGCTGGGGGAGGGGAGAACAGGACCCACTGGAGTGGGAGGGAGCAGCAGTGGGGTGAGGATTTGCCCTGGGTGGGAGGGAGCCACTGTGGAGAAGGGGGAAGTGGGTGCTGTGCTGTGCAACCCGCTCCCCAGGTTCCCCCCTTCCCCCCACAAAACCACTCTTGTTTTCCCTTCCTCTCTCCTCTTTTGCCACCCTTGTGCTGTTCCCCACACTCATTCCTGCCACTACACACGACTCCTGACCTCCCCAGTTTTGCCACCCCTGCTCTGCTACGCCTACTACCCCACATAGCAGCATTTCTGAAACACTGTGCCATGGTTCATGAATATTCATAAGTAATTTAAGTTAATTTGAATATTCATGGCTTTTTTATGATGGTGTGCCTCAAAAAAATTTGAAGGTCTCAAGGTGTGCCACGGCAGAGAAAAGGTTGGGAACCACTGATCTACAACACCACAGCAGCAGTCACTACTAAAAGGGAATTTTTCAGCTTGAGTGATCAAAGACCTGTCTTTCTTTGCTTAGGACATCCTGAGTCCACGGGGCTATGAGTGTGATACAGGCAAAGTCTATGAAATCCTGAGAAGCTACTGAATTTATTACAATGTGATGAATAATTTATTCCTTGTAGGAATATGATTAAGTTGTCACAGAATGAGAATGTAAAGTGTAGTAATAAAACCTGTCCTTAGTCTTTTCCATTTTTTTTTGAAATTGTACTGTGTCATTGTGTACTGTCAGTATCATACATACAAACATTTCTCTTTTCAGAATTATTTTCCTTATTAGACTACAGCTGAAGAGAATTTTTAATTGCCTGTTTCAAGTGCTTGTCCTTCATGTGAGTTATCATCCAGACAAGATATTTCACTAAGATTCCTGTTCACTTACTTCTCATATCCATTGAAAATGAATAAATCAGACCCCAAAGTTAAGCATGAATTGCTTCTGATTTGTTCAGTTTTACCAAGACTTACCTTCCCCATTATTTTCTTCTTATGGTTAGAGCAGCTCAGAAAAATTTGGACTAAACATTTATTCCTAAAAAATGCTGACTCGTTTTGAGAAGGTGGTTCAAGTTTGATTAAATTGTACTGGAAATCAGTTTGGTTTCCTGTTATATTATTCATTAGAAGCCCACCTGGCAGTTTGACAGGTAGCTGAGAGCTGAAACTCCCGTTCTCAGCTCCTCAGCAGTCCAGGCTTCCAGAGCTCCCAGACACCTAGTTCCTTGGAAGCACACCTGGCAGGCTGACAGGCAGCTAGGATCCTGGAAAACCTGGACGTTCTGGCTACCAACCTCTCAGGGTCTCCAGGTCTAGGGGAGCCCACCATACAGTCTTCCCCAGAGCTGATTTCTCAGTACAGCTGGGCTCCATTTTGTAGAAAATTTTGAAATATTCTTTTCATTCCAAATCATTGTGAAATAAAATTTCAAAATCACACAAGTTCTGTTGGTCCTACAAATCCAGAGAATAGTGCAATAGTATTCTTGAGTGCCATTGACTGGCATTTCAATGTTTAGGTGTGTATATACATATATAAAGCTTTCTTACAGCTGGATACAGGGTAAGGCAGTACTGAGGTTGCTCTACGATGAACCTGGAAAAGCTTTGGCATTTCCAAGGTCTAATCCTTACAAAGGATGTGTTTAGATTAGAGAAATACTCACTGAGGTAACTGCATCAATATAACCTGTATAAGTTGTTCTGTAAGCCTCACTATACTTTATTTCATTGTAGCAAATGTTCTTAAGTGTAAGTACAATATTTCTTTAATTAAGATATGAGGGTCTGCAAATTCTGACCAAGAGCAAGTAATTCACCATGACTAGCAGTGGGTGTACTTTGAAGAAGTCAGAGTTTCTAAATGGACAAGCGCTTAAAACAAGATGCTGCATATGAATTGAACTTTCTATATATAATTTGCTATTTTTTCTCCTTCCAATTTGTCAATTTTGATGCCCCTTTCCCTTCAACTAACCTAGAATTTGCTTCAGAGGCTTCTTCTGTGCAGAACCTTCCTTTTAGCACTGCTGCTGCCCAGGTGATTCCTACTGAGCAATGAGTCCAGTCCAGACCAGCGGTCCCTAACTGACCACAGTAATAAACTATTTGCAGAGGACAACAACCCAGGAAGTCCAATACATTTCTGAAAGCAGCTTCCATTTTCAATACTTTGATTCCATCAAGGTTTCAATTTTCTGTTGCTTTAACCAGCATATTAAAACCGGTATGTAAAGTCTTTCATGTCAACCTTTGTTGCTAAGCTTGGTCACCCCAAGATGATTTCAACTTCAGTGATTAAATGCACAAAAGCTGAGGCTAATTCTAGATGGCTGATGATTCCTTTCATCGAGGGCAGTGATCCACACTTATTGTATTAGGGGCTGAAAGAACTAACAGACTAGTAATGTCAATCCCCATCATTTAACCAGGAGGCTAGTGTGATCCACCTTGAAAACTGTTGGTATTACTGCAAACTGATGAAATTCCAGTCATCTCCAGCAATTTGCAGATATGCAGCTGTCATTTGGGGAAAGGAGAATTAAATATACTACTTCTTTATTTATTTACCATAAGTGACTTCTTGTAAAATCTACAATTTGACACCATGAATATCACAATTGATGTTACAGGCAAGATGCTTAAAGGTCTTCTGGTGTATGGTATAACTTACTGGTTTATAATTCATTTTTTCTTATTCTTGAAGTTGGCCTCTGAGTCTGATTAAAATGGGAAAGTTGTTTTTTTATGGACCTAATACAACACCTACTGAAGTCAATGGAAAACCTTTTAATGACTTAAATGTGCTTTGGACTGCATGTTATGGGAGAGGATCCCTTGTAATCACTCTCATTTTGAGCCTCCTCATTCTAGGACTTTCACTAACTGTGTGAAGTTCAAAATGATTTTATCAGCTCCTAATTTTGTCAGAGTTTGTTGAAAAGAGGGACTTTTTTCTTCTACAAATATATTCCCATTTTTCAGCCAGCCATAGGAAAAAATAAGAAAACTAAATTACTGTAAGTTTTTAGAATATTGTGACATCTTGAAATCTAATAAAAGACAATGATAGGTCCCATAAAAGGTCTAATTTTACATATTGCATGGAAGAGATTCGCCACAAAATCCTTCCATTTGCATATATAAAAAACAAGCAGTTGCTCTTCCAACTACCTATTTGCTCATGTACTTTCCTAATTTACATGTGCAGATCTGGGGTACTGCAAGTATCCTTGTTTTGAACATTATGTGGTGAGTGTTACCTCAGCAAAATGATGAAAATATTAAAATAAGAACCACATGCAAAGAATTTTTCTCTTATTTCATGAGTTTGTCAGATACAAAATATGGTAGCTAGTGGCTTATTGCTTCCTGGTAGTTTAACTTTTTTTGAAATGTGACAGAATCACTATAAAGGTAATCACTCTGGTTTATGTTCCAAGTGTGAAATGCCCAGATCTTGTACAAGAGGGGAATCTTTATCATTGCATTTGTGTGCACTGACTAATCAATTAAATAAGTGCAAAAACTTTGGATTCAATTTTAACCACCTTTACCAAATGGTAATAACATTCCAATTCATTAAATGTCAGATGACCATTACTGAAACACAAAGACAAGTTGATTCAGCTGTATAAAATATTCCCTTAGGAAAAGCTAAAATAGTAAAGCCCATCATTTCCCCATGGTTGGTTGATTTCAGATCTTTCTAAAATACAAATTTATAGTCACAGTGAGAAAGTATTTAGGACAGTGTCTTAAAGCTCTTTTAGTTGGAGATTTTAGATGATTTCCATACCCTGAAGCAGCCTCAAGTTCTATATAAAGTAGCAATTTTTGAAGGAGCCACTAACTTCAAACCAGAAAACACTATGCACAGGAAAACTGGGCAGCAGTGTCAAAACAGCATGTTTATAGCCATTGTATTACTATTATAAAATCTCACATATATTTATTACTATGCATTATTCTACTTCCATGGGTTCCCAGTCATTGTAATTTTTTTTTCTTTTTACCATTAGCTACCCTATATTCTGTTTTTACTCAATCTATGGGAAAGCATCAGACAACCATCTGTGTTAGTAAAAACTGTGTACAGATATTTCATTTCCTTGCAAAAATTCCACCGTTAACAGAATAGTTCTGCAAGGAGGAAATTGTGGCCAATTTTCCTTTCCTTTTAATTTTCCCTATAGAATTGATTGGGTTTCTTTAGTTCAGATTAAAACTCTAGCTGGAAAATATTTATGTGCTCTGGTTCATGTTTTCTTGGTAAAAGGTCACAGAGCTTGGCATGCGTAGGAGCTGAGGGAAGAAGTTAATTTAGGACTGAGTTTAGCAAGGTTTAAATCTGTACATCTTTCTTTAAGGTCTCAGTTTGTAATCCTGGGAGAGTAAAATTCGGCTGTTGCAGAAGCTGCATGTTGTTTCCCAGAGTTTCATGTTGCTCCAACCCTGTCCCAAAGCCTGTGTATTTACTCTCAGATTTTAGTAAAGCAGTGTCATTTAGGGGTACAATCAGGGGACTGGCTTTCTAGACAATTAGGATCTATTCTCAACTCCATCACTGACACTGTATGATTCTGTGACAGACAAACAATTCAGTGTCTGTTTTTAAATGATGATGTTTGATTGAATAATTTAGGTCAAATCCTGTGCCCTTATATGCCTACAGGACAGATGGCTTTTAGTCCTCCTGAAACAAAAGGACTCACCTCCTGGGAAGACCTGGGAAGCATATATGACCATACACCCTTCCCCACCAATTTCTCCATGTGATGAGTCTGTGACCCAGCTCTAAACTGGAGTACATGGCAGGATTGCTGGGATATGACATCAGAGTTAAGGAGTATCTCCCTGATGTGTGACTGTGGGGTAGGGAAAGCTGGTGCCTAGGTCCCTCTCTTGCCAACTGACAACCAGGAGACTGAATGAGGCACAAGGTTTCAGAGAGACATCTTCGAAGCATCTGAGGAAGTGGGATCTTCTCCCACGAAAGCTCATGCAAAAAATAAATCTGTTAGTCTTAAAGTGCCACACAACTCCTTGTTGTTTTTTCACTGGTTCCAAAGAGGCAGCCATGTTAGTCTAGGTCAGCAAAAGAAGCAAGGAGTCCTGTGGCACTTAAAGACTAACAAATTTATTTATCACATGAGCTTTTATGGGAGAAAATCCCCCTTTGTCAGATTCTTTGAAGATGGGGGAACTTACAGAATGGGAGGAAAATAAATGCAAGGAAGTGTAAGACATGGGAACAGCTCACACTGTAACAACAAATCAAAGCAGTTGTTAAGATTCAAATACTGGGAAACAGCACATAGAGGAAGGTGAGGTCAAATGCCCATGCCCAGTTCCAACTTTCCCTTACTAGACCAATTAAATATGACTATATCTAAAGGAAGACATGGAACCACCATCCATATAGGCCTGCTTTAGGGAATGAGATGCTTATTTTCATAAGTGCTGTTTTCCTCCTCCATGTCAGTCACTGAACAGCTTTGTGTTGCCAGTTTGGTAAAGTAGGCATGTGGTCGCTCCATCCCCACCTCTCACTCACTGACCTATATGTTATCAGGATCCATTGACTTGGTCTGGAGCCATTTATGAGGTGATAGGTGGCTGCCATTCTCATTCCTCCTACTGCCTACTGGGCAAGTCCTGATCAGCTCCATCCATATAAATTGTGAGAACTTGTCTACAGTAGGGGGCAAATATCACTGCATCTTGCTAGCTGCTAGCTACTGATTGCTGAAATAAAGAACAAATCCTCTGTACAGAGAAGACCATAGGTCAGGATTTGGCCATCAATATTAATGAAGTACTGTGGAAGAACAAGGGATTATCAGTGGACAGGACACTGAATCAGGTGACCTGAGTTTTCTTCCTGACTCTGATACTAAGCTACTGCATGACTATGAGAAAGACGCTACAGCTGTCTGTGCTTCCGTTTTCCCATTGCTTCATTCTTTGATAAGACACCTTCAAATCTATATCTTAAAAGAGCTATGTAAGAGCCTATCATTATTGCTATACTGTGGAAACTTATATCTACCCATATAGCTCTATCTTTCCAGGAAGTCGTGGCACAATGGGCGTCACTGCTGCCAGGCCCGCAAGGTGGGTCCTGCATCTAACTAGCCATACCCCAGATCCAGCTGTCTGCTGCAGACTGGCAGTGCCAGGAACTGGATCTGGGCTGGGCCTGCCTGCTGTGCCTGGCTGGCAGTGGAGTAGCAGGAGCTGGAACCAGGTTCGGGCTGCTTGCTTGCAATGGCAGGAGCTGAATTGGGCCCTGGAGCCAGATTGGGCCCCTGGGCTACATTGGGCTCTGGGGTGGGGCAGGGGCCTTTAATGGGGGCAGCAACACTCCTGCTTGGCACAATGCTTTACAAACATATCTACTGGAAAGGCAGCCCTGCAGGTCAAGGAATTAATTAGATCTAAATCTCAGAGAAACAGAATCGTAGCCAGAGGCCCAGATTGAATACAATGAGCACCCATGTCTGCAGCTCAGTATGATAAATATTTCTGTCAACATAATCTATAAAAAACAACCTTGCTGTATTTCGATCTCTCAGCCTATCACTGCTGTCCATAAATATCCTTAAATCCCCTCCAATCTATCATGCAATCAAAGGATATACACCATACCCTACATACTACAATAAGCTATATAGCGAAAACACTGAATCTGTGCCTATGGGCTTGATAGATGAAAAATGTTCAGAGGGTTAAAACTTCTTCATGCAAAGGTGCAGAATAGCTTGTAAATAACCCTGGCTTCCTGCATCATCCCTACTGTGACAATACAGGCTTTTAAATGGTAATTTCTCCCCTTTTGAACATTTAATGCACAAGAGAAAGCCTTGAATTCAGTGTAACAGTTGTGTCAATGGCAGCATGGATTGTTCATAAACATGTGTCAAGGAAAGGAGATTTAGACATGCTAATAAGCCTGTGGACCTCAGAACTTCTCTTTTGTCAGGACCGTAAGGCACAAGCTACCATTGGCAACAAATTGGTAAAATAAACTAAATCCATGAGCCACTTGGCCCCTTGAAATCTCAGACAGGCAGGGGGCTGGCAAATCCTCTTTTTCTTTGTTAGGAGCCCTCTCCTTGAAGGGGAAATAAACTAACCTATTTGTTACACTACTATGGATTGAAGCCTTCGGCTATGTCTACACACACATCATTATTTTGAAATAAGTATTTTGAAATGAGTTATTTTGAAATAAGTTAATTCAAATTAACAAAATGTTAATTCGAATTAAGGGAAAGCCTGCAATCCAAAAGGCTGTTATTTCAAAATGGTTATTTTGAAATAAGGCCATTTGGACCTGTTGTTTTGAAATAGTTGTTTCGAAACAATGGTGTTGTTTTAAAACAACATGTCTAAACAGACTTATTTTGGAATAACAGCCATTTCGAAAAAATCGGGGTTTAACCTGTTTCGAAACAATGGTTCTTATTTTGAAAGGATGGGATCCGTCCTTTCGAAATAAGAAAACGTCATGTAGACCTAATTTCTTTTATTTCGAAATAACCAGGGTTATTTCGAAATAAAAGTGCTGTGTAGACATACCCTTCTTTCTTTTCCCCCAAACCTTAATCACACCTGCCACATTACTCTCTCCAGATCATAAGGCAAATAGCCAAAATTGCAATGGGTCTTAGCGGAGTGCACTTCGCAACAGGAATAGAAAAAGAGCTCATTAAGAAAAAGAATGGAGTAGCAGACAAATTGATTAAATGAGTGATGAAGATTTACACATGCTAGTCTTGCAAAGGCCACAGTGAACAATGTGAGACACCAATGGCTAAACAATAACTGCTTAGTATCATTCAGTTCGTGTGGAAATGGAAAATAGTTTTAAAAAAAAACCTATAAAACCAAGAAACCTGTGCAACTTCTGAGTTTCTATTATTAGTAGGCACTGTTTCATTTCCTTTCAGCCAAAGGTATCACAAAAACATTCCCCAGCTGTTAGATTAGATAGATAATTATAGTCTACAAATGCTAATATAAGAAATGGATGTCACTTGTAATATATCATGCTCATGGGTAAAAGGTTCATTTCATCTTCAAAGAGGCAAGTTACCTTTATTTTGCCCTTTGGTTTATATCACAATCAAGCAAACTGCCAACCATTCTTCACTTTAGACTGGATTTATTTAAATAGGGCACACTCTTGTTATCCACTAGTACAGCTTAGTAGTTGTCACTCTTTGTGACATGCTGTGTTTGGGCCCTGCATGGGAGTGAAAGGAAAGGAGGGGTCAGTAGGGCCATCCATTTTAGGGGTCCTCAGGGAAGGTCAGGACTCCAGGGCTATATTCACACACGGGGTTATTTCGATACAAGTTGTTTTGATACAAGTTGTATCGAAATAACGCCTTATTTTGAAATAAGTTAATTCGAATTAACAGTTTGTTAATTCGAATTAAGGAAAAAAGCAAGAATCGAAATAGCAGGTTCAGACAACAGTTATTTCGAAATGAGTCACCGTTGTTTCGAAACAACATATTCAGACAGCATTGTTTCAAAACAATTGTTCTGAAACAACGTTGTTTCGCCCCCACATGGGGTTTAAGTTGTTTCAAAACAATGCCATTGTTTTGAAACAATGGAACCTGTTGTTTTGAAACAACGGTGTGTTGTGTGAACATGGCCTTTCTTATTTCAGAACAACCTCTGTTGTTTCGAAATAAGACTGCTGTGTGAACATGCCCTAGAGGGCTACAACCCACTGTCTGTGATACCTAGTACCAAGAGAGCAGGAAGACACAGTCATTTCTCAACTCCTCTCCACACCAATCACCACAACTTTCTGGGCATAGAGGGAAGCTCCATGCTGCATCATGTTTATGGGACGTAGAACATGTGTGTGTGTGACCCCTGTTAGGATGGTTTGGTTCCTTAAAACCCCCCGTGATAGATATGATCATTTCTGTCTTCACCCCACCTCTTTTGCTTCAGCAAGTTTCATACAGGGTGGGATTCTTAAAAATGATCTGTTTTGGCTTCACTCTGCTTCTTTTGCAATCAATGGATGATTATTAATTATTCATAGTAGCATGTGTGAACATCTTATCCTAAGGACTAAAATACATGTATTCTTTTATTCTTGCAAATGCCAGGAACAGTCCATGTTTTATGGCAGCTTTAACAAGTTTATTGTATATGGACTGAGGTGCTATTCACCATTTTTAGACAGATCATTGTATGTCAGAAGTGTGACAACACCCAACTGCTGTTAAATTTACAAGTGCTATGTCAGACCCCTGAAGCTGCTTCTTTGTATATGAAAGGAAAAGCATGGCACTTCCATCCATTTAAAAAAACTTCTCACGTAATAGAGGAAAAGTAGTCAGCCACATTTTTAAAGAATTGCTGCTTAAGTTTCATTTTATAATTAAAATGATCAATTTCATATTCATCTATTAAATATATTTTTTTAAAAATATCCCCATTTGCAGTGTGAGGCCATCTCAGGATTCTGAAGACTTCAGTTTCATAACCATGGTTTAAGACATCACCAGAAACCAGGGGCGTTGCTGGCACCTGGTACATGGGGCATGTGCCCCAAGTTTCAGCTTGAGTGCCTGGGGCAGCTCCTGCCTCTCCTGGCCCCAGCCTTGACCGGGGATCCAGGCCGACCCACCCGCAGCAGTGCCCGCCTCTCCCAGCCCCGAGCCTGGCCCGAGATCCCCAGCCGGGCAGTAGGAGCCGAACGCCAGATCAGGCTTGCTGGAAGTTAAGCTTCATAATTCACTGATTCTCCTTCTTCGGTATTTGTGGAGTTTCTGTAAAGTCAGAGAGATGATCATAGCCCTGTATTTGTAGTACCTTACTAAATGTGGTCATATGGTTGCAGTTCTAAAAGAGAATTAGATAAGTTGATGGAGGATAGGACCATAGAATCATAGAATCATAGGGTTGGAAGGGACCCCACAAGGTCATCTAGTCCAACCCCCTGCCAAAAAAAGCAGGACCACTCCCATTAGATCATCCCATTCAGTGTTTTGTCCAGCTGGGACTTGAACACCTCCAGAGATGGAGATTCCACCACCTCCCTAGGCAACTTATTCCACTGCTTCACCACTCGCCTAGTAAGGAAGTTTTTCCTAATATCCAGCCTGGACCGCCCCAGCTGTAACTTGAAACCATTGCTTCTCGTTCTGCCCTCTGTTACTACCGAGAACAGTCGAGCTCCCTCCTCCTTGGAGCAACCCTTCAAGTAGTTGAAGGTTGCTATCAAATCCCCCCTCAGTCTTCTCTTCTGCAGGCTAAATAAGCCCAGTTCCTTCAGTCTTTCTTCATAGGGCTTGTGCTCCAGCCCTTTGATCATTTTGGTTGCCCTCCTCTGGACTCTCTCTAATTTGTCCATGTCCTTTTTGTAGTGGGGAGCCCAAAACTGGACACAGTATTCCAGATGTGGCCTCACTAGTGCAGAATAGAGGGGAATGATCACATCCCTCGATCTGCTGGTAACACTTCTTCTGATGCAGCCCAGTATGCCATTGGCCTTTTTGGCAGCAAGAGCACACTGCTGACTCATATCCAGCTTCCCATCCACCATGACTCCCAGGTCCTTTTCTCCAGTGCTGCTATTTAGCTGATCACTCCCCAGCCTGTAGCAGTACATGGGGTTTTTTCGTCCCAAGTGCAGGATTTTACACTTGTCCTTGTTGAACCTCATGAGATTCCTCTTGGCCCACTGCTCCAGTTTGTCTAGGTCTCCCTGAATCCTGTCTCTGCCCTCTAGGGTGTCTACCGTTCCCCCCAGTTTGGTATCATCTGCAAACTTACTAAGTGTGCAATCTATCCCATCATCCAGATCATTAATGAAAACATTGAACAGAACTGGCCCCAGGACCGACCCCTGGGGCACACCACTTGTTACTGCCTGCCAACTTGACATGGAGCCATTGATTCCTACACGCTGAAACCGTTGTTCTAGCCAGTTTTCTATCCACCTTACAGTCCATGCATCTAACCCATACTTCCTTAATTTGCCAATGAGAATGCTGTGGGAAACCGTATCAAAAGCCTTGCTAAAGTCAAGGTATATGACATCAACGGCTCTTCCCGCATCCACAAATCCAGTCATCTCATCATAGAAGGCGATGAGGTTGGTCAGGCATGATTTACCCTTGGTAAATCCATGCTGACTGTTCCTGATTACTCTACGTTCCTCCAAGTGTTTCAGGATGGATTCTTTGAGAAGCTGCTCCATGATTTTTCCAGGGATTGAGGTGAGGCTGACAGGTCTGTAATTCCCTGGATCGTCCTTTTTGCCTTTCTTGAAGATAGGTACTATATTTGCTTTTTTCCAGTCCTCTGGCACCTCCCCCGTTCGCCACGAGTTTTCAAAGATAATGGCCAACGGTACTGCTATCTCATCAGCCAGCTCCCTCAGCACCCTCGGATGCAGTTCATCCGGCCCCATGGACTTGTGCACATCTAGTTTCTTTAAGCAGTCCCTAACCTGACCTACTGTCACCAAGGGCCTCTCTTCTTCTCCCCAGTCCCCCGTACCTAGTGTAGTGGGCTGGGAGCTGACCTTGCTTGTGAAAACTGAAGTAAAAAAAGCATTGAGCACTTCAGCTTTTTCCTCATCCTCTGTCACGAGGATGCCTGCCCCATTCAGTAAGGGACCTACACCATCCCTGATCCTCATCTTGTTATTGATATACTTGTAGAACCCCTTCCTGTTATCCTTCACATCCCTTGCTAGTCGCAACTCCATTTGTCCTTTGGCCTTTCTGATTTTATCCCTGCAGTCCCGAGCAATGTCTTTATATGCCTCCTTAGTCATCTGTCCTAGCTTCCACTTCCTGTAAGCGTCCTTTTTATGCTTCAGCTCAGTGCAGAGCTCTCTGTTAAGCCACAGTGGGCGCCTTCCACATTTGCTGTGCTTTCTCCTTATTGGAATTGTATCTTCCTGTGCCCTTAGCAGGGTTTCTTTAAAATGCACCCACCTCTCTTGGACACCATCAATGACTGTTAGACAAAATAGTCAGAGATGCAACCTCACACCTTGGGTATCTCTGAACCTTAGACTTTGAGATGCTGGGACTCAACAAAAGGGGTTGCATCACTTGGTAATTGCCTTGTTCTATTCATTCCCCCTGAAGCATCTGGCACTGGCCAGTGACTGAAGACAGAGAGCTAGATGGATCATTCTTATGTTCTTAGGAACAGATGGTGCCCCTGTTTCATCTCCACTATCAGAATCCATGGCATCAGCTGACCACCATCTCACTGTCTTTTGATTCCTCATATCAGTTATCAGGATAGGCTCTCTATAGCCAAATTACCTGTAACACTCTTTTCTTCTGCATTCCTCAACTCCTCCCTTCTCATATCATGACTTGTTTCATTCTTGAGAAGGTGAACCATGAGGTTCATGTGAACTATCACCAGTCACATCATCCATTGCAACCTTCTGCCTTTCATTTACCTACAGGTGGCATTGGGGAGTAGGTGTTGTGAGATTATGTGGGACTGGAAGCATTTGCTTGGCTATTGATTAGTATGTTTCCTTCAGAGTGATATCTGTCAATCCTCTCACCATCGTTGTCTGAGAGAAAACAATAAAAAGCACAGCTACCAAAACAATGCCAGGCCAATGCTTAAAAAACATTAAAATTACATTTTAAAGAAAAGCTCAGCATACTTCTTCAACTAGATATATTTTTTTGGTGTTGAAATTTCTAGCAATCATGGATCAAGGTTTGAATGAAGGGAGCATTAGGTTGCCTATTAATGCAGTCATCATTTTTCTTAACTTTCATGCTTTTATTGAAAGTTACCCATCCCAATGACCGTCTAGTAACCAGAATTGTAAAAGAATGTTGGCAGCACATAGGCTATGTTCACACACAGGGGGTTATTTTGATACAAGTTGTTTCAAAATAATGCCTTGTTTCAAAATAAGTTAATTCAAATTAACAGTTTGTTAATTCGAATTAAGGAAAAAAGCAGGAATTGAAATAGCAGGTTCAGACAACAGGTATTTCGAAACAAGTCACTGTTGTTTCGAAACAACATGTTCAGATGGCATTGTTTCAAAACAATTGTTTCGAAACAACATTGTTTCATCCCCACATGGGGTTTAAGTTGTTTCAAAACAACGGTGCATCGTGTGAACATGGCCTTTCTTATTTCGAAACAACTTCTGTTGTTTCAAAATAAGACTGCTGTGTGAACACACCCATAGAGGATCATACAGACTGTACAAAGAAACTTAGTGACAGTGACAACAAAGCATATAAAGTAGTTGTCACAGCTGTAGATCTCTACACGGCCCCTAGGTCGGGACAGCGTGGCCTAGCAACCACAGTCCAAGCACTATGAGTCTCTATGCAGCCCTCAGATCGGGACAGCATGGCCTAGCAACCACATTCCAAGCACTATCAGTCTTTATGCAGCCTTCGGATCGGGGCAGCGTGGCCTAGCAGCCACAGTCCAATCGCAATCAGTCTCTATGCAGGGGTGTGGGACCCCAGGTAGGGGGGCTCAGGCCCTCCTGCTCCTCTGAGCCCCAGCCCAGGGCCCTAAGGTCAGAGGGGTATGTCACCCAATCAGCGGGGATCCAAGCCAAAACACGCTGATTTGGCACCCCTCTCCGGACCCCTTGGCTGCTTCCTACCTGGGGGAAGGTTGGAAAGTCTCACTCTGCACCAAGGTGTGGCTTCCCCTAGTTCACACTCCTCTGGTGTACTGCTTCCCTCCGGTTGTGTGGTCGTCTCGGGCCTACCTTCCGGGGTCAGCTTCCACTGGCGCAGGCCGGTAGGGTCCTAGGGCTGGAGCCTCCTGGAGACGTCCTTCCCCTTCGCTAGCCAACCCAGACTGAGCTGAGCTGCAGCCTTTTATCCACCCACAGGTGCTGGAGCATGCCCGGCAGGGCTCTAGGGGCGGGGCTTCTCCCTTATATAGCCCGGCAAGGGCTGTGCTAGTGTGGGGCGTGCCTGTCCGTCACGGTAGTATACAGACAATTCCATACAAGAATCCAACCGTCTTTAGTAGAAAAAATAACTAAGAATTCAAGCCATTTAGTGTTCTGAATATATTTAATTGCACGTTTCTCTCTAAGATAAATGCTACAACTTTTCATCATTAACAAGCTTTAACAAGTAAACTGAATATTAAAAATATTTCATATGCTACAGAAAGTTATTTTAAACCCACACATTGACGGTCATGATACCAATGGTAATTTCTTTTGCAAAACCCTGAGACCACATGCCATGTGCTGAGAATAGATCTAATACTATCCCTTGACTGCGTACACTTCTGCTTCTTACTAATCCAATATAAATATTTAATTAGCGAGACATTGATAAGTCAGCATCTGGTCTCCAACTGTCTGTGATATTCTAAGCTTATTTTAACCTTTAATGGCATGTGCAACATTAGGAAGTCCAAAACATTCACACAGAGCTTTAGTTCCTTTTCATTTCCAACTCTTTTTCATTGGAAGAGGAAACTAGATCTCTTTACCATGCTGTAAAAACAAACAAGAAGTCTGGTGGCACTTTTAAAGACCAATACATTTACTTATCGCATGAGCTTCCATGGGAGAAAATCCCAGTTTGTCAGATGCTTGAACAGCTGTGCTGTGTCATCTCACCTTCTAATGACACCTGCCACAACTCTTGTAATATTATATATTCCCCATAATAGCACACACTTGCATAATGGATTGTATCCTATAAATATTCAGTGCTTCTGTTATCAGCTGTGTGGTGCCAATTCCCACTGATAACAAAGGAAATATCACCACATCACAGGACCAGATCCACTGTAATAAAGTGCACTTAAAAATATTGTTGAAAACACATCTGTTACGTGTGTGTTATGTATTAGTATTGTCAACTCCATGTGTTCAAAAATCACAGGTCAGGCCTCTCAAAATCATGGCACTAATTTTATTACTTTTAGGCCAAAAAAAAACCCCAAAACACATTGGAGCACTCTACCTTCCATTGTTTGAGTCTTTACAGTACATTTAGCTTCCCTTTTCAAATGTTTCTCACAGTAATAAGCACTAAAAACTTACTTACTTTTTAAAATGAAAGCTGAGTCTCACATAATCACATGAGTCCAGGAGCTGAAGATTAAGAAAACAAATATCAAGGGACTGATCTGTGTGTATTTAGAGAAACAAACACACAAGACACACACTCTTATATAACAAGACACTAACTGTAATTAAGTACAATATCATAACAGATATGTAGTAAAATAACTGCTGAACAATCATAACTACCTATAAACAGATTCACAGAACAAGTCAATACAGATTTAGAGTGCTTTGATATCCTCAAGGAGCAAACAAGGAATCCAGTGGCACTTTTAAAGACTAACAAATTAATCTTCAAAGATTGTCAAAGCATCTGACAAAGTGCGATTTTCTCCCACGAAAGCTCGTGCAATAAATAATTTTGTTTATCTTGAAAAGTGTCACTGGACTCCTGGTTCTGTTTCACTGGACTAGACTTACATGGCTACCCCCTTTGGAACAGTAGTCAAAAATACTATCTTGGACAGAGAACAGTGTCAACTACTAAAGCGAACAAAGCACAGAATGGTGCAAAAATTGCACCCTAATTTGATCATGAACTCATGGAAACTGGAGGTGACACTTGATTGACAGCTGCACTAAGTTACCAATTTAATGTAATGATTTGGTCATCTGTGCAGCCAACTGTCAACCAACCAACAGACTTTCAGAAGAGGATATATATAGTAGATGATCTACTGCATTCTTTTAGATTCTGATGCAGTTCTGTCACTGGGGTATTGGAACTCGTTCTACCATTTGTTTTCTGACAAACACAGTTTGTGTTCCTGTATTTCTATGAATGGGTCACTGTATTCAAATTATATTAGAAGAAATGAGATAAGGATCTGGTTTTAATGTTAAATTGGAATAATGTATTTCAGGCTCTCAGGCACACTCTGTGCATCTGACACTTCCTAAAGGAGTGGCTTTTGTACAAGTCTAAATGTAAACCCAAAACAGCATGAGAGAAAGGAACATGTATTTCATATAAGCAAGGTTTTTCTTGTAAAAGAATGGAATGCAATGTGCACCTTATTAGCACAGAGTGTTGTCTGGTAGATAAAATCTATAAGATATATATGTTGACTAAAATAAAACATACGTAATATCTCAGAAATTTAGTTCCCAAAATAATATTCCTTCTGAAGAATAATGATAATCTATTTATTATGTTTGAAATGTTCTTGTAGGAAACCACCATTTCCACAGATATAGTTCCCTTGGATATGGATTCCTTTCAGACCATTCTCCTACCTCCCATTTGCAGATACCCATTGCTTTAATCTGGTGATTTAACGACATCCTCTCCTTTCCAGTCCATACTGCAAAGGGTTCCATTATACGTCATCTATGCTTTCATACCCTGAAAAATACACTAAGCAACCTCATATTTATACCACATACCCACAAAAGTATTTTAAATTATTAGCTAGGAGAGTAACATTATGAAGAGTGGTTTCTTCTTTATGCAGAAAGAAAGTAAAGAACTCTAGAAACGAACAGCTGAGGAACAGAGATATCTAGTCTTGAATGTCTTAAAATTACAACTTCTAATTTTTCTTTTTAACAATTCAGATACCAGCTGTGATGAGATAAAAATCACTAACCTCCATCCTTCAGATTAAATGAATGAATTTGTAAACTACAAGAGCTGTCTCAGCAGTGGTATCTCAGCTCTTGGTCAAACCCACTAAACTCAAAATTTCTGCCTCAGCAAGTCTTACTGAATTTGACCCAAGCTCAATGCACTTGAAACACTTCTCCTTCGAGCGCTGCTCACATCATTCAGTTACAGGTGTCTACATGCCGCAGTGCACAGTAGCTCGGAAAGTCTTCAGCATTAGCCTGTCAGGTCAGGGCACATGGCCAAAGCCCCCTCCATGACACAACCATGGCTATATAGGTGACCGTGACCCTCACCCTCCTAGTTCCTTTTTCCGCCATCAGCGTTAGTTTCGGATCAACGTCAACTTGCGAAACACAAGTGTCTATCTTTCATGCAAAATTCAAGATGCCTGGTTTCAAGCCATGCTTAGGGTGCTGCAAGGCTTTCCTGATGGACGACCCGCACGAGAAATGCCTAGTTTGCCTGGGTGAGTCCCACCTCGCAGCAAAGTGCTCCATTTGCCAGTCCTTCAAGCAGAGGACTGGGTTAGAAAGGGAGCACCACCTCCTCTTGATCTCAGGGAGCGGAGCTACCACCCCAGAAACTGGCCGAGCCATGAGCGCTCCACTGGACCCCCGATCGGCCTGGGCTCAGGATCCCCAACACCAATCATCGGTACCAGGCTCGAAATCTTGACCTGCCACAGTACCACCCCAGCACCAAGCTCGCCTATCACCGGGCAGACTCGCAGCGGTCCCGAGAAGGGTACCAGCACAGGCAACCCCGACGGCCCACCAAGGGCACCAAAATCCGTCTCCGGTGCAGAAGAAGAAGAAAAGGACCAAAGCTGCACCCTCTTCATTGGCACCATTGGACCTGGTATCACCCCCCACTGTACTGACGTCAAGCCCGGTACCGACATCAAGCCTGGTACGGCCAGGCCTGGTACCGCCAACTGATTCAACACCGATATCGGTACCGGCATTTAGCTTGACACCGGGACCAAGCACGGCACTTCCCAGCCCTCCACTGGTACCACAGTCCAGTACAGAAGGGCAAGAAACTCCACTCCATCGCTCCTCTGAAGAGCTCTCAATACCAGGCTCCTGGACATCAGGAGGAGGAGGGTCCTCCAGATCGTCCTCCAAGGATCACTTCCTTCCTCCCCAGGAGGAGCGTCCAAAGAAAAGGCTTCACAAGAGCTCCATATCCCCGAGCTCAGCGAAGGTCAAAAAGACCATGGATACAGGGAGAAGTTTCCGCTCCTCCCATGGCACCAACGCCTCTAGTGAGATCACCTCATAATGAGTGGACCCTCGATTGGCTGAGCACAACAACTGATGATGTCTCCTCTCGCTATGCCCGGTCACCACTGTCGGAGTCCTTGGATTTCTCCGACGACGAGCCTGACCCGGACTCTCCACCGTGTAGTAGATCATGGGCCCAATCCTCCTCTTCACCTCACGAGTGCCTAATTGACATGTCCACTGACCGTGAGGGAGACCCCCGCATCGAGCAGGACCTCCTCCACTATATGGAGGCGAACTTAAAACTGAAACTGGAAGTAATCCAGGAGGAAGATGACTCCCTCTTCGATGCATGCCGTAGAGCCCCTCCAGCGAGGGTGGCAATCCCCTTGCACTCAGGAGTATACCACATTGTCCAGGAACGCTGGCAAACTCCTTCCTCAATTCCACCAGTGTCCAGGGCTGCGGATAAGAAATACTACGTGTCTCCAGAGGGGGTTCTCTTTCTTATTCCATCATCCCACTCCACGGTCCCTTGTGGTGGATGCTGTAAACCAGAGTGAGAGACAGGGCCAGCCGAGCACCATGCTCAAGAACAGAGAGGCGAAGAAGCTCGACCTCCTGGGAAGGAAAGTTTATTCCTCCGCTGCCCTTCAGCTATGCATTTCCAACCATTCAGCCTTAATGACGCGCTACATCTTCAACCTGTGGGAGGCCATGTGAAACTTTCGCATGGCCATGTCTGAGGAGCACCTGAGAGATTTCTAAGCAATGCTCAAGGAGGGAGAGAGGGCATCCAGGGATGCTCTGGCAGCAACCTGGGACTCAGTGGATACAGCTGCCCGCACTGTGGCCTCTGCAGTCATCATGCACTGGTCAGCCTGGCTCCAAGGCTCGGGCCTATCCACACAGATGCAGCAGATTATTCAGGACCTCCCCTTTGAGGGCCCAGACCTCTTTGCCCCATCCATGGACACAAAGCTCCATGGTATGAAAAACTCGAGGGCTACGCTTCGATCCCTGGGGATATATACTCTGCAACCCACCAGGTGCTCAACGAGACCACATCAACAGCTCCAGCAGCAGCTAAAGCAGCAGCTTCAACTGCAGGGTCAGTTCCTGAGATCCCTCCAGTTTCCCCAGCGCCACCTTGGGGACCTGGATAAGGACAAGAACTGCTCAGGTAAAGGGGGAAAACTCTGCGCCTCATGGTCTTGAAGGCACGGGTAGGGATCTGACTGCTTGTCTGGCTGTAAACAGCGTTTTTGATGGTCCCCTTGAGGACAGCGCTCTAGGGCCCCTGTTTCCCCACCACCACCTGTGCCACTTTGACCCCCGGTGGACCCGTGTCACATCAGACCAGTGGGTCCTTGATACAGTGGTGTGAGGATACCATATCCAGTTCCTTTCAATCCCGCGGAACAGGAAACCGCCCTCTCATGCAGCACTGAGGAACCAGGAACTGTTAAGCAGGCTCAAGGCCAAATGCCAAAAACTCCTCTCCTTCGGGGCCATAGAAAGAGTCCCCAAATGAGAATGAGGCAAGGGGTTCTACTCCCGCTACTTCTTGGTCCCCAAATGCAACGGCGACCTATGGCTTATTCTAGACCTCAGAGTGCTAAACAAGTACATAAAGAGAATAAAGTTCCACATGGTTTCTCTGCCCCAGATTGTCCTCTCCCTGTCCCCTGGAGACTTATTCACAGCCCTCGACCTAAAGGACGCTTACTTTCACATAGCCATCTGACCCCACCACAGATGCTTTCTCAGGTTTGTGGTGGCATGGGACCACTACCAGTTCACTGCTCTCCCCTTCAGGCTATCGCTAGCTCCCAGGGTGTTCACAAAATGCACTGGCCGCAGCGTTTCTACACAGGAGGGGCATAAGAATCTACCCCTACCTAGATGATTGGCTTATAGTGGGCAAGTCAAGTTGCCAAGTGCAACATCACGTCAACCTGGTAGTGAAACTGCAGGTTTCTTGGCTTCTGCATAAACACAGAGAAGTCAAATCTCCACCCCACTCAGGACATAGAATTCATAGGGGCGCAACTAAATGCTCAACAAGGCATGGCGTTCTTGCCCCTGTCAAGATTTCGATCCATTTGCACCCATCATTACGGAACTGCAAGTGCCGGGTCTAACCACAGTGCACCGGTGCATGCAGTTTCTGGGTCACATGGTGGCTGCCACCGCAGTAATCCAGACAGCACGCTTGAGGATGAGACCCTTTTTTCTCTGGTCCTCCATCACCATCCTTCCTTCCTGCCCAAGGTGGCCACTCCCTTCCACATGAATCAAGAAATTTGCCTGCCGGTTTTCTGTCCCAACATCCAGGTTACAGAAAACCAGAGACGGTGGCACACCTTGGATGTGAGGAGAGTGCTCTTAATTTATACTGAGCACAACGATCTTTCTGCAAGACCTCCCAGTTGTTCGTGGCAGTTGCCAAATGCATGAGAGGCTCCCCAGTGTCCTCTCAGCGCATCTCCAAATGGATTGTAAACTGCATCAAAGACTGCTACGGAAGGTCAAACATGCCTCTCCCTGGGACTGCGAGAGCCCACTCTACCAGAGCCCAGGCATCTTCCACGGCCTTCCTCGCCAAGGTCCTGATCCAAAAGATCTGCAGGGCTGCTATGTGCTCGTCAATACATACCTTCATGACACACTACGCCACTGCCCAGCAGGCTAGAGACGATGCCACTTTGGGCAGAGCTGTACTCAGTGTGAGTAGACTGTAACTCCCCCCACCATCCTTGGGCATGGCTAGCAGTCACCTGTAACTGAATGATATGAGCAGCGCGAAGGAGAACGGTTGGTTACTTACCAGTAACCGCCCTTCTTCGAGATGGGCTGCTCACATACGTTCAGGCCCCTCCCACTGTCCCTGCTATGGAGTTGGCAAAGGTATATGGAAGTGGGAGGCTCAGGGTCACGGTCACCTAGGCTGTGTTCACACACAGGGGGCTATTTCGATATGGTTGTTTTGAAACAACTTGTATCGAAATAACACCTTATTTCGAAATAAGTTAATTCAAATTAACAGTTTGTTAATTCGAATTAAGGATAAAAGCTCAAAGCGAAATAGCAGGTTCAGGCAACAGTTATTTTGAAACAAGTCACCGTTGTTTCGAAACAACACGTTTGCACAGCGTTGTTTCGAAACAATCATTTTGAAACAACGTTGTTTCGAATCAATCGTTTTGAAACAACGTTGTTTCGTCCCCGCATGGGGTTTAACTTGTTTCGAAACAATGCCGTTGTTTCAAAACAATGGTTCCCGTTGTTTTGAAACAACCGTGCTTTGTGTGAACAGGGTATTTCTTATTTCGAAACCACCTCTGTTGTTTTGAAATAAGGGTGCTGTGTGAACACACCCCTATATAGCCGCAGTCACGGTGCGGAGGGGGCATTGGCCACATGCCCTGACCTGACAGGCTAATGCTGAAGACTTTCTGAGCTACCATATGCTACAGCACGTAGACACCTGTAACTGAATGTATGTGAGCAGCCCATCTCGAAGAAGGACAGTTACTGGTAAGTAACCAACTGTTTTTCAGTTTGTCCCTTTTAAAAGGGACATGTGAAATATGATGCTGCCTCTCTATAATGATCTCATCTGCATATTGCTAATAGTAATATATCTTGATGTATTTAGAAATGAAGAACCTGTTTAACAAGTGCATGTTCAACTGACTTTGGAGAAATTTCATGCACAGAATACTTCAGTTACTTGACGAATAACCAGAACACAAATATCTTGGGGCAGATCTTCAACTGATATGAATTGTCACAGCTCTGTTACATCTATGGAGCTAAGATGCTCTGCGTCCTCAAACAGTAGGCAATGTTTGAATCTGATCCCAAATTGTCATACAAATATATTGCCAAACCCTATTATTATAGTGGAACAAACCAAGATCTAGATCAGTAAATTGAAACTTGGGAGAAAGGATGAGACAGAAATGAAATCAAGGTATGTATCCAAATTTTCTAGCTTTGAGTCCAAGTTTAAATCAAATGTATTTTACCTTCTGAGGATCTTTTGAATTCTTCCCTGTGAAGACAATCTTCCATAAATATTTCCATAAATTCTTCAAGATGTTGTTTAATCTGAATTGTGAGGACACATAATGAAATGTACTTGATTAACTTCCATAGTCACTCTTTCTGTATTTTGAAAACTATTTGTTCTGGTAGAAATGCTTTAAATGTGGTACACCTGCTTCATTTATCTGTTAAGAATTTTTAATCCAGTTTTTCAAAGATCATGGCAACTCACCAGGGGTATGTCTGCACACACTGTTTAAATCGAAATAACACTGGTTATTTTGATCTAAAAAAATGGTAGGTCCACATGACGTTCCCTTATTTCCAAATGAGGAGCTACCTCATTTCATTATAAGGAAAGTTATATCAATATAATAAAACCTAGTATTATATCAATATGACAGTTAAATCGAAATTGTTATTTTGAAATAACCACAGTTCGGACATGTTATTTCAATTTAACCATTAAATCCATTTAACACTTCTTGCCCTTCTCCTTCCCAGATGCTTTCCTTTTTCTATATTTTGGGTGGGGGCATGGCCCAGTGAGTGGATCATGTTGCCACACCTCCCATGGTGCCCGTCTCCTGAATTGAAACAGCAAGTCCTGTGTCTGGACATGCTATTTTAATTTGGGTTTTTTTGGTGTGGACCTGTTAAATCAATCAATTTAATGATTTTTATATTGATTTTATTAAATCGATATAAGTAAATCAAATTAACCATGCATGCATGGACATAGTCAAGGCTATCGCTCATTCTTGAAAGTGCTGTTTATCTATTAAACACCTTCCTTCCTTTCCCTTCCTCAACTGAAACTTAATAACCAAAAAGGCATCTCACAGACCTAAACTACATAACATATCACACGAAGTGACAAAGATATTATGGCTATGCCTACATCTAGAATTTTAGTTCGGACATGGAAATCCAAACTAAATAAGTCTGAGGTTAGTCCAAACTAACCTCGGGCTAGTTCGAACTAACCCAAACTTTTTGTTTGACCTAGCTTCACATTTTAGTTTGAACTAGAATGTATGGCTAGTTCGAACTTCTTTAGTCTGAACTAGCCATTACTTCAGGTCTTGCCCATGCTTAGTTCAAACTAAGCACCATTGTCCAAACTAACCACCGGGTCTTGCTAGTTTGGACTAAGCTTTCCCTACTCCAAACTAAGAAATTTCTTAGTTCGGCTAGGCAAAGCCTAGCAGGGACATTGGTCAAATTAATTGGGCAGTGTAGGCATAGCCTATTTGTCATTACATGCCTGTATGGATCAGATTCTCAAAATGAAACCTTTCATTCAAACTGATTGAAAACATACACATCCTGACATTCTAGGTGAACATGGGGGAAAAAAAAAGCAAAGCATTCTTGTATTGTGTGCTGTGACAAATTGCAGGTATACAAAGAAGGTTCTTTTTGAAAATGTGATCAGCTGGAGGTGGCAGTCCTTTATTCATGAAATACCACAACAGGAAAAGCCACTCAAAATTCATGAAGCTGTGAAACTAGGTCAATACAATGTATTACAATAGCTTTAGCAAATAATAATATAAACATCATGGGAAAATATATAGTGTACAGTGGGGACAAATACGTTGAGTAGCAGAGAAATTATTTAACATTTAGAGGAAAAGGTAGCAACAAATTTAGGACCTGATGCAAAGATTTACACATACATTTGATTGTGTGTGCTGCAAATAGTCCCATTGACTTCAGTGGAGCTATTCACTCTGTATCAAGTTAAGCATGTGTGTAATTTTAAGGATTTAGAGAGTGAATTTTCCTTAAATTCACTTTCCAAGTAGATCAGTAATATAAATATGCACTATTATGACAAATCTTCTTACAGGAAATTCTTACTTTGTCTAGTTATTCCTACAAATTCTACTTTAGGATTTGACGGACAATACACATAGCCTGAGACACTATAAACACTAATTTATCAGAAGCTACATTATCCATGAAATATTTAATAGGGTCTCAATACTTTTTAGTGCCAGTATAATTAATTGTCTACAGATTCAGCTTCACAATATTATCCACAGCTGCATTCATTATCCAGATGCATTAAACTCCATATAAGTGAAAAGGGTTGAGCTAACACTTCTCAGATTGAGGACATTTGACATGTCATGGAGGGTTAGTCAAATCGCTAAGCTGTAAGTGTTAACAAGAAACAATTACATAAACTCCCAAGCTGCAAACCAGCCATGCCTGAAGCAATTTATTTGAATTCCTTTCTTTCTATTGCTCTCCTAATTGTCTTGAACTGGCAGTGTTTATATTAACACCACACATGCCTTTCTTTTCCTACTTCATTGTACTGTAAACACTAACAAAAGACTGGTTACTGTGTAAGTAGCAAAGGAAACCTGTAAGTCACAGAAATTTATTTTTTTCTATTGTGTTTCACAGTTGCCTTCAGTGAAGTTTGATTTTTACAGATAAAGGGTGCTGAAACAATTTCCTCTTTTAACTGGCCATTGTTCAGATCTCAGAGGGAGAAACATCTACGCAGCTGAAATCAGTGAGCGTTTTCAAGTGTTTTATTAATGTAAGACACTATTGATAAAAGAATGTCTCCTAGGAGCTCAACTGAGTAACAAAAATGAGGCTAGGTCTGCAGCTGTATTAGTCTAGTTCAGCAAAAACAAACAGGGAGTCATGTGGCACTTTAAAAACTAACAAATTTATCACATGAGCTTTTGTGGGAGAAAATCCCACTTCAGACTGTCAGGCTTTATAGTACGTTATTTCTGGAGTTTTTGCTCTCACTTTATGGTATTTGTAGGATAAAATCATCTTTGTACTAAATTTCATTTACAGAGTCCTAAAAGATAGATAGGGAAAAGCTTTTTTATAAAATCAAATGAAGTTTCAGTGTACTCAGTTTCTTAGTAAAACAATGTGCATTAATGTTCTGGAACTGAAAAATCTGTTCCAAGTTTAAATTTCATTAAAACTGAACTTGAGTATGATCAAATGGTTTTCAGAAGTGTTGGGGGGAGGGTGAAGAAGGGAGAAGAGAAGGGAGACAAGGAAAAAGGCAGTGGTTAAATAAATGGATTACTACAGTAGTATTCCTTAAAATTCCATGAAGTCTTTCCATACAACAAATTCTAGATTCGAGCAAGTAATGGGACCCAGAAGAGTGTCTTTTCTTATTTCTGCAAAACGGATGACCTCTGACATAAGCCTTTTCAAAAGTAGAAACAGGCTCTGATCCCCAGCTAACTGAAGCCAATGCAAATCTGACCCACTGGGCTATGGATCAGACCCAGTGTGCATACAAACGTCCTAGAGCCACCCATTTTCCAAAAGGCTACTCCTCTCAATTCTACCAGAGCATAATATAGCTTCTGTTTAAATTAGATCATTAGAAGACATGTCTCTACTGTTATTTGAAATTACTACTGTCAAGTCAGACAGCTACCCATACCAATGAAAGACAGAAAAATCCTGATGAGGCCAATGAGTTCTTTGTTTATCTCTCATGTCATGCACTGTAATTGTCCATCATGTTAATTGCTTTTATCCTATCATGTTCTCTTTTGATGTAACAAAATGTAACTTAAAATACTGCTGTGAAATGGGCCAGGACACAACATAAACCTCATCAATTAACTCAAGACCTTTCATTTGCATCAGAAAGTCATTAGCTGTTTGGATTGTGATAAATTGGTAGTGCCCACAGTGAATTTACTATAAAGGATGGAAGCAGCATGAATAGGAGACAACTTTCCCAGTCAGTTTGCAGGTTATAAATCAGCTTTTGATATTCAGAAGCATGCATAAGTGGCATAACAAACTGTAGAAAATGTGCACGCACATGTACACAGTTTTCTTCTATCCAAGAAAAACAATAAGGTATAGGAAGTACTAGATTATGAGAAGCAGGGAAAGAAGGAAGCTATACTACAATAACAACAGTGCAAGAAATAAAAACCAATATAAATAATTATCCCCCTCCACAAACACGAAAGAAAAAAATATGAACAGGCTCAATAGGAAAAAGATGTGTGAAAGAGTCCAATTTAGCAAAAATAAATTCTGCAGAAAAACTCAGGCCATGTCTACACTATGGGAACTACAGCAGAATATATACAGTGTTATAGCTTTTAAAAAAAAGGGCAAAGAGTCACTTAAAGACTAACAGATTTATTTATCGCATGAGCTTTCGTGGGAGAAAATCCCACTTTGTCAGATGCTTTGAAGAGGGGGAATTTACAGAATTGGATGAAAATAAATGCAGGGGAGTGTAAGACATGGGATCAGGTTATACTGCAACAGCAAATCAGAGCATTTGTAAGGATTCAAACTCTAGGAAACAGCACATGGAGGGAGGGTGAAGTCAAATTACCTGTCTAGCTGTCACTGTAAGCCTGGAATGTAGACACAGACAAGACTGAAGGAAAATGTTTTTCCACTGGCAGCCTGAATCTGCCACCCTCAGTTATTTTCCTAAGGGATAGCCGTGTTAGGTGCCACACAACTCCTTGGGTTTTTTTTACCCTCAGTTAAGCTGAGCAGTACCTTACTCTGCAGACAGTCCCCAATGAAATCCATACAACCATTTACAGAGTGAGGTACAATTCAACTGAAGGAAGGGTAACAGAATTTCACCCTACCTTTTTCTGTGCCTCAGTTACCCACCTCAGAATGAGGAGAAAAATATACTCCCTCCCCCATGTTGGTATTGAGATCAATATATTAATGTTTGTGAGAGTCTCAGATTCACTTGGCAGGGTATTGTTTATGAAGAACCACTGTGGCAGAACAAACTGCACTGAGAATACTTGTTATAATTTAAGGTTCAGTATGTTGCTTACCCTATTCTCTAATAAGGTCAGTGGGGCTCCATGAAGGTGCAGGAGTGTGCTTGCTTGGATATAACTAAAGGATCTAGTACTATATTTTTAATATACTGTTTAGAGTCACTCGTAAGAACAATCTCTCACCCTCTGGCACATTTGCAACATAGTACACTGCAATCCTTCCAACTCAGATGTAAATTCTGGACAATCTCAGCATGTAAGCAAGCTCTCTCGATCAAAAACAGCATTAATGTGTGATCTATGAAACAGCAAATTTTGTTATTTGAAAAATTTAACTAAAATAGAAACTCTCCCATGCAAAATTTCTATTTTGATGAAATCAGACTTCCAGTTAAATTTGGACCAGCTTTATCAGACAACAAATATATCATCCTCTAATGTTCTGTATATGCCGGACAGTCCATGAAATCATACAACACTTTCAGTGAATGAAACTTGCCCATGCCTCTTTCTGTGCAAAACAAGCCAAAACAAACTGGCATTTTAACTCAAAAGAAAAAGAAAAATTTTGTTTTGCTTCCAGGTATTGCTTCAAAAAGTAAAATCTTGTTTCATTTCTTTTTTGGTTATGGTTCTTTGTCTATGTTGTCTCCCTTCACCTCAACTGGACAAAGTGAAAGAGATAAGGAAGGGAGAGGCACTTCGTACTTTTTCACTTTTTTCCCCTCACATTTTTTTCTTTTTTTACCAAATTAAAATGCATTCAATTTTCTATGGAAAAATATATTTCTCTTATGCTGCTCAATTTTTCAGTTGTATTAGTTGTTTAGAATTTTGTGCCCTTTCACCATCTTAGGGCTTGGCTACATTAAGACTAAGTATGAAGCAAGTCATGGTGTGACTCTAGAGTACATTAGACTACCATACATTCACTGGCTATGTGGGCCCAGCTACCGCACACTGAATTTCTGTAGTGTGCTCTGACATCCTGTTGTGTGGTAAGTCAGCCAGTTAGCTTCACGCCCTTGCTTTTATGAATTTAATCTCTGTGTAGATAAGCCCTCAAACTATACTGTTATGTCTCTTCCTTCTCGTTATCTAGTTCTGTTATTTTTGAAAAGAAATAACTTAAAAGAACTTTGCAGTTTGGTGATAGGAAAAATACTCTTGCACTTGTAGCTTTTTTTAAAAACAATTATGAATAGTTCCATTCTGTGCTTAGTTTATTACTCCCACATCCTCCCATTTCTCAGTGAAGGACCCATGCTTCCTTTGAAAATCTATGGAGATTTATGATTTCAATAAGAAGCATCAACATTCATAATTTGCACATCAGCATTAGACGAGAAAACATTCACATTCCCTAGTGGAACATGAAAAGCAAGTAATTACAACCAGACACAACACTCACACTGTAACTTCAAAACATGTTATGGGAGAAAATAGGACTGCAGGGACATATTAAGTAAATAGCCATACAAGAAATGCTAAACAACTAAAAATATGTTGTACACAGACCCACAAGAAGATTTGCAAGAGAATGGTTAAAGATGACTAAAATATAGGCGATTACTTCCACTTCCTTTTCTATATTGTATCATTGTTTTATTGATTTTTATACTTCTTGAACGCTTGACTTCTTTGTTTCCTTCAAACTGTTTCAAAATGAAAATAAATAAAAACCTTCTTTGTTATACATTGAGATTTGTCTCTGTAACTTAGTGAATTCTTGGAGGGGGGAAGGGAAGCAAACGTTCACATCAGTAGTTCTTCCTTTGTCAGCTAGTTAAACAATACACTATGAATTGTCTGAGCACCAACTGCTGTTCAATGCACCTTGAATATCAAATATTCACAGGTGTCTGCATTTAGTCTACAGAGTTAAAACCAGTAACAAAAATCATTTAATAATATTTTGAAGGAAGGTGAAATTTCTCCCTGTGCATGAGGCCTATACACCACTGAAGTCCAATTTAAGCCTAATTGTAAGGTGTAAGTGAGATATAAGAGGTTCATAAGTTGTGTGTTAACTCTTTGCACAGGACAGAAGTTTCATCCCTCTTGAATTAACTCAAGGAAGTTTCTCTCTGACTGCAGATATTCTTCAAGAAGAAATGAAGGTTAAATTAATCAGATATTTATTTTAAAGTATTCACACAGTTTTGGTTTTGAATAGAAAGCATAATCTTTTAGCATTTGTTATGGAGGCCCACTACATTTGGTTGTTGCTCTAAGGCTAACTAGGTCATTTTGATACTGGGTCCCTATTCATTCTTACAGTGTTCTGATAATCTGAAGCATCTGGACACATGCTGTCTTATCTGTTACTGTACTAGAAATGTCTTTCTAGGCAATTGTAAGTTGAAATTGTCCAGACTTCCTTAGCAGTGCATCTGTCAAGTGAATATCTCCACTGTAGAATTCAAAGCCTGGTACTGAAGAGATTATGACCAGGAGAGTTAGGAGTATAGAGAGTGTGTTCTGTAAAATTACAATGCAATTACAATTTAGGGATGACATGATGGCATTGGTCAGGCATTTTGAAAATTACTTGGCTGCTTGCACTACAGCTAATTAGCTGGAATAATATTCAGTGACAAGCACTATTACAAATTTGGGTATTTTTAACAAATGTAAGAAGAACATATCAGAACAAATCATTGGATCATCTGGCCCAGCAGCCTGCTTGCACAGTGGTCAATAATGTATGTTTCAGAGGAAAGTATAAAATCTCCTTGATCCCCAGGGGTGATGTCTGAAATGGATTGAATAAAATGAGAAACACCTGAATCTTTCTCCAGCCTTCAAAGCAAACCCTCACTTGTGTGAAGGTAATGCCACAGCTTGCTTGCATACAAGGAACATGTGAGCACCCTCATTTCCTATGATGAAGAGCTGGGCAATGCTCTATCATGCCTTCCACTTGGTTTATTTCAGGATAACAATAACCTCACAGAAATACATTTGCAATCATGCTCCGAGCTCCAGGTGAGTTTTCCTAATTCTAGACTTCTGATATCACCTTGTATAGTAAGAGTTTATCCTCTGGAGTACATTCTTAGCTACTCCAAATCCAACTATTAAATATTCATGTTTTCAGAAATGAAGCCTGTGACACATCACTCTTGTAACTAAGGCTGTGGCCTGTCTTTGGGGAGAAGTAAACCCAAATAATATCACTAACTACACAATTTTACAGACAAAATGTTATGAATTAATTTTAAATTTGATTAAACCAATCATTGTCATCTCCTTTTTCTAACATGAAGGTTAAGCAGGACCAAAATTCTGAGCCAATTCATCTTGTCTGCTTCTTGGCTTAACTTACACCTACCTAGACAGAGAGCCACCTCAACTTTAGGCAGTCCCCTCCTATTTACTATGCATTCAGGGTACCTAGGTAGCAACATGGAAGGGCTGGAGAGGATATGTGGCCTTCTCAAGTCTGCACTCCCACTTGAAGAACCACGGGATTGGGCCTGACAGATCTGCCAGCAGAATGTGCTAGAAGTCTACTTGTCCCATGCAACCTCTACCACATTGTTCATCAAAGGAAAGATATTGGTCCAAGTTGCTACAAGACACAGGTGTTCTACTCCCCAGTATAAAACCCTGATGAATCCCAGGGGTGACTATACTGACAGGCAAAGAAGGAGAATGGTATATTTCACACTTCAGTGGCTAAGCAGCAAAACAAACCCAGAGATTAACTTCTAACCATGAAAGTATAGCATTTGGAAAACTGCAGTCTGGAAATTACTCTCTTATCAAACTGTAGTAGTGGATGAGTGGGAGGATTACACAAAGAAACCAGAATGTAGCAGCTAGAAGAGAAATAAGCAGTCTCTGATACACACAAGGAAGTGTGTGTATGGGGGGGGGGGACTTTTTAGAGAAAATGCCTGCAAATATTTCTAACTAAGAAAACCACTGAAATGAGAGGACAAATAGATACAATCCTGTATCTGAGGTACAAAAATATCAGATAGCTGCGTTTGCAGCTGCTGGAGATTATCTATAGTACGCAACCTTGTGCCAATACTCTTGATGAAACCAGTTCCCCTTTAAGCTACAGTTACAAACAAACGAGGTGGTAACCAGTTATCATTCATTTTCTGCAAGTCATAAATTAAGTCTTATAGTTGTTCATCAACCCATGTAAAAGTGCAACTTGAGCACGACCAGGAACTCTGTAGTTAAAGTATGAATATTTGATTTCAACTGAATGCTATTGAATAGGTTCAGATTTAACAGATTGATAAATACTGCAAAAAAAAAATCACATGAATATTTTGGTGAACATTCTTCTGAATTTGTTTTATTGTTATGTGGGACTCTGTTCATTAGTGTGAATGAATTTTTACTTACAAGAGTATTCATTGAAAGTAAAATCTAATGAATGCTCAGGAACACTTTGACATGGATGAAGATTGGTGCTGGAAGAATTGCAGGGCCATCTAGAAATGTCCACTGTAGAATGGAAACAACGCCAGAAGAAACCAAACATTACAAAATATTGAGCTGCTAACACTAATAGAATATGAAAGAATACACACATAAACTGTGCCATCAGTCCACAGTCAGATATTTTTGTTGCCACAAGGTATCATTTGACAATTCCAAATGGTGAACACACTTAAGAATCATATCTATTGCAGAGAATTTATCGGTAGGGGAAAGGACTCGATTCACATAAAAATTGTTCATTGTAAATTAGTAGGAATAATAAATGAATTATAAAGGTTTAACAAAATCTGTATTAAAATAAGTATTTGAATATCAAATAGGTGTGTTGACATTCTTTAAAAGTATTGCTTACACAAGAAATTAGGCCCTTTTTAGACATTAATAGGAATATTAATGCATGCCCTGTTGCCACTCTCCTTAAGGATTTGTGGGGATGGCCCTTCTTCCTTACACTGTTTTATCACCATCATCAGCCATGTGATTGGCTGGTGGCCTCTCTGAGACAAGTGACACTAAATCCCTTTGCAATGCCCCTCTGAGGACAGGTTTTCCTCTAGCCTCAGAACTTCCCATCAGAAAGTGTTTTAGGATTCTTATTTCCTTAAACACTCACCTCAGAAGTCATCTTTATTGAGATTCTGCCACACCCAACTAGGATCCAAATGTGATTTGCAATCATGGACTGACTCACTCCTTTGTGTCCTCTATGTCCATTGAGTTAAATGCCTACATATCAGCCCTGTGTGACAAACATGCTTCATGCTCCACGGAAATAATGAAGAAACCAACATGAAAGGAATATCGTATTGACCTTTTCAAGATTATGCACTTGTAAATTTCCCACCAAATGAATCAAGACATCTGAACATCTTGAGGACACCAAAGATAGTAAAAGATTAAATAGGCCTTAAGGCCAATTTGTGGCTTGGCTCTGAGGATGGGACTAGGCATTTGGAATGAACCATCTCTGTCTTGTAAAATAGTTCATAAAGACTTTGGGTCATTACACAACTAGATGTATGTTTATATTTAAAGTACTTTTGGACCTATTTTACATATGCCCATATGCCAGTAAAATTTTTGTTTCTCAGGCATGCGAAGAAACATGCACCCCAAGTGACAAATTTTGCTGGCTTAAGCTATAATGTGGACAATGCTATGCTGGCAGTAGATACTCTTCCACTGACACTTTTTTAGTTGGTTAGATGATGTCAGTGGGAGAGCTCTCTCCTGTCAACATAAAAGACCTACACAAGAGCTCTTAAAGCGCCACAGTGGTACTGACACAGCTGTGATGCTTTAAGTTTTATGTGTAGACTAGCCCTTGATAGCAGCACTCACCTGACAGGTAGCCTGCATTTAGCTGTGATTACTTCTGTGGCTTGAAAAATCACAACAGAGTCATATATATTGGTCCAGCACAGCAGGATAGATCTATATGTAATAGTAGACAGTAGCATATTCATGGAGTAAGTTCATTTTCTGTTTGTTATGCTCCTTTGATGTTAGTATATATGGTAACTGTCCCATTAGAGAGAACTCCTGGAGAGTTTGCTGCTGAATCTGTCTGTTCATGTAAAAACTAATATGGTTGCAGATCTTGCCGAGTAGTACCAGAGAGTCATTATTAACATGCTTGGTTGCAGAGGTATGACTGATGGGTGGTGTATTTCTGCAGCTCTGGAATGGCCTCAGGAACAAGATAAGCAGAAGCCATAGGGACTTTCCCAGACACTGCCCAGGGCATATCTCTAGGAGTTAGCCTCATCGATACCTTTTGATTCCATAGTTTGCCTGTATCTCTGGAACATTCTGGCATCTCTGCAGCTGTAGTGTGGGTGGCAGGCTCTATGTAGAGTTAAGGGCATCTTCTCATATGTGTCTCTTATTCCCTTTTCTCTTTATATCTTTTGAATGAAAGATGCTCAGCTTTGCTGCTGTGTTTTGGCTTTCCCTCCTCCCATCCTTCTCTGCTACAACCCCCTCTTGATCTCTTTCTGCAACACCCTGCCTCAGCTTCTTTCAGGAACCACAATTCTTCCAAAGCCTACCTCACCCTTTCCCCTCCTTCTAAGCCCTGTATATTTTATCATGTCCTTCCCTGGAAAGAAGTCTAAGTGTGGAATTACATCTTTATCTCTTCCTCAGATGTGAGTGGGGCTTCTTTGCCCTATCTACTGTGAAGATAGATATTCAGTGGTGATAGATATTTCTGCAGCAATCAGGAAAGTGAAATGAGATCTTTTCCACTTTTATCTTCTGACTTACCCGTATCTCATTCAGGACTAATTTGAACACACCCTACCTAGCCTGAACAAATAAGGAGTCCTGGGGCACCTTTAAACACTAATTTATCGCACAAGCTTCTGTGGGAGAAGTCTCACTTTGTCAGATGCTTGAAAATGGAAAACTTACAGTATGGGGGGGGGGATAAATCCAGTGAAGTGTGAGTGACAAGTTCAGGTTAGACTATTTCAGCAGTTGATTTAGAAGACAGATCTGACAGCAGTGAACTTGACACCATCAGTGAAGATGTGTCCACAGAGACCGATGTCTATATTTAGCCTGCATCTATAAAACAAGCAAAGAGTATGATTCCCAAGTTCACATACATATATTCAAGCTATATCTCATTGACCCAGCATGAATATAAATAGCAGGGTATCAACTATAGCATGGATAGTGGCAGGGGCAATAGAGCTTAGCCATACAAATATTTACCCATGGGATTCAGTCAGGTTTGTACTCAGCACAGGAAGATGATCTTGTAAGACCACCCCTGCAAAAGGAGTAGTGCTGAGTCAGAGGAAAGACATTTCCCTCTGACTTAGTGCACTGAAGACACCCCGGTAAGTAGGCAATTGGAGGGAAAGATGCAAAGTATTGTAAGTACTTTGCATCAGAGCCAAACTATGCATTTCAGGGCCACTTACAATGAGTGGTGCCTGGAGCGAGCGGCGCAGAATGCACCCTTTGATAGAGCAGCTCAATGGAACTGCTTCAGGGTGTCCAAGGCAAAGCCCTGGTCACCCTGCCATAGTCACAGCCCTGCTTTGCATAGCTTCCTTTGACTGCCACCAAAATAATGAGCAGAAGGAATCTTAGTGTTGCTTCACACTCCCTTGTAGGCTTGGTAAAGAGGAGGAGGCAGTCTTAGTTAAAATTGCAAAAGCCTTTACCCACCTACCACACTCCAGGTGACAAAGCCATCACATAATGGACACTGTCATTTATCTGGTTTTATTTTTTCTTTGATAGAGGTATCAGTTTTCAAGATGAGGGCAAAGAGGAGATGAGAACAAAGGGAGAAAACATTATTTGTTTGAGTCCCCCCAAGAAATGAAGATATTTGCAGAATTACTATACAAATGAAGCATATCACAAACGATTAGAAAACAAGGATTATTCTTAAAATGATAGGTTTCAAGGCTAGGATTTTCAATGAGAATTGGCATTTAAGTTTCTAGACTTTTCTGAATGTCCCAGCTGAATGCCAAGATGCCATACTAAAACAATGATGCTTGTGAGTAATCCATCATGGACATAAAGATGTGAAAACTGTCTGCTCTTTGATTTTGTGTAGTTTTGCCAAGTACACTTTGTCAAGAATTTAAAATCATTTCCATTTGTGTCACCATCTAATTTGTCAAAAGTGTGGAAGTTAGAAGTCTGAAAAACAGAGCAAATCTTAGCAAAACTGTCTTTTACTTGTAGAAAAATCATCTGAAATGTAACCATTAAAACATGAATCCCTTCCCCATCCTGAGGGGCAGGAGATGCTTATTTCAAAAGCCATGAAAAAACCTAGAATCTGTCAGGGTCACTGTGTGAAACTTCAGTCTTGACCTTCTTTCCTGAAATCAGTGGCAAAACTCCTCATGATTTAAATGGTGTGAAGATCATTATTAAATAATAAAGCCAGCCCTCTGCGCACAGCTTGTCTTTTCGTACTTCAGAGTCACCATATGGTGTATCTGACAACTAGGATTACTGTTTACTTGTTAGTAGGATAGTTTTGTTGGAGCAGGGCCTGTTGTAGATTCTAAACCATACCAGTCATAGGAGACCTTGTCTGTTAACCACTGAAATCAGTGGGCAGTGGACTGGGACATAGTGCAAGAAGGAACTGCTGACTTCTTTGATCTTGTTAGTCACTACATGAAAATACATTATATATTCCGTTCTAAATAATGCTGCCAGAGCCCCATGTGTACACTTTACTGGGGCCCAGAGGCCCTGGGGGTCCATCCCAGGCTGAAACTTCCATTACCATGTGTATGGGAGGAGATCTGCATTACATGTTTGTACTGGGCCTGAAAAAGTTAGGCGTGCACCCTGAGGATTTGCTTCTGCCATGATATGAAGTCCCATGGCAGCTCAAGGAAGAATTCTGCCTTCCTGAGATTTAATTCTTCCCAGCCTGTGTTAGTGAGGAGCTGCTCTGCTCTGTTTCTAGTCCAATGCTGTGCTCAGCTGGCACAATTGAGCCTAGGGGGAGTACTTATTTCAAAGGGGTTTGGTTTCCGGAGTTTCACGTCTCAGGTCAATGTGTGTACTTGTAATGAGAGTACCTTCCAGAATTTGCCACAGAAGTAGTTACAGAAGTGTTCAGACTATCATGAGCCTGGACTAACTCTTCAGAACAAACTATATAATGCCTGACTCTTGTTTTTCCATGCAGTAACTGACAAAATTGAGAAAATCAGCAGTTCTTTCTTGCACTGTGGACCAGCCCAAAGCACACTGATTTCAGTAGTTAATGGATCAGGTCTTCAAAGAGCAAACTGAAGAGACAGGAACCTCAAGCATATGAAGAACTTGCTAGGAATGGCCTACAGGCATAAGACCACAGAAAAATGAGGCAAAGGGCCAAGCTGGGGAAAAGAGGAGAGGAAATAGCAGGTACAGATCTCAAGAGGATATTAGCAGATATTACCAAATGTTCATTAAATTATAGTTCCAGTGGGTTAAACTTGAGTGTAAATACTTGGGTGATAAGGGGCGTGTGCAGTTCCAAAGCCAATTTTTGCTCAAATGTAAGTAGTAATTGTAAGTAGTCATTCATTTTTTTCTATTGAGTAAATATTCCTGTTTCAGAAACACTATTTTTTGTGTTTTTTTTTTATTTTAATAATCACTATGATATGCAACGTTAGACTTGACTGTGGAATAGCATGATGTGATGAGTCCCCTCTCCCCACAGTTCTAATGAAATTGGCTTGATTTTTCACTGCACTCCTGGGTAATTTGCCAAGACAACACTTGCATATAAGAAGGCTATGATTCTCTTACTGCTTGTCTTTCCATCATCTAGGAGAGAAAGAAAAGTTATAGTACTTGGCTAAATGTAGACTGTTCCAATGTACCCTCGAAGCTGATAATGCAGCTGAGCAAGTTACGGACGTGACTGAGCAAGTTATGGATGCAGCTGAGCAAGTTCCCTCCGGTTCCTAACCCTAGGTCAGGTCCCTTCCCCACTGCTCATTGGCTCCCCAAGTGTTTTCATAACTTGCTCTGTTGCATCATCAGCTTAAAGGGAACATTGAGAAAGGAAGGCATTGCTTTGCTATGAAAATGAATAGTCATCACTCCTTCACTACAGAAGAAGAATGAATCATGAAAATTTCTGCCGTCTACAGGGTTGAATACAAATTAGTGTGTTACTGTAACCCAATCCAGTTCTTAAAATTATTATTTGATTTTCTGGCACCACTGCCCCACACGTGTAAGAAGTGGAAGGAAACAACAGGAAAAAGCCACTGAATGATAAAATAATTCCTCCTGTGATAAATAACTTGGGTTGGTTGGACTGTATGTGAACAAATCCAATCAGCTTTCCTAAAAGCATCAATAGATGCACTTAGCTACCATTTCAATGGCTTGTTGTATTACCCTCATTATGACTCTAGATATCTTTATTCATTTCTCATTTAAGATGAGTACATTAAACTTGGAAAAGCACAGGGGAGAGGATGAGATCTTAGATATTCAATGGATATTAGTTGATCTTAGCCAAAACCCACAGAAAGCGTGCAAGTGGAACAAACCCCCTCCTTTTTTTTTGTTCCATTGCAAATGGACTCCCCTGTCAATCAGCTTAGATTCAAATTCTTTGATAGGTGCAATTTCTGTACTCAAACAAAATCTGACACTCAAGTTGAAATGCTTTTAGCAAGAAAGAATTAACCATTCACAAGAGCAGGGGCATCGCCGCCCTGGAGAGGGACCCGGGGCATGGCCCCAGGCCCCGTCCCCGTCCCCGGCCAACAGGGCTTACCCCCCGGCCGTGGACAGGGCCAGAGCGGCCACCGCTGCTGCGGGAAGCTGAGCCCCGGATCACCAGCTGGGGACGGGGCCAGGAGCAGCCTCCACGGTCGAGCCCCGGATCCCCAGCTGGGGACGGGGCTGCCGCAGCTGCTGGCAGCTGGGCCTTGGATCTCCGGCCCAATTAGGCCAGAGACTGGAGTGGGGGCACCAGACCCAGGGCACTGGCACTGGGATTTGGGGCATGTGCCCTAGGTGCCCAGCGCCAGCGATGCCCCTGCATGAGAGATTCCCTGGATGAGATTGGAGTAGTTCATATCAGGATGAAGTCAGAGCTAGAAACCAAAGCTTCAGTTTGAGATTTTGATGGAAAGAACAAATGCCAGCTGTGAAATCTGGCTCTCACTCTGAACATGCCCAGATTTTCTGGGAGCTGAATCTGGGAACTGAATTTTTGTAACCCTCCTGCTGCTGCCTCCCCATGGTGTGACCTGGTCCCCCACTTCTGCCTTGCCCAACCTCATCTTTTCTCTGTGTAACTGCCCCAATCTAGGGTTACCAGATACCAAAGCATGAAAAGGAGGACAGGGAAGTCTGAAAAGGAGGACATTGAAGGATGTGGCAAAAATGTAGCGTTAATGTAACTGTTATTACCATATTATGTCATGGAAAATGGGTAATGACTAATGAATGCAGCATTAAAACTGCACCATATCATGTGTTTTTAAATTATTTTAAAATAAAGAAAATTACCAAAATGGTTTCTTTTACCAAAAACTGGATTTTTTCATTAAATGAAAGTTTCACAACCCTTTCATTAATGTTCATGAGACTAAAGTTAAAACTAAGTTTTCAAACAAACTTGAAAAGCACTTTAAAGTTAAAAGAAAAAAAAAAACAGGTAACTTGCTTTTCATTTTTCATTTTCCACAGCAGCCCATTTTTACAGTTAAAAAGAAAAGTCCTAAATTGTTTCTGTCCAGTTCAAACCTGCCCCTTAGTGGTTTTATTTAATTGGTCCTTGTTAGTAATTTTATTTATGGAAGACTTTATTTGCCTTCATTTTATTAGTACCCCCCCCATTTAGCCATTTTGTAGGGAGCAAGGGCCAAAAATAAAAGTGCCCTTTGGAAGTCTTGAACCCACAACCCCAAGCTTAAAAAACACTATCTCTACTAAATGAGTTATCCATCCAACTGTACAAGGACAGCATCCATGGTCAGGGATACCTAAGCATCAGGGTGGGAGATTTTGAACTCTCCCAGCCCCAGCCCTGGGAGAAACACGTCCGGGGCCTACAACTGCTGGGCCTGTGTGGGGGCGAGTGGTGCCTACACAAGTGAGCAGTGGCTGCTGCGCCATTGCTCGCCTATGCACCTTAGAGGATATGTACAATGCTTTAAAAATGTTAGTGAGTTTTTTATCGATTAGTACTTGTATCAAAACTTCAATATGCACACATGATAATTTTTGCATTTACTTGACATGAATATTATACCAAATAAATTATTAGCTGGAAGTTAGCAGAAACTATACATTTTCTATTACAGAATATTCACAGAAAATGCATTTTGAACTCACAAATGTATTTGCATTAGTCCCTAGATAGAGTTAGCTCATCCAATCAAGGAACAGAATATCACCCTGTGACCTAGATATCCATTCCAAACCATCTAACACCTTGTGAGCATTAAAATAATCTTCATTAACTACCTCTTTTGTATCAAATCTTTGCTTCCAAACAAGCTAAAGACTAAGAATTATTCAGAGAGTAATTTTGAATAATAGATACATTTGAGAAAATTGTGAAGAGAAAAAAAATCTTTCCAAATAAGTGATCTGCCATAAATTATTCATTCAGCTCTAATCAAAAGTGAATAGCATGAAGGAAAGAGAAGCAAAACCATCTCAAAGCAGTAATTATTGTAGTTATATTCATCAAAAGTAGTTGTGTGTGACAAATATGCAAAATAAGTTTTCCTGAAAATTCACATACTTGTTTGTTGTCAAAAGAGGGACAGGAATTTCTGATCTTGATTTCAGTTCATCAAAATGCTTGATAGTTGGAGAGTGAGAGCTATGCAATGCTAATATTTGCTCACTATCGAGCAGTATTGTTCAATTCATGTGGCAGTCTCTACATTACTTCACAGCCCACAGAAGTCTATAATATCTTCAGTCAGTGTGCTCAGCGTTTGGATCATAGGGGTGCAACAGAGAAATACAGTGTTGAAGGAGGAAAATGTAAAACTTTGGATTTTCAATATATGCAAGTCAAATAACCAGTACTTTAATTATAGGAAATGAAACTGCATTGAGATTTTGCAGGTCTTCCATAGCTCCTCTCTGTGTGCTATTTTTAATGCTGTTATTGTTCTTGGAGGTAAATCTTCAGTTACTGGAGATGAGCATTAAGATATTAACTGAATATAAATTTATAAACAATAGCTATCTAGGAATAGTTACTTCACAGTTCTGAATGCTTTCCTTTTCATCTAGCATGTCTTGCAAAGGAAGGAAGGGGGAAAGGAAGTATCTGCCCACTTCCTCTAATTTCCTTTCAAGTCTCTTGGGAAGGAAACACTACAACATCAGGTTTTACTAGCTCTTCAGAAGATTTGTTTAGGTCTTTAACAATAGTGTGACCTGCTGGAAAGCCAGGGAGATTTCCTTGTTTTATTTTGACAGAGTAGTCGGCTAGGCCCCACTTTAGCCAAATATTTAAGGATGTGCTTATCTCCATCTATAGGAATGGACTGTTGAATTAAAGTCCTAGTGATTGGACTCTAGCATTTAGAAATTCTAGAGATGAAGAGAGGTGAACTGATACCCTGACCTTAAAAAAGAAAAAAAAGAGTCTTTTTAAGAGGGAGTCGTTGTCAAAAATGCCTGGTTAAAAAGAGTCAAATTCTCATACTCAGAGAAGAAAAAAATATGGTATAGAATATATATACTGAAATGTGGGAGGAACACAAAAACTATCTAAAGAGTTCTTTTTTTCTTTTGAAGGAACTGCAGGAATGGAAAACAGGAAGTACCATGGGACAAGAGAAGCCCTGACAAAATTAAAACTGGATCTGTTCAGTTGGAGAATGAAGAGACAAGTGATAGTATATACTTTATGTTTCAAAACAAACTAATGACCTTCCCACATTTGTCTACAAACTTTTCTCTGCCTTATCTTAAAGACATGAAAAGGTGATTTGTAGCAGCATCTGGATCACTCAGTAGCCTGCAAGTCAAATTTAAGAATGCCATATTCTGACATATGTCAAAGAGAACCATCACAACTCTTGACCATGAAGGTAGTGTTTATATGCAAAAACCACAAAATTGTCAACATGGAACTAATTCCACACAGCATCAAGATAGTTATTACCAGTGCAACAGCAATAGGAAAAGGCCAGAGGGAAGCAAAAGCACCTCAGAGGAGACTGATTGTGAAGGGGAACTTGGTGAGTAATGCCTACAGTTCCTCACAGCGAGCAGTCAGTATATATGAATGATTTGCAGCTACTGTTAAGGAGAGAGGACAGGGACCATGAACCAGGAAAGCCGCATGTGTATTTCAGATACTGTGGCATGAGAAACTGTTAGGAAATACTTATTTTAGAAGGCGAACTTCTGTTCTTATGTATTGCACCCATGTTCTTACAAACTGTATTTTCTAATCTTTATAATCCCTTGCCCATTTCCATGCTCAATATAGCCATAAAGAGAGAGAGGAAATCATCCCACCATCATCTTGTTAAAGCAGAGTTTCTTCTATATGTTTATTGCAGAAAGAGGTTGTCTTCCAGAAGACATCTTAGAATCATAGCAACTGGAAGGGACCATAACAGGTCATCGAGTCCAGTTCCTTGCACTAATGGCAGGACCAAGTATCCCCATTAAACCATCCCTGCTTTTAAAAACCTCAAAGTTATGAGATTCCACAACCTGCCGAGGCAATTTATTCCAGTGTTTAATCACCCTGACAGTTAGGAATTTTTTCCTAATGTCTAAGCTGAACCTCCCTTGCTGTAATTTAAGCCCTTTGGTTTTGGTTCTTGTCCTATCATCTGGGATTAAGGAGAAAAATTCTTCTCCTTCTTCCTCATAACAACCTTTTAGGCATTTGAAAACTTATCATATCCCTTCTCAGTTTCCTTTTTCCCAAACTAAACAAACCCAGCTCCTTCAGTCTTCCCTTATATGCCAAATGCCCCAGACCTCTAGTCCTTTTTATTGCCCTTCACCGGACTTTCTCCAGTTTCTCCACATCATTTTTTAAATGAGGAGCCCAAAACAGGACACAGTATTCAAATTGAGGCCTAATCAGTGCAGAATAGAGTGGAAGGCTCGCTTCTTGTGTTTGAATCACAATACTCCCGTTAATGCACCCCAGAATAGCATTTGCTTTTTTTTTTGCAATAGTATTACCCTGCTGACTATATTGAGCTTGTGATCCATTATTATACCCAGATCCCTTTCTGTAGCACTCCTTCCTAGACAGTCATTCCCCTTTTTGTATGTGTGCAATGGGTTTTTCAACACTAAAAGCAGTACTTGGCACTTTATTGAATTTCATTCTATTCATCTCAGACCATTTCACCAGTTTGTCCAAATCATTTTGAATTGTGATCCTATCCTTCAAAGCACTCACAATCCCTCCCAGCTTGGCATCACCTGCGAACTTTATAAGTTTGCTTTCTTTGCCAGGATCTAAGTCATTGATAAAAGTATTGAATAAAACCGGACCCAACACAGATCCCTGCAGCACCTTGCTTGTTTTGTCCTTCCAGTCTGAATGTGAACCATTGATAAATACCCTCTGGGAGTGATTATCCAACCAGTTTTTCACCCATCTTATAGGAGCTCCCTCTAGTTTGTACCTCCCCACCTTATTAGTAAGAATGTTATGTGAGACCGTATCAAATGCCTTACTAAAGTCTAGATATACCACATCTACTGTTTCCCGTCTATCCACACAGCTTACCACCACATCTCAGAAAGCTATTTAGTTGGTTTGACATGATTTGTTTTTGAGAAATCCATACTGACTATCCCTAATCACCTTATTCTCTTCTAGAGGTTTGCAATTGACTCTTTAATTATCTGTTCCATTATTTTTCCTGGTACAGAGGTTAAACTGACTGGTCTATAATTCCCTGGATTACTCTTATTTTCTTTTTTGTAGTTGGGCACTATATTTGCACTTTTCCAGCCCCCTGAGACCCCACCTATCTTCCATGATTTTTCAAAGATAATAGCTAATGGCTCAGATATCTCCTGAGTCAGCTCCTTGAGTACTCTAGGGTGCATATCATCAGGTCCCAGTGACTTGAAGACATCTAACTGGTACAAGTAATTTTTAACTTGCTCTTTCCCTATTTTAGCTTCTGACCCTATCTCATTCCTATTTCCCTCCTCGACATCAGACATCCAATTGCCACTAAACTTCTCAGTGAAGATCAAAACAAAGAAATTATTTAGTTCCTCTGCCATTTCCACACTTTTATCTACTGTTTTACCCTCTTTGTTGAGTAAGGGTCCTACACTGTCCTTGGTTTTCCTTTTGTTTCTGATGTATTTGAAGGATCTTGGTAAGAGTTATCCTAGGAAATGCTGAGCCCTCTAGCTATTTTGGCCAATAACTGCCTGAGATGAAACTTTCATTGCCAGCAATAATTCAGCCAGTCCAAAAACAACAGATTAGGAAAAGCAGGTATCAGGATTCAGCCAGATACCACTTCCACATTCCATTACATCCTTCACAGTCTTATGAATTCCCAAAGCAGAAGTAGTCTGATCATTTTCTGAGAGGCTTCTGTGTGTCAGTGACTTGACTTTGTTGTATCAATTGCACCAAAATGAAATGTTAATATACTACCTGAGAACCAAAGCAACTGTTATCCAAAGAACCTCTGACTCAGCTGCTCCATCCCCATCTTAAATGTAATACAGGTAGGAGTCTCAATATTACCTAAGCCCAAACAATTTCTAATATGAATGATTTAGTTACATTGTTTAATGATTTACTCTGTGAAACAGTGAAGTCTTTAGAGAAATTTGTGAGCTTTTGCCCATACATACCCCTGTATTTATGTGAATCGAGCTTTTACAGAATGGAGGAATACGAGATATTCAGTCACATTTTCAGAGTTGTTAGGAAAGGTTTGGGTTGTTTTTTCACAAAAGCAAGTAGGCCCAGACATAGAACTCTTCATTTCAACTAGAAATGATATCTTTAGAGCTTTCTTGAATGTGGGATATTACAATCCAAGAGCAACTCAGAGTCTGTAACTGCCAGGTGTAGCATCCTTTTCAGAATGTCAAAACAGCAGCTCTATGTTCAAGTTACAGCTGGATCAATTCTTATGAATGCTTCCTCGACACTCCCATCATCTCTTGTCTATCAATCCCATCTTAAATACAATAAAAGTCATTGTTATATGTTGGTCAAAGTCATTACTCCAGTAACTACCCAATTGCCAACCAAGCAAGGACTACTGCTATTGATATTTAGTGTGGAAATCCTAACCTCACTGAAGTCAATGACAGAACTCCCATTCTTTCAATGGGGCCAGAATTTCATACTTCAGTCTATGGAGCTGATGTATCATTCTGATGCTACTGTTTTAACTTAAAGTTTAACCAAATTGTAGGTCCTCTATTCTAAAGCTTCATTTTATGAGTAGTCTCTTTGGATTCTGGCAAACTTTTTTTTTTTTTTAGGAGGTCACAATTTAAGAAATCTTTGATATTCCTCTGTGAATTTTAATGTAGGACCAAAAATAAGCTAATGGAAATTAAATTGCAGTGTTAATTAAGCTGTGCCTTCTGCCTTTCTGTAATCAACTGTATTTCCACCCCAAAAATGTTTTACAATACTTTTTTTAGATTGCTCTTTTTCTTTTCAACATGTTGAAAGAGTCTGTGGGTAAATTAACAGTTGATTTTTTTTAAGACAATACAAATGACATGAACACTTAACCATATCATCCGAGCAGTCAGGAAAATTATGGAAGATATTACACAAACAGATTTAGAAGCGGGATCAACTTCCATCCTTAATCATTAATGTATTTATCCTTACAACGTACTTATGCAGTAGTTATTGTTGCCATTTTACAAATGGAGCACACAGGTAGACAGATACTGTATGGCTTCCCCAAAGCTGCATAGGAAATCTATGGCAAAATAAGAAAATGAATTTGAGTCTGGAGTCCCGAACCATAATATTTCCACTCTTTCTAATTTAGGTCTTGAGACTGGAGGACTTTTTGTGCAGAAGCACTGCAAGAGATGATCCTTGAAATGATTTGCCTAGATTCATTGCTGTACCCTCTGAGGAGGTGTGGCATATACAGCACAGTTCAACTCTGGGTTTACATCTGCTATATTTGTTGCCTGGTATCCTGTAATAAATTAAACTACTGAGTGGATTTCCGTCCAGTTCCTTCCAGGGTGCCTAGAACTGTGGAATAAGTGTCTTTCTAAATCCAACTCAGTAACTGGTATACAAAAGACAACTCCAACTCTAAATTAGCTTCATAGGGCTTTACTATTGTTCCCAAGAATACAACAGAAGTAGAGAGAATTATAAAGAATTAAGATGCAATTCGAGTGTAAATAAAGTCTATCCATTTTCTTCATAATAGGAACATAAAAATCAAACCATGTTGCTCCTTCATGAAAGATGTGAAATGAAGAATATTTCTAAATTTTAGCAAAACAAACAAGGAATCTTATGGCACTTTTAAAGATTAACAAAATTATTTATCACATGAGCTTTCATGGGTGTAATCCCCCTTTATCAGACACATGAAATGGAAGCTGCAGCATGTCCAGTGAATAAAATACACAGAAGGGGGAGACACAAGGTCATTTCAGCTCATGCAATAAATAAATTTATAAGTATTTAAGAGTGCCACAGCTTTCTTGTGTGTTTTGCTAAACTAGACTGACATGACTACCTCTCTGAATTTTAGCTATATGTTTTTACAGCATCTATTTAAATGTGCCTTGGTTAGATAAAGCTGTAGTGCTCAGTTTGAATCACTCTTGCAATTTTACGTAAGTTTGATGCAATTCTGGTAGCTTACATTTGGAAGGGTGTATTAGCTAGTATAAATCAACACAGCTACATTATCTTTTAAACACAACTTTGTTCTCATAGAAGTCTTAAAATTTAAATGTCATATGTTATGATATATAATGAAGTATATTAATCTCTTCCCAGGTTTGGTGGAAGCAATGAGAAAGCCATTTAACCAAGTAAGTGAGTAATGTGAAAAGCATCTCCCCTTGCTGCAGATTTTGCGGAGAAATCCTGTGTCACAAAGAAACAGAACTGTTTCAGCTACTATTTCCCTTTTGAAGAAAAGCACATAAGGCAGCAGTGAATTGGTTTAGGACTTGAACTGAAAGAGGAGCAGACTTTCCCTGAGACCTAGCCATATTTAGAAAGGCTGCTTGCTAAATATTTATAGTCTGTTTTCACTTTAGCTGAGAAAAGTCATGGATTTTGTCTTTATGAGATTGGTATTAGCCTGTAACAAATGGGCAGTAAATACCTGCTGCTCAGTTCCAGGCAGGGAAAGCTAGTAATGGCATCACATACAGTGATGTATCAGCACAAGCATTCCAAAGCAAAATCACAAAGAGTGTATATTTGTGTGTAGTCATAAGGTGGATTCTGCCTTCCTATTCAGTAAGGGATTCATAAATCCCGTCTAAACAAAGCCAAAGAAACCAAAGCAACCAAGAGAAAACAGCCAGTCTTTCCACATGTGGGGTATAAAAATCAGCCCAAAAAAGTATCCTTTCCATGCCACATTCAAAGTTTTAAAATAAAAAATTCTCCCTTTGTGGCTTAAGTAACAGAACAGCTTTCTCTGATTACCTTTCTTTTGTCCTGCTACCGTACTAGCCTCTCCCTTTTCTATCCAGCAACTGGCCCTGAGTGATTAACAAGAATAACTGCAGGTGCCTCACACCATTTAAAGTCATCTGCTTCCACATCCCACTAGAGCCAAAAGAAAATCAAACGTGTCTTGGCAGAGGTGTGCAGGTGGATTCCAGGATTAACAGCCCAGCTCCCTGACAAGATAAGTACACTCTCACATATAAAATGCATTTACAGTATGTAGTGATTCCAAAGACAGATAGAGCTCATGCAAAGAGAGATGAGAAGAGCAACTGTATATTATTAAAAAGAAATCTAGGAAGCCATCAGTAGTTTACCATATTTTACATTACTGCCTCCAAATATTTTAGTCAAGGAAAGATTATTTACTGTGAAAAGTTATTTATGAAAAGTTCAGGGGTATCCAGGCAGGCAGTTTACCTGAATCATCATTTTATGGGGACAATAAATGTGTGCCAACATTAACGATGTGATAGAGGGCTCCGTTGCTGTGCTTTACTTTATAAGAAACAAAAGTGATTATACAACCCACCCCCTCTCTATTTCTTAGTAGTAAGTCAGTCTCATCTGTCAACTGGGAGGATTGTGCGGTATTACAGCATATGGAATTCAGGGGGGAAGGATGAGGTTTATTATAAAGCCACTCACTCTTCATTTTAGTAATCCTGTCTACTTCCAAGGAAGATTTCAGAAAAGTATCAGTGTTCAGATGGATAGCTTTAATGGGATTACCTATAAGACTGTTCTAATAAGTGGTGTTATTAAGCTGTCTGGCTCATACTGAGACTTATGCATAACCACTGGAGCTCCCCCTTTTCTCCTGGTTTTGTTACAAATTGGAATTAGTGTCTATTTGGTTTAGGGTTTCATTTTTTAAAGAGGATTGGGTTAAGGGAAAATCTTTTGATTAAAGGCCTTTTCTACTTTGCCTGTGTTGAAAAATCCCATTCTCTCAGCCTATAAAATATGTCCTAAAAGGGATTAGCAACACTGTTCTGTACAAATCTGCCAGAAATTCAAACTAAAGAACTGTTACATAAGACACCATATATTAATGTGATAGAAAACAGCTTAGATTTTACACAGAAAAAAAAGATCTATTTTCTAAATACTATTTGAAAGCCCACATTAAAACTAAAAAGAACATGAAGGGGTTGAAATGACAGACTCACTCCTTTAACCATTTAGAGTCCTTTTAAAAATGTTTTGTTTAATTACTATTTGTTTTAAACTGTTCATTCAGAAGGAATATTATTCAGTACAATTTTGAACCTGACAGAAAGCCCATAAATGTCAATGGAAAGGACTAACATTTATTTCACTGGGATTTGGATCAGGCCTCTGAAAAAAAAATCTAAAATAAATACAAAATAAAACTGATAAAAAGAGTTAAGGTATCACAAAGATAAAAAAACAAACAAATAAGCTGAAAGTTTCCTCTCCCTGGAGATATTCCATGAAAATGACAACAAAAAGGCCAAAATAAATAGATCAGGGGTTCTTAACCTTTTAGAAGCCCCACTCCCCGTATAGTGATACATGGTAACTCTGCACCCCCCACCAAAAAAAAAAATTCATCTATCATGACAATATCACTTTTATAGTATATTGGGTGGGCGTTCCATGTTTAAATTACACATTACTCCCAAACCCCTTGAACTCCCTTTCTGCACCCCAAGCTGGGGTAGGCATCCCGTGTTAAGACCCTCTGAATCAGAGTCATATAGGACTTTACAGAAATGGGAAGAGAGAACACTGGAAAGGGCACATGCCACTTAAAAGGAAGAAGGAGTCCCAAAAGAGTCCCAACAGGACAGAAAGGCATAAAACAAAGCTAGGATATTGTGCTGTTGTGGCACACTGTATATGGCTCTCATTCTGTAAGTTCCTCATCTTCAAGCATCTGATGAAGTGGGATTTTCTCCCATAAAAACTCATGCGATAAATAGGATCTTAGTCTTTAAAAGTGCCACCCAACTCCTTGTTTGTATGTATAGGCTCTCTCAAAGGCTGCTACCAGCATAGCCATGGCAGTATTGGTACTACTATCTTTATCAACAAGCTGATAGAATTTAATTTTGAAGGCATGGGAATCATGGCACGTGGGGCCTGTGACTCTGGGATCCTCAGCAGTGGCATCCTTCAGACCAAGACTTTGAATTAAGTTTTTTAAAATTTGGGCCTCATCCCATTTGACATTCAGTGTCAAAAATATCATTGACATGAATGGGAACATTTCTTTGTATGGTGGTTTAGTGACGCTGAGATGGTGGCTGACTGGGAAGGTCTTGCTTTTTTCTCTGGTTCAGGCTGCCCAATTCACAGAAAAGATGCTTGTAGTTATTCTCTGTTAAGATATCTATCAGCCTTTGGGCATGCATGCCTTAAAAAATTAAAGTGAATTTTTGTTGATGGTACTAATACTTTTTAAAAAAATGTTGTCTGGGAAAGCAATGCACATTTGAAAAGGAATCTTCCTATTAACAGCTCAAGATGTCTATTTTGGGTTTCCATACTGGCATGCAGGCTCCAGTGGAAGAATGCAAATAGAATACAAAAAGCCTGTGGGGCTGGAGTTATTTTTCAAATGGGAAATAAAACATTTTAATTTTAAAACTACAATAAAAATCACTGAACAGCTGCCATGAATTGTAGTCATGATCTGCAGATTTAGCTCAGCACAAGCTCTCTTGAAACTCTTCTTGCAATTTATGAATCATCACCATCTTACATTTGTGTAGCTATTTGAACTTTACATAATAAAAGAAACACTGATGGAAATAAAACATTTCACTCTCTAATCTGAGTTTTTTTCTGATACATATAGTATCCTGCTTTCTCCTTTAAAAATGACCTTTAAATTTTGCTGCAATGCTTTATTTTGTCATACATTTCCCCATTCCCCCACCCCTTTATGGATCTTGGACAGTGAAGTCAAAGTAGCATGTCCTAACAACAAGGATAAATGCAGCTACCACTATACGGCATTCCAAACAATGGGGGCTAGATTTTGATAGCTTTACCAATGCTGAATAATACCTTATTCTGCAAAGAATCTCATTAGTTTTAAAGAGACTTTATATGATCATATTGGCCCCTTCTGTTTTTAGAGTCTGACCTCTTACAGAATAAGTCAGGGTTTCCTAATCTTTTTAAGGCTGCGGACCCCTTTGTAGGTTAAAAAAAAAAAGAAAAAAATTGCAGCCCCCTGGGGGGTGCTTTGCGCAGCAGTGCTGCCATGGGCAGAATTGGGCCCATGCTGGGCAGAATTGGGCCCATGCTGCTCTCCTGCCAGGGAGTGGGGGCCATCGCAGCTATGGGCCTCTCCCACTGCCTGGGGAGCTGCCAATGCATGGCCCCCAGCCCCAGCCAGGGAGCTGGGAGCAGCCACAACTCCCTGTCCCTGCCTGGGAGCCACTGCGGCCTCAACCCCTGCCCCTACCCAGGAGCACCATGGCCACAGCCACCTCCCCTGGCCGGGGAGCTGGGAGTGATCACGACCCCCTGCCCGGAAGCTGCCGCAGCCATGAGCCCCAACCCCTCCTACCAGCCCATTCTTCACACCCCCACTGGTTCCCCATCTCCAACCCCCCCCCCCCCGGCACCCTTCGTTCCCCTTACCTGGCCACTGGTGACACTGCTGCATCTGCCCCCCACTACAGGCTGCTCTTGTACTCAGGCAATGCAAGAGTTTTAAAAACTCAGTGCCTGGGGGAATCAGAAGCCTGGATCTCTGTGGGAACCAGAGATCCTGGCAGCATCTGGCCCCAGCTGCTAGCCTGTCTGCAGACCCCCTGGGGCCACTCTAAGGCCCACTGGGGGTCCACAGTCCACAGGTTGGGAACCACTGGAATAAGTTATTTTTCAACATGCGTAAGGCCCTATCTTCAAATAGTGTTATATTACATAGTACATACATTACATAGTTCCAAGAAGTGAAAGTTGACAGTATAGGCAAATGTTTTGTTGAATTGTACAGTCCGCTCAGATTTCAGAATACTTTTAAGCAATAGATCTTGCTCCTTTACCTGAACTGGAGTGAAATGATTCCTTTCAAATGTCATAGGAAAAAAAAGTCATACATTCTCAGATTTTCTGTGCTTTTGAAGGACTCCAGAGGAGAGCTAACACACGTTACTGTTGAGTATGGTGCCTCGTCAGAACTTCCATGAAAGAAGATGGGTTACTGAACTCGCATAAAGACACAAGAGAGCAGTACTTACAGTTTCAGGGAGTATTAAAGAGTTAGAAGTTGCTCAAGTAGTAAGAGATTAAAAATAAAATTACTACAAAGAGTGAGTGACTTGAGGAATCTATGATTAAATTTCTATTGAGAGTATGTTACTATTGTAAAAGGTGATTCCACTGTTTCCCATTTGTTACATATGTGGGTGTTCTAAAATTCCTCAAGACAGGCTTCAAAAGAAAAGAAAAGAAAAGATACATTATGAGTAAAATTTTCCTAAGAACCTAAATGACTTACAAGCTTAAGCCTCATTTTTAAAAATTGCCTGGGCTCTTTGGTAGAAAAGTCAATGGTGCATTAATTTCCATGTAGTTATACTGGTTGCTCAAAGCGAAAGAAACAGTGTAGATACTAACTTGATAGAAAGAAATGGTTGGAAGTCAATAACCACACTGATTGTCCAAGCTGTGCATTTTCTATGACTAAAGATATCGGAGATGGAAAAAGTGTGGGATTTGGAGATGATGGTGGCTTTTTTTTTGGTCATTGGAACGGTCAATATCCTGTGGCTCATTGCCGACATCTAACCAGGGTTCAGGAAATCTTTATGCCCCTGCATGTAGTCCCTTCTCTCTGAAGAAAAGAACAAATGCTATGTGTGCAGACAGTAAGACTGTCCTTCACCTAAATCTACACCTATGTTTCCTTTCCACAGAAGTTCAATAGATATGGACCATTCCCACTGACTTTGTCTTTCTGGTCTTTTTTATATGTACTAAAAGATTCTCTGTTCCCCATAACTAGTTTACATTCCTAATCTTCATATGGTGCCTATTAATGGAGCATAAATATGGAATGTTAAAACTCAGTATATTTCAAGCTATCTATAGCCCTCAAGGATAGGGGGAAAATTAAACAAGAGAGCAGGCAGCCTTCCAGAACTAACATAGCTTGAACAAACACATGAAATATTTATAGTGCACGTAAAAAACAAAGGAAATACAGCACTTCCATTATTTACAATTCCTTCCAGTGTTTCAAGATGTCTGTCCCTTGGCACGCTGTTGCTTTGGGCACAGGGGCACTGCTGATTTGTTCTATGAACTCTGACTTGCCTTGTTTTTTTCTAGAGCCTCATTTTCATAGTTCTTAAAGGGACTCACTTGCCAATGCATGCATTTTTGCCATAACCTTAATTAATTTTTTTATAATGAAATCCATATATTTATGACAATTTTGCTAGAGGGAAGGATGGTATTTTTAATATCTTCAGTGGCAGTGGTCAGATTTAAGACTTTTGCCACATTGCCTTAGGTAACCAAATAATGTTACCTCTATACTACTTATCCAGCCTTTTTAAAAAGTTCATCTTACAATGGATCACAAAAATTAGAAAGCCTTCTTCCTTCTAGAATCATAGGGTTCGAAGGGACCTCATAGGTCATCTAGTCCAACCCCTTGCCACAGGCAGGGCCACTCCCACTAAACCATCCCAGTCATGGTTTTGTCCAGCCAGGCCTTAAACACCTCCAAAGATGGAGATTTCACCACCTCCCTTGGCAGCTCATTCCAAGGTTTCACCACTCTCCTAGTAAAAAAGTTTTTTCTAATATCCAGCCTCGACCTCCCTAATCGCACTTTGAGACCATTGCTCCTCGTTCTGTCCTCTGTTATTACCGAGAACAGTCAAGCTCCATCTTCCTTTGAGCATCCCTTCAAGTAGTTGAAGGTTGCTATCAAATCCCTTCTCAGTCTTCTCTTCTGCCTACTAAATAAGCCTAATGCTTTCAGTCTTTCCTCATAGGGCTTGTGCTCCAGCCCTTTAAGCATTTTGATTGCCCTCTACTGGACTCTCTCGAGCATGTCCCTGTCCTTTTTGTAGTGGGGAGCCCAAAACTGAACACAGTATTCTAGATGTGGCCTCACCAGTGCAGAATAGAGGGGAATGATCACATCCCTTGATCTGCTGGTAACACTTCTTTTGATGCAGCCCAGTATGCCATTGGCCTTTTTGGCAGCAAGAGCACACTGCTGACTCATAGCCAGCTTCCCATCCACCATGACCCCCAGGTCCTTTTCTACACTGCTGCTACTTAGCTGAATGTTTCCCAGCCTGTAGCGGTGCATGGGGCTTTTTTGTCCCACGTGCAGGATTTTACACTTCTCCTTACTGAACCTCATAAGATTTCTATTGGCCTACTGTTCCAATTTATCTAGGTCTCCCTGAATCCTGTCCTTGCCCTCCAAAGTGTCTACTGTTCCCCCCAGCTTGGTGTCATCCGTGAACTTACTGAGAGTGCAGTCTATTCCATCATCCAGATCACTGATGAAAATGTTGAACAGAACCAGCCCCAGGACCGACCCCTGGGGTACACCACTCGTGACTGGTTGCCAGCTAGACATGGAACCATTGATTCCTACACGCTGAAACCATTGATCTAGCCAGTTTTCTATCCACCTTATAGTCCACCTATCCAACCCATACTTCCTTAATTTGCCAATGAGAATGCTGTGGGAAACTATCAAAAGCCTTGCTAAAATCAGGGTATATCACATCAACGGTTCTTCCTGCATCCAGAAAACCAGTCCCCTGATCATAGAAGGAGATGAGATTGGTCAGGCATGATTTACCCTTGGTAAATCCATGCTGACTGTTCCTGATCACTTTATTTTCCTCTAAGTGTTTGAGGATGGTGTCAAGGCTTTTTCCCCACTCTGGTACTCTGAGTGCAGAAGGTGGGGGCCCGCAACAGGCCAGAAAAGCCACTGGCCTTAAAGCCTGCTCTTAAAAGTCTCCAAGGCCTACAATTCCTGGCCTTGGAGTGGTATCGCTGCCACCACCCAAATGCAAAAAAACCTCTTGAGACCCAGGAAGGCGCACTTGGGAATTCCTCCCTGTGAGGTACTTGCGATCCTCTGTATTCCTCTCTCAGGAAAGTGACTGAACTCCAGCTGCAATATGAGCTGGAACTGGAACAGGGTTCCCTCTAGTAGCTGCCTGTGCAGTCTAAGGCACAGGCACACAAACCTCTTGCCCTACCAGGAACAGAACCAGAACTTATTAAAAGGTAAAATCTTTAATCAAAAAGAACAGATAATAAACACAGAGAGGTGCTTCTCTGGGAATTAACTTAGGTAGTTACAGGGCAGTGTGTGTGTGGGGGGGTTACATGTGCTCAGCACAGAGAAATCCAAAAAACAAGCCAAAAACAAAGAAAATACCCTGACCGCGTCTAAGTAAACATTCCCTGTTCTACCCACTCCTGGTCAGTAACAAATTTAACTTATCTTTGGAAAGGATGTTGCTGGATTCTTCCTCAGGCCCCTCTGGCCTCCTCCTGATCCTTCCAGGAGCTCTGCTGCATCCAAACAGGCCCAGGCCAGGCTGCTGTACCAATTCAAAAACCTGTGCTTCATTCCTATTGGCTGTCCTGGGACTCACTGACCAGAGTGTTAACCCCTTCCTCCCCAAGGGTTATTACAGATGGATTCTTTGAGAATCTGCCCCATAATTTTTCCAGGGATTGAGGTGAGGCTGACTGGTCCTTAATTCCCTGGATCCTCCTTTTTCCCCTTTCTTGAACATAGGCACTACATTTGCTTTTTTCCAATCCTCTGGCACCTCCCCCGTTCTCCATGAGTTTTGAAAGATAACGGCCAGCGGTGCTGCTATCTCATCAGCCAATTCCCTTAGCACTCTTGGATGCAGTTCGTCCGGTCCCATGGACTTGTGCACATCCAGCTTCTTTAAGCAGTCCCTAACCTGACCTTCCATCACCAAGGGCCTCTCTTCTTCTCTCCCATCTGCCACACCCATGGTAGTGGGCTGGGAGCTGACCCTGTCTGTGAAAACTGAAGCAAAAAATGCATTGAGCACTTCAGCTTTTTCCTCATCCTCTGTCACAAGGATGCCTGCCCTATTCAGCAAGGGGCCTACACCATCCCAGATCCTCTTTTTGTTATTGATATACTTGTAGAACCCCTTCTTGTTATCCTTTACGCCCCTCGCTAGCCGCAACTCCATTTGTCCTTTGGCCTTTCTGATTTTATCCCTGCAATCCCTAGCAATATCTTTATATGCCTCCTTGGTCATCTGACCAAGTTTCCACTTCCTGTAAGCTTCCTTTTTATGTTTAACCTCAGAGCAGAGTTCTCTGCTAAGCCATTCTGGCTGCCTCACATGTTTGTTCTTTCTCCTAATCGGAATGGCAACTTCCTGTGCCCTTAGCAGGGTTTCTTTAAAATATAACCAGCTCTCTTGGACTCCTTTCCCCTTCAGATTAGCTTCCCAAGGGATCCTGCCCATCAGTTCCCTGAGGGAGCCAAAATCTGCTTTTTTGAAGTCCAGTGTTTTTGTTTTGCTTCTTTCCTTCCTTCCTTTAGTCAGCATCCTGAACTCAACCATGTCATGGTCACTACTGCCTAGCTTGCCATTTACCTCTACGTCCCTGATCAATTCTTCCCTGTTTGTGAGCAGCAGGTTGAGCGGCACAAGGTCCCTAGTTGGTTCCTCTAGCATTTGTACTAGAAAGTTGTCCCCAACACTCTAAAAATTTCCTGGATTGCCCATGCACTGCTGTATTGGCCTCCCAGCAGATGTCAGGGTAATTGAAGTCCCCCATCAGCACCAGGGCCTGTGATCTAGAAGCTTCCACTAGTTGTCCATAGAACACCTCATCCACCTCCTGCTTCTGGTCTGATGGTCTATAGCAGACACCCACCACAACATCCCCCTTGTTGCTTTCCCCTCTTAATGTAACCCACAGACTTTCTATTGGCAGGTTTCCACTTCCATAATGGAACTCTGAGCAGTCATAGAGCTCTTTTACATATAACCCTTCTCCTCCCCCTCTTCTTCCCTGCCTCTTTCCTGAACAGTTTATACCCATCCATGGCAGAGCTCCAGTCGTGCACACTATCCCACCACGTCTCCGTTATTCCTATAATATCATAGTTCCTTGTCTGCGCTAGTATTACCAATTCTTCTTGCTTATTTCCCAGGCTCCTCACATTAGTGTATAGGCACCTAAGATACCTGGCCAATTGCCCTACTTTGTCATGTTGATTTCCAATTCTATTACATAAACCTCCTTGTATTTTTTCTTGGCGTTCTCCTCCCCCACTCTCCTCGCATATTGGGGCTTCAGTAGAGCACTTAAGACATTTATTTGACTCCCCCCCCATGTTCCAACTACCTTCTCTTTTATTGCTGGTGCTACAGTCCCAGCACCCCCCAAGTTCCATCCCTTCCCCCAGATCACCCACATTGTCACTTACCTGTGGGCTTTGGTCTCCTTCCCCTGTTGAACCTAGTTTAAAGCCCTCCTCACTAGGTCAGCCAATCTGTGCCCAAATATGCTCTTCCCCTTCCTGGACAGGTGAAGGCCATCTCTGCCTATCAATCCTCTGTCCTGAAACAGGACTCCATGATCAAGGAAGCCAAATCCCTCCTGACCACACCATCTTCGCAGCCAGGCATTCACCTCTAGGATGCATCTGTCTCTCCTCAGGCCTCTAGCCTTGACCGGAAGGATCAAGGAGAACACCACCTGTGCTCCAAACTCCTTCACCCTCGCTCCCAGAGCCCTGAAGTCACCTTTGATCTGCTGAGGATCACCTCTCGCAGTATCATTCGTACCCACATGGATAAGAAGCATGGGGTAGTAGTCTGAGGGGCGGATGATTTTAGACAATCCCTCTGTTACATCTCGGATACGGGCACGTGGCAGGCAGCATACCTCTCTAGAGGCCTTGTCAGGGTGACAGATGGGTGCCTCCATTCCTCTCAAGAGTGAGTCCCCAATCACCACAACCCTACGTTTCCTCTTAGGTGAGGTGGCTGTGATCTGCCCAGCCTTTGGGGTGGATGGCATGTCCTCTAACTCCTTCATTGTATCCAGCACCGCATAACAGTTCCTCACCATAATGGATGGTGGGATGTGAGCAGGTGTGGAGCACTGTCTACTGCCAGAGGTGACCAGCTGCCAGTGTCCTTCCTCTGCCATAGGCATTTCATCCATTTCCAGAGCTGTGGCAGTAGCCCTCGGCACCGGGATAGGGACCTCCTCCTTGCAGGTCTCATCATGGACACTGTCAAGGAACTTTTCCGAGGCATAGATACCCTGAGTCATGACACCTCCCCCTGTAACTCTCCTACCTGTTTCCAAGGAGATGACACCAGAAGGCACCTATCACATAGGTTCATCTCCCTAGCCTGATCACCAGTGGCAGGAAAATGAAGGCCACAGTCCCTGCAAATCCACACCAGGATCTGGGTGGAGATATCCATGGACAGACAGGCTGTCTGGCTACAGACAGAGGCAAAGGAAACAGCAGGGGTGCTGGCACCAGCAGTACGGCTCCTCTTCACCATCTTGGCCTCACCAAACTCCTTCCCCAAGCTCCCTCTGGTCGCTCAAACAGTGGCTTTTAAAGGCCTTCTCTGCCTAGGTCAGCCCTTGCCCCTTGTTAGTCACACAGGGGCAGGCCAATCACAAGGCTGCTAGAAGCTGGTGATTAAAGGTGATCAGGGAACAATGGTGCAAACAGCCCCCACCCAATCACACAAGCACAGTCCCACAACTAACAGCAATCACTTGTAGGGAAAAAGACACAAACATACAGTCAGCAAACCACCTGTAGGGAAAAAGACACAAGCAAATCACCTGTAGGGAAAAAGACACAAGCAATCACTTACCTTGGATGCACCTGGCACCAACTCCTTCCCTCGCAAACTCCCCTGTTTGCAGTCTCCTGTTCACAAGCTCTGAATAGTGGGGTAGAAACTAAGTTTTTCTTTACTTTCTTATGTGGCCACAGAAAAGCCAACTTTCAAAATCCTGATTTGACAGATACTGAAGGTATGTGTTCCAGTCTCTGAAAAGGGCCCAAGCAGTACTCACAATCTCACTGGACAAGCTCTGGTGATTGCATCAAACTATTATCATAATATTATTAGGCACAAAGATCACATATTTACTATGATGGAGACATGATTCCAATTTCAAACTAATGAAGTTTTAAAGTTTTTGATCCCCAAACACTACATCTTACAAAGTTGCCAAAAAAAAAAAAAAAAAAAAGGGGGGGGGGGGAGAAATGAGGGACGAGAGGATCAAAGTTAAGGTATTTTCAAATACATTCATTTCTGTTGAGATTAATTATAACTGAATTTTTAGCCATTTTTCTCACTACAAAGCTCTTGAATGGATTTTTACATGTAAGTTACCAACAGGTATTCTGAACCTTGAGTTCATTTTTCTAAGATAACAGAAATCTATAACTATATTCTAGCTATAATATAGTGAAATGTAAACTAAGTTTTAAGTTGCAGAGCTGTTTATAACTTGCAGGGGAAATTCAAGCCTTGTTTAGATTCTCCACCACTATTCATAAGCCAGTCATGCCACAAATAGAAGCACATTGAAAGTCTCTGTATGTTTGCAGACTTATCACCACATCAGAACAAAGCATTCCGCTTTCAGTTTCAATGCCATTTTTGGAAGAAAGAAAATTTTCTTCATAGTGGAAGATAAAACTCTATGTTCCAGATCTCACAAGCTGCTCAGGCTAGACAAAAAAAAAAAAAAAATTCTCTGGTTTCACAGCTAAGCAGTTTTACCATTTCTCAATATTGAAATTTGTAAGTGTTTGCTCTTCACATTATCTAACTGACTGGAAAAGCAGCACAACAAGAAAGTGAATGTTGGTAGTGGACATTTGCTCTTGCTGGAGAGACAGGCCAAGAGAAACAACACAAAAGTCATAGAATCATAAGGTTGGAAGGGAACTCATGAGGTTATCTAGTCTAATCCCCTCCTAAAAGCAGGACCACTCTTACTAAATCATCCCAGCCAGGGTACTGTCTAACCAGAGCTTAAATATCTCCAAAGATGGAGATTTCCACCACCTCCCTAGGCAACCCATTCCAATGCTTCACCACCCTCCTAGTGGGAAAGATTTTCCTAATGTAAGGGGACAGATAGCCCCTTACTGAAACTGAATGGGCCTTTTTGCTTGGCCACTCCAGCCTGGAAGCAGGACCCTGAAACAGACAGCCCCTGGGCCAGTGGGAGAGGCCAGTGTTTCAGGATAGTCTGATTGACTGGCTGGACAGGACAATGAGGGAGCCAGGGGTGTGCTCCCCCACCCCTGAGCTGAAACTGCCAGCTGGACATCTCTGGTCAAGCTAGAGATTGTGTGGGGCCAAGTTAAGGAGGAAGCACTAAGCAGCCAGCAGCTGGAAGCCAGAGAACCCAGGCAGGGGAGCTGGGCTGAGTTGATTTGTGCAGAGCAGACCCACAGCAGCTGGACCAACTGAGAGCTGAGCTGAGCTGGAGCTGGATGCAGGAGGTCAGAGAAGGAGCCAATGAGCTGATCTGATCTGAACAGATGCACAGCAGCAGAACCAGAGGGGCCTGAGGAACATCCCAGAGAGCTACACTAAAACACAGCAGGGCTGGAGCCATCTGAAGCTGAGTGCAGTTGTAAGCGGGGGGGTGGACCCGCTCTTGTGGGGAACTTCCCAGCCTCTGTATACCACCCCGGTGAAGGTGAGTAGCAAAAGGATCTGAGTCCCTGCTCCCACTTCCTTTACCCCAAGGCCTGCCTGACCTCAAAGGCTCCCCTCCCAATCTCCTGTTTGGAGGAGTCTCTGTAACCACGACAAGGCTGGGCCCCAGGATTTCTGGGGGCTCAACCCCCACTCTTATCGTGGTCTCTCAGGACAGGGCTAGGGTGTCCCCACTCCGGGGTGCTGACCACACTGACCAGTCTTCTGGCCCACCAGTTACTATATACACTATATACAATTTATTTAAGCATACAGAAATAAAAAGAAAAACCCAATAAGAAAATAGAAAAAAGTGGAAAAAGGTGAACAATAAACCCCCAGCGCTGCCGCCTGGTGTGGGAGCCCTACAAACAGAGTCTCTGGGGCCTGAGGAACAGTCTCACAGTCTGTCCTCCACGTTGCAAGCCCTCTGCCCAGGCCTGGCTGCGACTGGATGATCCAGGGGGCCAGATGCAGGCTCCGGCTGTGGCCACATGTCCCCAAGCTCCAGGGGCAGGGCCCTTCTTCCCAGCGTCAGCCCCCCTTCACTGCTCCCCAGCTGCTCACCACACCCAGCTCCAGATGGCTGCAACTCCGGCTCCCAGCCGCTGCTCGGGTTCTGTGTGGCTCTCTGGGGCGCTCCTCGGGCTCCTCTGGTCCTCCTGCTGTCTGCACAGGTCAGCTCAGCCCCTTGGCTCCTTCCCTGGCCTCCTGCACCCAGCTCCAGATGACTCCAGTTTCAGCCCTGCTTGGCTCTCTGCTGGTCCAGCTGCTGTGGGTCTGCTCTGCAGGAATCAACTCAGCCTGGCCTCCCTTCCTGGGTCTTCTGGCTCCCAGCTGCTGGCTGCTTAGTGCTTCCTCCTTAGCTCGGCCCCACACACACACACACACACACACACACACACACACACTGGCTTGCCCAGGCATGTCCAGCCTGCAGTTTCAGCTCAAGAGCGGGCGAGCACTTTCAATCAATCTGGCCATCCTGGGACACTGGCCTCTCCCACTGGCCCTGGGGCTGTCTGTTTCAGAGTCCTGCTTCCAGGCGGGAGTGGCCAAGCAAAAAGGCCCATTCACTCTCAGTAAGGGGCTATCAGTCCCCTTACACAGTGAACAACTGGGGAACTGTGAATGGGGGTCTGATGCTGGGGCCCTAGAGCCTGGGGACGTGTGGCCACTGCCAGAGCCTGTGTCTCTGTCTCCCTGGATCAAAGCAGTTCTGCTAGGCCTGGACAGAGGGCCTGCAACATGTACAACAGACGAGAACATCCTCTACAGAAAAGTTTCACACAATAGCGGTACATCCCCCTGCTTACAATACTATCCAACTTCAACCTCCCCAGCTGCCACTTGAAACCACTGCTTCTTGTTTTGTCCTCTGTTACTACTGAGAACAGCCTAACTCCCTCCTCTCTGGAGCACCCCTTTGAGTAGCTGAAGGTTGCTATCACGTCCCCCCTCGGTCTTCTCCTCTGCAGGCTAAATAAGCCTACCTCCTTCAGTCTCTCCTCATAAGCCATGTGCTCCAGCCACCTAATCATTTTCATTGCCCTCGACTGGACTCTTTCTAATTTGTCTACATCCTTTTTGTAGTGGGGAGCCCAAAATTGAACACAGTATTCCAGATGCAGTCTCACCAATGCCAAATAGAGGGGGAAAATCACATCTTTTGATCTTCTGGCAACACTCTTACTGATACAGCCCAATATACTATTGGCCTTTTTGGCTACAAGAGCACACTGTTGATGCATATGCAGTTTCCCACACACACCATAACCCCAAGGTCCTTTTTTACAGTACTGCTGCTTAGCTGATCAGTCCTCAGCCTATAGCCGGGCATGGGGATTTTCCATCCTAAGTGCAGGACTTTGCACTTGTCCTTGTTGAAATGCATGACATTTCTTTTGGCCCAGTGCTCCAATTTGTCTAAGTCTTCCTGTATCCTGAGCCTGCCCTCCAGCATCTACCATTCCTCCCAGCTTGGTGTCATCCACAAACTTACTGAGCGTGCAATCTATCCCATCATCAAGATGGTTAATGAAGATGTTGAACAGAAAGTCAACATCTTCCTGGAAAGGAACTTGATAAAAAATGGATTATTATTCTCCAAAAAATTTACAGAGATTCAGGTCTGTTTGTGGATAATACATGGACATATAAAGGAGTCAAATTTACTAAATAAACTGTTTGTTGTGATTAGTTTATGAGCTGTACTCCAAATCCGCAACACTATAAGTAAAGCATTGCCACAAGAATAGCCTCAAGTCTGTCACTTTATGGACTAGTAGAACTGTGTGCTTATTATAATATTTAGGGAACTAATGTTCCAAAGCCAATAGCAAGAGCTGCTTGTTTTGGGCTTTAAAAAGTGAGTACATGTGTGTGCGCATACCCTCGGACACACAATTGGAAAATTACATTATTTTTAACTATCACCCAAATTTCCATGGAGAACAGAAATCTAGGCCCCAAGAGAGTCTAAAAAGGCTGATGGTCTGTTAATTAACAAATACACAATAGATTGATATCTACTCTACTGTGGAAATGAGAACAAGAGCTGATACAAATATGGGAACTGTTTTTAAACAAGATAGACTGGAATGTGACCTCATATCACAGAATAAACTCACAAAGCTTCCTGAAAATGAATTATAGGCTAAGCATGGAACAGATTTATACAGGAAAAAACAGTGCAAGATCAGGTACCTTGGAGTAAATTGTGACCTTGGGTATTTCTGTACATTTCCAGGGCAGCTCCACCAATTGACATCTGGTCCTTTAATTGTTGGATTTACAGAGTTTATAAAGTGCCTCTTTGCCTGTCTGTCGTATTGCTAACTGATTTAATAGTCCACTTTGCAACTTTTATTGTGAGGAGTCTATCAAAATTTTGGCATCTTGACTCAGCCTACAATTGTGTATCATTCCTTCTTTCTGAAGCAGTGTAATGCTGACATGGGTGCAGGTCTACTAAATAGTGTCTGACAACACAAAAGTGGCCAAAAAAGTTGGGGAAAAACAATATTGTTAGAATAATCATCAGGATTCAGATTAAAGTGACCAGTCTATTTTAAAACATTGTCATTGTCTAGGTCAGTGGTCGTCAAAGTTGGGGTTGCAACCCAGTGTGGGGTTGCAGACCCGCAGATACTGGGTCATGGGCACCAGAGCATCAAGGGAATGAGGGAGGGTGGCAACTGCCTCTCAATCCTCTGCTGGCTGCTGCAGCTCTCCAGAGAGCCTGGGGGAGGGGGAGGCGTAACATACAGTTGTATCATCCTTCAGTGGAGAGCATTGAGACAACAGTCATTGGGATTAACAATAAGGTGCTAATGGTTGTTCAAGCAATCCGCATGCCACCTTCTCTCTGACTCACTGTCCCCGTTTGGGCTTCTCTCATTCATAAGAAAAGGCCTGATGTCACTGGCAAGCAACCTTTGAGTGTTTTATCAATAGACCCAATGAAGGGGGGGGAAAAAAAACTTTGAACACCCCATCATTCCACCATTTACGGGTGCCTGGGGGGGGGCGCGTTGCAGTTATTTTTGCAAATTAGGACTTCTCTTTTTTCAGTGGGTTCAGAATTCCCTTGCTTGCAACAAAAGTTATAACTCATAGATTTCAATAAAAACTCTTTCCAGTGGTTTTTTGACTGATAATTAAAAAGAGAAGAGAGAAGCAAACTGTCTAGTAGGAGCCTGTGTTAGAAAGTATGGTATTTTTTCTACAACTGTAAAGCCTAAGTAACAAGTCAGCAAAAACCTTAACTATTTCATTAATTTCTGATTAGTACTTTTACAGGTATCCTGTAACCAATCAAGGTGCCATTGATTCCACTGCAGAATTTTGTGGCAAGCACTGTGGAACACCAGTTCCTTCTGATATCTGATAGCATGCTCTTTATAACTTGAACTTGGAAATAAGCACTGTAGGAGCTCCAAACACAAGTTTCCATAGGCTCTAACCTTCTCTGAGTCCCCACGATCACACACATTTCATGTTAGGCCAGGTCTACACACTTTTTATACCAGTATAGCTATCTCAATGAGGGGTGTAATTTTTCACCAATTACAAGAGAAGATTGCTAGTTCCCAAGCTCCTGCCTTCAGCCTTCCAACTGTCCCAGCCAAAGCCTTTCTCCTATCTGCTTCCTTATAATCCTCCAGGGCAGAACAGAGAGGACCTGCAGACTCACCACAGTGCCCTCTGCTGATTTAAGACTTCTCAGCTAATTCACCAGAAAGTCTTAATGGTCCCATGTGGACATTTATGGTCTCACAGGGCCCTAAAGGCAATGAGGCCATTGTGGCTCTGCTGTGCAAAGGGGCAAAACAAAGTGGGAAGGGTAACACTGAGTGTTATAGAGCTGTTGTTGATAATATATCATGATAAGCGGAGCTGCAGTCAGACGGCCCATGTTCCTTACAGAGACTGCTATGGATGGGACACTGAGGGAACTTGGGGAATCAGACTGGAAGAAACTGAGTCACACAGGCAGAGCATTGCATAGGATTTAATAAAGCTCCACTTGTTCATCTTAACCTGGATTCAGCTTTGCTGTTTGTGGGTGAAATATGGCAGTATTATCTGAGCTGTGAGTTTTCTGCAGCACAGCAGCTGGCAATGTGAACCATGGAATTTGGTTGGAAGCCTGAGCCCAAGATTTTGCAGAATAAAATCCAACTCAGCAATGGATCTGCTGGAAGGAGAAGTTTAAGCGGTACAGAGACCTGCCCTTGCAGGAGGATGACTTAACCTTACTGGGGAACAAAGTAGAGAGAGGCCTGTAGTGCACTAAAACTCACCACTGCCTCAAGTCTCACAGCAGTCCTGGGAGTGCTGTGAACTACTGTACCCCACAGCAGATTGAAACCGTGAAGCAACACAAGTTTTAACAAGGTCCCAATCTGAAGAGGAGTAGATAGTCCCATTGTGTTGCTGCCTTATGCACATTGCCAACAACAGAGGTCACCAGACCAAGCAGGGAGGACTAGCACTGCTTCAGTCACAATATTGTGGGCAATTGTGTGTTCACAGAAACTCATGCAGACTCAGAGAGCAAAGGCGAAAGTGGAACCCAGAGGGGCTGCTTCAGTTCCTTGGATTGGGCAGTGGAGAAGGTAGTAGGACCTGGAGGGACTTGGACAGGCTCAGCAGCAGATAGGAACTTCCAGGACCTTTCTTTCCAGCCTGGCATTGGGTCTCTCCTCCTTACCCTGTCTCAGCATTTCCATCTCATTTCTCCACCTAGTCACCCCCAACTCCAGGCTACTACCTGCAATTTTAGAGACTTCGCATACTTCCTTATTTAAGACAGGAGCATGGCATGTGGGATTACCCTCTGCCTGTTCCATGTAGGTGAACTTAAATTAGATGTGTAGACATGGGGTATGCAATAGATGCCTCAAGAGAAAGGATGAAAACCATGAGGGACCCTCCCACCCCCCACAGCCATGGTCACTGTTCAATTTTCTGGCAGCCGACACTTTTTCTTCAGTGGAGGGTCGCCACATGGCAGAGGGGTCCAGAGCTGGGTCCCAAGGAAAAAAGTTTGACAACCACTGGTCTAGGTAGAGTGTCACAGATGTTTTTGAATGATGGATCATGTGCTAAGCCAGATTTGCAATGGTGGCAAAATTTGGTGGCAGTCGATGGGAGTTTTGCAAGCTACTCACCATAGCTTATGTAACGCCCATCAACTTTGTAACTTCCCTTTTATGCACTGCCTCCACTGCATTGTGCTTACAGGAAATGTGCTCCCATTAAAGCAGAGCTATGCCAGTTGAGAAGGTAGTTTTACTAAATCAACTTCTGGATCAATTAAGCATGCCTTTATTGCCACTCATTTGAACCAGATAAATTGGCAGCAATTTTGGCACCATCAGTGTAGACATAACCTTAAGTGACTAGGTTTATAGAATTTCAGCTTTTGTGGATTTATATAAAAACTTTAGCAAGGCTGTCAAACGCTGATGCAAATATGAAGAGCTCATTTATATAAGATGCAATATGCTTCGCTAGGAGCTTGTCTCCTCCTTTACTATTATTAAACATATTCAGGCAGGTATAAGACCTTTTCTACTCAACATTCAATTATTCCTTCTGCTTGATCCTGCTAATCTTAGCTGTGCCATCATGACACCACAGTCTGTTGCTATGGAAGTGTTCAAGTTCCCATTCTAAGTATTCCAATCTCACTGTGGGATCATTGGTCAGGAAAAGTAGGACTGTGGAAACCACTCATGTAATACACCAACCTCACCGAAAGTTAGCATGTGTCAGGAATAATTCTGATTAACATGTGAAAGCAAAATGGAATTATTCTTCAAGAGTATATACTTCAAAGTTTGCTTCAATAGCAATGTATCTCAAATTTAATTTTAATGTAGCTTTTTGCATACAATTTTAGACATATTTAACAGATAAAAAGATGGAAATTATTTCATGGAAGGTTGACTGATGCCTCTAAAATGTCAGTGTCTGAAATATTCAGAACTTGGTAAGAATAACAGCATGCATCAAAATAGGAATTCCTTGGTGACAGTGTTTAATTTCACATTCAGGTTTTTGAATGTGGAAAGTTGGTTCTTGAGAAAGATGGAAAAGGAGTTTGTTGAGTGGTCTTTTTACTTCCACTACAGAGTACTGAAGTTTGCCCATATATTTATGATAGCTGCCAGCATTCTAAAAAGTTCAGGAAAGATGGTGCCTTCTCAGAGAGGACTCTAGGGAGGAATATATAAACTAAGTGATTCAAATCCCCTGAAGAGTAGTAATATTGTGGATGATGCTAATAGTTCTTATTCAAAAGTCTGCTGACTGCCTAAACCAAAAGGAAAAATTCCAAAAGGGTAATCATGTTAGTCTAGTTCAGTAAGACAAACAAGTCACTCTGTGGCTCTTTCAAAGACTAACAAAATTATTAAATAAATTTGTTAGTTTTTAAAAGTGCCACAGGACTCCTTGCTGGTCAAGAGGACAAAGGCACTGAGCCTAAACTATTCCCTCACCCTTACAGGAAGGCCAGGTGAGGTATATTAATGAATTATCTAAATATCATGTTTCAGTTCACTGGCAGTTCCAAAAAATAAAATTGTGTCAAACCAAATGAAAAATTTCATTTGTGTTTTTTAAATTTAAAAAAAAATAAAATTGAAGGATAATTTTTAATAAAAAGTTAATTCACACTGAAAAAGTCAAAAAGATTTTATCTGGAACTGTCAAAAATGAAAGTTTGGTGTCTGGGGATTTTTTTTACTAATGAAACAATTTAATGAATTTGACACAAAGTGCTTTAGTCAACAAGAAACTGCATTTTTCATTAAAAAAATATCAATTTTCTCTCCTATTTCTATTAAAGAAACAGAGTATTCAGCCTTATGTGAAAGTTTTAATATACCCATAATTTTAACTATAAACTGTCAGTGTCACACTCTTTTCTCCTATATTATACAACCTTATTCACAAGCAGCAGCAGCTATAAGAATGCTACTAAAATATATATGTTCTGCTAGACACATAACTGACGTATGCTATTTCACAGTACCCCTTAAAATATTTAGATTCTTTAACCAAGATTAAACAATACATAAAAAATAGCCTAGCAACCCACAAATCAGAGTTAATTTCACTGTATTGTGATAGAATATGAACTCTTTTAATATGTAATGAAATTCAGGAGTTTATTATGTGGATCAAGTTTCATGTACTGCTTCCTTAACTATTTGCTTATTTGATTTTAATTGCTGGCATATTGTAAATAATATGCAAGCAAACTGGATGAAATTTTGGCCAAACTGAAGTCAGTAGTTTTGTGAGATCAGGATTCAACCCAGTGTTACTGCCCTAGTCTACCCTAGAGGGCTTTTGGTGGCGGTCAACCACCAGTAATGCAAGGAACATAAAATTCCTTGTGTAACTGGCAGCAACTTTGTAAGCCACCAGTACACATCAGGAAAAATCCAACTGCAAATCCTTTGCAGTCGGCTTTCCCCTATGCCCTCTGACCCCCAGAACTTCTGGGGCCAACTTCTGGAAGTGGTGCAGCGAATTCAGACTCGCTTTGAACTGCTCCCAGAATGCTGAGCTGACAGTGGTGAATTTGCTGCCATCAGTATAGACATAACCAAAATCAGTGAGTATGGTCAAAGAGGATAGTCCTGTGTATATGATACCTCTGCCTGTGAATTTTGATGTTGTGTGAAAATCACTATTAATAAATTAACACAGGAGGGATCACAACTCTTTCAATGGTCATTCTGTTAGTATAATTCACAGGTACTATATACGTACCCTAGCACTTGTATAGACAGCATGGCTAAATCACTATTTTCCAGTTTCCAGAAAACATTTATTAAAACCCAAATCTCTTTCACCTAAGAGGGAACTGTGCTGAAAAGACTTCCTCTGCACTACTGTGCAGAAGATACTTCCTCTGTAGAAGCTCCTGGTACAGCCACTAGAGGTGCAGAAGTTTTTTATTTTCTGTAATAACATATAAAAAACAAAAGTGAAGCTTAACCCCAGGAATTCTAGGACACCAGGGGGCAAAGGCTATAGAAAAGAAACTGACCCTTAATTAAATGAAAAAAGATATGGGGTAAAGCTACAGTGTGCCTTTCTCAGACATTACATTTCAGTCTCAGTTCATATGCAGCCCTACAAAAACATTGGAGTTAAGGTCTTATTGGAATGGTTAGAAGGCATAAGCAGAAGAGAATTTGCAGAATGGCAAGTAACTTAAAATGAACTGTCAGGACAACTGGAAACAGGGCTATAATAATGTTTTATATTGTACTTATTTTTATGATCTCTGCATAACATATTGGAAGCAGCTGTGACATTTTTGAACACCAGGGAGATGTGATGGACCTATTTAATAAAGTGCTTTAACAGCCCCAGGTGGTCTGAAGATCTAAAGGCCAGGAAATACCACAGACAAATGAGAAAATAGGATGATCTAAACCAGATCAGTCTATTGAAACAGATTCTGATTATAAGATAGTTATATAATTACAGATAAGGTAGGTATGTCGTGTCACAAGTACAACTTTATAGCAGTACAGTGCTCTGTAACAGTTTATTATTTTGTCACCCCTGAAGTATGGAATATGTAGATTCAGGGCTGGATTATCACAGGAGCTTGAGGGCCTTAAGCCCTGGGTCCCAGCCAAAAGGGGGGGCCAGGGCTCCAGCTCCTAAAACCCCTGTGATAGTCTGACCTGTCCCACCCTGCTCAGCATGAGCAGGGCAGGAGTGCAGAGAAGGGATGGAGGGGGCAGGCACGGGAGCCAGAGGCCAGATTCTGAACTCCTACCCCACCCCAGGCCATCTAGCCAGCACCTGGTTGCTCCACGGGGGGAAGGAGGGCTGGGCTGGCTGGCATGGCCATGGCCTCTGCTCCAGCCCAGCCCAGCTTTCCAGGGCCCGTAGCCCTGGGGAGCTGCCCTGGGGGCTGCCACACCATATGCTAGCTCCCCTACCCAACAGACTACTCAGACCAGGGTCAGGGCAGGAGTGCCCTCTGGCCCCAGAAGCCCCTTCCATTTCAGAGGGTTGGGTGTCTGGCTCCCAAGGTAGGGGATGGGGCCCCAGGTGGGGGTAGAGCCTGTAGTGGGGAATGGGACCCCAGGTGGGGGGATGTGGTGGGAGGCAGTTTGGGGTCCCTAGGTCAGTTAATCCAGCCCTGCATATACTGTCGATACAGTTTCACATTAGGCTGATACTCAGTCTATAAAGGACACTTCTAGAAACATAAATATGAAACTGTTACAAAAACAAGGAATCTCTACATTTTGGAACTATAAAGTCAGATTTTCAAGGTGTGTGTCCACATGTGAAAGCATCTTTCACTGTTTAAACAGCAACATTAAACATATTTGTCTTAGCTTTACAATGAAAGGCAGCAAACACCAAGCCACACATATCTACAATGCCATTAATTAGGCCTGAAAAACTAAAATGTATTTTCAAATCAATTTTCTTTCTGTATTCATGGGATTTGATGGTAAATTTTGTGAAAATGGATGCTTTTACATATATTCTTGTCTAGGTGCATCAGCTTGATGTTGTTGCTCTGGAAACTTACAGGTGTTCTCAAAATGATGTCTATTGATGTCAGTGTAATTACTTTCCATTTACATTACTCTAACTGTTATCAATCTAATCAAGGAATTGTTTGCTTTTTTTTTTTTTTTTTTTTTGAGATATGGGTGTTCCCACAGAGAAACTAAGTACATGGTTTTCCTTTTGTACTTGAAAATATAACTGCAGAAAAATTTTAGAGGGGAAAATAAAAGTGAAGCCAACTTATTGCATTGAAATATCTATACAGAGCCACAGAGTCCCACTGACTTTATATAAATGATTCCCAATTAAAATCAAATCAGTGGAGATTTCTGTATTAGAACCTTCAACACAAAGGTTTTAATTCTGACCACCTTGAAGTCAATGGAAGGACTTCCATCAGCTTGATAAAGGTTGATTTAACTATTAATATCTTACATGTCCTATCATGCCTAATGATACCTGTCACAGACCATTCAGTTCACCCTGTCCCCGCCTGACAGGTTGTCCGGGAGATGCTGTTTTGGGGAATTAGGTTCAAGTCTACCCCTAGTGTCTGATGCTGTCCATTTATCTCCTGCTCCTTGCGTAGCAACTCAGCCCTTTGGCTAAACTACAGACCAAGGTAACCCCCCCTCCAGGGAAAAGTCCAGCTTCTGCAGCCCACTTGGCTGCAGTGGATGTGGCTGTTCCTCCATTGTTCACTAGGGACCCTACATGGCTTTCCTCACGCATCCCCTTGACTCCCCTCCCCAGTCCCCAAGAGGTCACCAAGCCACTTCCCTGTGGCCACTTCACCTTCCATGCCCCCTCTGCTTCTTGCAAGCGTCCTTCAGGCTCTGCTCAAGCCTCCATGGTCAAGGCCTTTCTCAGATCCACTCTGGCTCCTCCCGACCCCCAGCAGTCTCAGCCCTGGCTCCCTCTGCAGGGTTCTCCGCAGGCCACTTCCTCCAGATTACAGGCCCCTTCCCACTCAGAGCCCTACAGCCCACGGGGAGCTGTCCCAGGTGCTGTTCTCCCTGCCCCTGCTCAGGCAGAACCTTCTCTCTCAAGTATCTGAGGGAGACTGCCCCTGTTCTTATACCCTATTCCAGGTCCTGATTGGTTCAGCAGCCCCGCCTTTTGATTGGGTGCCTCTCTAGGGCTTTTCTTAACCCCTTTTTTGCCAGTGCAGGGCAACTGCCCTGCCATAATATACAAAGCTATGTATACAGACTGCCTCTCAGGCATAATTTGTTTGCAATGAGATTTAATGCACCAAATACTGGGATTCCTGATTACCTCAATAGCAATCATCTCTTATTATCCTTATGTTAACTTCCTGTTTACAATGTTTTCCTGTACTACATTGTGTATTTTATTTAACATCTTTATTGCTTTTTTTTTTGTTTATATGCTATGCGATACCTACCCCTTTGAAACACAAATAATGGTGGGTAAACAACATAAGTAAATGCACAATATAATGAAATATTTAGTTCTTATATGGATATATCACACAATTTAAATTTAAAGTAAATTGTTTAAGATTATAATTTATTCTAGCTTTATTTTTATCCACTGTAAATATTATAAATATAAATTTCTGCTGTGTAGCAACTGCTTCTTGTGATAATCCAAAAGTCGCACTCATTCTAGAGATCTCAAGTCAGCAGTTCAGCTGTCAGACATACGGATGAACTCAAAACTTGCTTCTATTTCCCTATCCAGACTACCTGGGTTACAGCAGAAAAATTAAATCTTATGTCATCTTAAGGATGGGCATTTGTTACATGTCTAGCCCTATGAATGTAATGTTGCTAACACTTGCTTAATAAGCTAAATACATTTTTTAAATGAATATATGTCTTTTCCTTATAATTTAATGTTATTCAATGCTAAGAATACATGCTAAAAGATCAACATTATGCAGATTTTCTCTTGTTTGGTGTACACTAGAAGAGGGAATGCAGAAAAAGTAAAATTGAAGAACTGCAATAAAACATGAAGATTTAACACTACCCATGCACATTCACCTATTACATTTATAGCATTAATAGAATTAGTTGAATCTTTGGAGGAATTTGTCAGACAGGAGCTTATCAGTTGAGAGATCAGCCATTCAGTTATTTTCCAGTTACCACGGTTCTGTAAATCTGGCCTGGAGATTCAAAATCAAGGAATTTGCATAAGGATGAATAGAAAAAAGATCTGTACATTGATATGATACCAATGCAGTATCCCTGTCCTCTGATCAGCTGACAATTCCATTTTAGTATAATTTGTTTTCATTTTGTTGTGTCAGATTATAATTTAATGAGGCAATTAAATGCAAACCCTAATGATTAGTGTTATCAGAATATTGCACAATTAATCTACAATCAATACAAAATGCATCTGCAGGAAAGAAATTATACTTGTTAAAAATACTTCTCCTGCTTTCAGAGAGTCAGTCAAGACTTCACAATATTTCCAATCAAACTAGAAGAGAGGGTGAGGCAAAGGAAGTATTAGCATTCCTCATTTGCAGAGAGGAACCAATACATAAAGATAATGAGTGAAGGAAATCTGCGAATTGACCTGAACCCAAAACTCATAAGGACAAGTCCATTGCTAGTTTGTTGATTTTAGACTGGATTTAACAGACAGAGGGGCACAGACACCTCCATCACCTCCAGCAGCTATATCAGGACCACCATCTGGAGATATGAGTTTTTTCTTTCCTCTTTCTCATTTTGCCTTCTGTTTAAGAAGTCTATTTTAGCCATCTCAGACTATTACACTGCTATAAGCCTGTGACTAGACAGGAAATAAAAAGCAATGCTCTGAAACAGTGATTCTCAACAGGCTTGTTGGCATATAGTCACCCTACAGGGCACACCAGTCCACCTCTCCCAAGCCATATCCAGTCATCTCCCTGGCTGTGTGTCAACAAAGTAATGTAACTCGACATAGAGGTTCAGAACTGCTGCTTTAACATTACGTGATGCTGAGGCAAGTTTACCTGGTCCTTCATTGACTAAAACCAGGTGTCATTCCCGTGTTTCTCCAGCAATGGCCTTGTAAGTGAGACCTAACACCAGGTAGCAGCTGCATCTTTTCTCCCCCTTGTATGCATCTGTCTCATTTCATCTTTTAGGAAATGGGATAGCATTTTAGCAGAAGTAACAGCAGTTCCAGCCCATCTCAATTCCTGAATGCTATTCAAAGGACTTAAAGGGGTGAGGATGGAAGTCCTTCTAAAAATTCTCTCCTGCTAAAGAGAAAAGGAACAAGAGAAATTAAAAATTAAAGCGTTAACACTTCATTTCAAATACTTTAACAGTTTCTTTCTTTACTGTATCTTCTATAAAAAGTTTGAAAGGTTGTTAAAGGTATACTTGCCATATTACTAAGTAGGCTGAAGTATGTGTATACTGAAATTTATTTAATGTTGGATATTTCCGAATCACATTGACACATTTGGGTCCATACAGCCCATTATGATTAATTGAGGTTCAGGTCTGTTGCAAGATACCTTCAATTCCCACAGGAGTCAGTCAAATATACTCTATGTTTTACAGGATCAGACCTGATTCTAAAGCACAGAAGTGTATTAACTTTAACAGGAGTCCAAAATAATTCTATGACAGAAAACCAAAACACTTGGAAATCATGAAAGTCTAATGCCCCATATATCAGACGTAATGCAGCAAACACACAATCCATTGTGGCCACTGGCTACATGCTGTATTTTAGTGAGTCATAGAAAACATGAGCTCATTGTTTTTCTTATGACAGAGAACAAATCCATGACATATTTACTCAATCAGTACAATACTGCTAAGAATGTTAACACTGCGAGCCTGGGCTAGACGCTGCTTTGTGTGTCTAAACTAAAATAAGAAATAAATGAGGCCCAGGTCCTGCAATTCACTGCATGTGGACCCAGCAATCTGATTCTCTGCAGACACGTGGAGAAAGGTGTTGCAGGCACAGAGTGGAAGCAAATAATCTTCACTGCAGTTATGATCTGTAGCAAGCTAGGCAGTTGAGCCTACTAGAATTAATGCTAAATTAAATATAAACATTTCCAAAGAGATTAGTAACAGTATGATATGTGGACCTTTTAGTAAAATTATTATAATTAAAAATGATGTTTGTATTCTGGACATTATTTCTATGGAATATTCACCTCTGCCATTTTACAAAGATTGCAATATCTGTGTATTTTGAGCCAATAAAAACCACTTGTATATAATTTTCTGTTATTGTAAGTGTGAGCTATGACTTAGGTTTCACAACTCAACTAAAAATCAAAACCAAAAAAAGTCAGGCATCCAGGGAGAAGAAAAATTGCTTAACATTACCTAAGGACCAGATATTAAAATAAATTATTAAAACTAAAGCAAATGAAGGCTGCAAGAAACTCTCATCTAACGTCAGGATCTGTCTCTCTCTTTTGTTTTTAAAAGGTGGAGGGGGAAGGAACTCGTTACTCCCCTAATAATTTTCATGACTTTTAACCACTACCATTTTTTCATGCAAATACAATAAAAAGCCAACTATATGGCAACTGACTGTCAACTCTGATGTCACAGTCTTTTGAACTTTGCTTTGAAATTATATAGTGAGTAATCTTAAAGCAGATAGTAGTACTGTTGAAGTCTCTTAAGCAATTACCACAGGATTTAACTTTTTAAAGAATAAAGCATAAGAAATGTATTTCTGTGAAATGGCAAATTTGTCACAGATAAGTGTGCCCATGTGGGAGACAACGTTATCAGTGGTGTTGTGCGTCCAACACAAGTGTCTGTTTGGCTGTATGAATGTGTCCTTGAGTAGGTAACACTCACGATTGAAGAAACCAACACAACCATGGATCTTTTTAGAAATAAAGGGCCAGGCTAGGCTCTATAGCAATGCAGCACAATGGTAAGCAACCTATAATGAGCAATTATACTGACAGTATTTGTGCTTTCAATGCAACAGAATAGGTCAGCTGATGGCAAGACTCCCCATCACCCCCTCGGCTGCACAAAAACTGGGCTCTCGAATGCCTGCATTTATACACTTCAAACCTTTCACTCAGTCCATTTGGCACAAGAAACTTCTTTCTTTGGCACCCTTTCTGATAGCATCCATTACCTTATTTGGTCTGCACATCACTAAACAACCCCCTACATCAAGATGCCTTGGTTTGGCTGAACCATCCCTCTCATGGGATAGTATGGGCAAAACATCTCTCTGATGCTAGGTTGATCCAACAACTCCTTTCTTTAAGATACTTTTCCATTCTCCTGAGTTTTGGCTTTACTGCCTGCCCGTGTCTGTGAGGTCAGCCTGACTCCTGGCAACTTGACCATTTATCCAGCTGAGGCTTACTGATTTGGCTTGTTTTGCTATGCCTTGGGCCTTGTTCCTACTTATCACTGCAATTTCTACTTATCTTATAGACTCCTTTTATTACAATAATTAAATAAACAAGCTCAGATAAACCTATGGGGAAACACAAGGAAAGGGAAAGGATTCCATAGACTCCAGTGTTCTTTGGGACAAGCCCTATATCAAATCACAGGTGTCTTCCTATAAATTTTAGAATGATTCATCAATTTACAACACAGACAACTGAGTTAAGTGAAATGTACACATAAGGCCTCATGACATAAAACCAAACTTTAGTCTAATGATTGCCATGGTGTCAATATCAGTAGAGGGTACATTTAGCTTTACAGCTCTTTGTTACAACAACATTGTATTGTCCTTGTTGGTTTGATAATTTATGTTCAAATTAGAAAAATCAGTAATCTGAGATCCTCACATACTATTTAGACTTGACAAAACAGCTTCAAGAGCTCCTTTAGTTCCTAGGCCAATATAGACACTGACTCCTTTTTAATACTCAGAGGCTATGTCCACACTTACACAGTTAAATGGATTTAACTTATATCAATTTAATAAAATCAATATAAAAATCATTACATCAATGTAAGTTAAATCGATTTAACAGGTCCCCCTAGAATCTCAAATCGAAATAGCATGTCCATGGACAGGACTTCCTATTTTGTTTCAGGAAAAAAGCACCATGGGAGGTGTGGCAATTTGGCCCCAAAGAAGGGCCATGCCCCCACTCAATATATAGAAAAAGGAAATGACCTGGAAAGGAGAAGGACAAAAAGTATTAAATCAATTTAACAGTTAAATCGAAATAACATGTCTTCACTGTGTTATTTCAAAATAACAATTTCAATTTAACCATCATATCGATATAATACTAAGTTTTATTATATCGATACAACTTTCCTTATATCGAAATGAGGGAGTCCCTCATTTCAAAATAAGGAAACATCATGTGGACCTAACATTTTTTAAATCGAAATAACTAGTGTTATTCAATTTAAACAGTGTGTGTGCACATACCCAGAAGCATTAAGATCATACCCATTAATAACAAAATCTTTTCATTCTATTTTAGAGATTAGATAGAAGTACATGCTGATTTTTATATTTTTTTTGAAAGTCAGTTTCTACTACCTAGGTAATCTGAAAGACAAAAGGCAATTTAAGATAATCATTCAATTGAGATTCTTTGACTTTAATTATGTTCTTCCACTAGTTTGCATGATTACAACCTCAAAGGCAGATTGCACTGAACTATTACATCTTCATCATCTAGTAATATTTGTTTCTTTCCTGTTAATAATTTGTTGTCATTAAGATCTAAAAATCCATCAGAACTGACTGAAAAATACCAAGTGAATAATGTATTTGATTATTCTTTTTTGTATATGAATTACCCAACAATCTAGAAAATTACTATTTGGAATCATCCACCATATCGTTTCAGCAAATAATTATTGATCTACAGTTTCTTTATGACCAGATTGTTGAGTATTCAAGTCAGAAATCCCAGCTTTTCTGATTAGACAGATCTTATCATGGTATGTTTCTGTTCCTTTATTGTTTACAGTAGTGTTCAAGTCAGGTTTCTAATATAACTACTTATTATGAATTACATGTATATCCCTTAATTTGCTTAAAGCTTCAGGAATTAATCTAATTTGCTAGAGTATTTGGGACAAGTCAATATACCAGTAAGAGGGATTCCAACACAGTCAAAGTTATGCAGTAATTGATTTAAAAGTCCAATGCAGAATTTATTTTCAGGTATGTACCCAGCTCAAACTTGCTTTTCCCATATACCTTCAATTCTCTCCAAGCTATGTATTTTAACAACCTTCTCAGCATCCATGCACTAATTGAATCTCTCAATCTACCTTTCAAGTAAGATTCATGTGAAGGATGGAATGGCTTAAAGAAGGTCAGCCAGCATAAAAGCAATTAATAACTAGTTAAAGCAGTAGATTTTGTTTCTATAAACAGAGTAGTGCCAGTTGGTGACTTCATATCTATGGAAAAGTTTAAATATTCGTGGCTAAATTTAGTCTGGGAGATTTTACAGATGGATGATGATTTCTAAAATGCCCAGTACTGGCATTGTGTACTGGTTGCACTGAGGAGGATAGTTATGCCCCTGACAAAAGGAAAGGGTAAGATATAGCCCATTAAGCAGTCAAAAAGAATCTGGCAATAATTCAGTAAGACAGATTTGTGGTGCAACATTCATTTCTTAAAGATCTTTCATCAATAGAATCCTTGTGTTAGAGACAAAGTAGTCAGGTTTTAAAAAAATATCACTTTGCCCAGGTAAAGAAAATGCCTATTAATATCCCAGAAGAACCGGAAATGACAGCAAACACGCTGAAGTGACTTGGGTTCCGAGTCTCCATGAAAACTGGACTACATCTTGAAATTTGTGAAAAACTGAGTTTAAAGGCAATAGGGCAAGGGGCTCACACATGTGGACAGAACTTCTGTGGGAGGGTGCAAAGTGGATGATCTCTGCAGCTTTTAGAGTAAAAAGTTACTGAGAATGAGATGCTCTGGAAACCTTTGGGAATTTTGATTTATCTTTCACATCCAACTTCTAATTTCTTTCTTTCCATTTGGAAGGGTTTATCTACACAAAACAATACTCTCAGTCAGAGCAACAACACAGACTATATGGTGCATGATTTTGAATACACTGAGTATTAGTCTGTTTAGACCCTGATCATATGCATTGGAAATTCCCTAAGGCACATCAAAGAACTGCTGTTTGAGACAGTGTGATGTTAAAGTGCACTAGAACTTTAAACGCAACTCAGCAGTCCTGTTAGTGTGTTTTAGAAATCACTGCCACTGGAGTGCACACTGCTGATCTGTGGAGACAAGCCCTTAGCATATAATTGAATCTTTGCTAAATCCTGTGGCATATAAATAAAAAGGAGCATAGTCTTCTGCCCTGTTAAACTGCCTTATTGAATTACCAACTTACCCAAACTACTATACCTTATTGCTCACCAAACTGATGTTACTGCATAACTAAGCAAATCTTTAGTCGGAAGAGAAAAATGATCACATTCAGGAAAGTGGCACACCCAGGAAAGGGACAGAGAGACTTGCTCTTATTTGTCAGAGAAGAGGCAATATGACAGCCACTTATGTATATAGTAAAAAAATAAATAAATAAATAAATCTTTCAAACAAAACTCTTTTAACAATTGCATGAATGAAGCCCTCACATGCCTAGCTCCCAAACTTGTCCTGTGCTTCCAGGCTGCCCACCAAGTAGAATGCTTGAGATTTGGATACCCCAGGTCCTCCGGGGTCCATAGCTCTGGGACAGCATATGAAGTAGACTGTGTCAGAGACAGGGTTCCATTTGTATTTCAGTTCCAAATTGGAATGAAACATTAAAACCCTTCCCTACATGGAATTAGAGTCTTCCACTCAGCCCTTCTGTAAAAGAGAAGTCAGCTACACATGAGCCATTGCTTTTTAATTTTGAACTCTCTACCTAACCACAAAATCTTCCGGCCTTTTTTTTTTTTTAAAGCAATGATTCACTGGAAAAATCCTGTGGGGTTTATAAAGGAAAAAGTTTTTAAGTGTTTTGAAGGTGCCTAGTTCTGTTTATCTGTTACCTCTTTGTTAGTAAAATAAACAAGGAGTCCTGTGGCATTTAAAGACTAACAATTTTTTTTTATTGCATTAGCTTTCATCAGAAAATCCCATATTGTCAGATGCTTTGAAGATGGACGAACTTACAGAATGGGAAGAAAAAATACAGAAAAGTTTAAGTCATGGGAGCAGGTCACACTAACAGCAAATCAAAACAGTTGTAAAGAACGGCATACAGGGGAAGATGAGGCCATATCACCTCTTCTAATGAGAGAAAAATCCAATGTCCCTATTAAGTCCTGAAGCAACGCAACTAAATTTGCATATAAATTCGATCTCAGCAGTTTATGAATACCAGATCAAGGTTTCAAAGAGAAGCCGCTGAGATCGAATTTATATGCAAATTTGGTTGCATTGCTTCAGGATTTAATAGGGACATCAGATTTTTCTCTCATTACAACATGTGATTTGACCTCATCTTCCTCTGTCTCCTGTTTCCCAGTGTTTGAATCTTTACAACTGTTCTGATTTACTGTTACAGTGTGACCTGTTCCCATGTCTTACACTTCCCTGCATTTATTTCCTCCCATTCTGTAAGTACTCCCATCTTCAAAGTGTCTGACAAAATGGGATTTTCTCCCACAAAAGCTCATGCAATAAATAAATTTGTTAGTCTTTAAGTACCACAGGACTCCTTGTTTGTTTTACTGAACTAGACTAACATGGCTGCCCCTTCAGAACTCTTCATTAGTGAATCAAAGACACAGTACCTTCTTTAAACCCCTCTCATGATTTAAAGTGCTGCGTTTGCCAAATCAGGAAACAAACACCATCATGCGACTGGAATGACCATCCCACCTACAAAATGCAGCTCAGTTGCAAGCATTGCAGTCTGGTCAATCCTCAGAATATAAATTTTAAAATCCCCAAAATGCCACATACACACCAAAAAATTGCTGCATTGAATCTAAACTATCAGTGAATTCTAAGAAATTGTAATCTTCTGGAATGCATTATGCTGGTAGCAAGAGGCTAAAGCAGTGGTTCCCAACCTTTTTGACTTGAGGACCATAAATACAATTTTTACAACCCTGACGCACCACCAATCTTTGCCAGTAGGGCCTCTCTCCCCCATTGCAGCCAGATGGAAGTTGTTCAGCAAGGAGGCTTCGTCTCTCCTCACTGGTCTCTCATCCCCTGGCTGCAACGGGGAAACTCCATATGTCCGGTAGCTATGTGTGTTCCACTTGGGTCCCTAGGCAGTGTCTCACTTCTGCAGCCAGGAAAATGGGAGATCAGTGCTCCCCTCCCTCTGGCTTCAGCAGGGATACTAGCATCCAGGGACCTAGGCAGAGCACTTTGATTGGTGCTGGACCTAGGGGAGGGGAGCACTGACTTCCCTTCCTTCTTGCTCCAGTCAGGACCCCAGCACCTGTGGATCCAGGTGGAGAGCTTTGCCATGCTCCCTGCTACAGACAGGCGAAGAGGAGCACTCATCTCCATTCCTTTGGCTGCAGTAAGGAGCCTGCAACCATCTTTCAGTGCTTCGGAAACATGCTCTGTCTGGGTTTTTAGGCAGTAGCTCCCTTCTGCAGCAAGCAGAAGGGGAACCACAGGCCACTCTGAAGCCCACTTTTGGCCCCCAGGCCACATGTGGGGAACCAGTGTGCTAGGAAATGCAAATTATTGTAAAATACTGACTGAGAAAGTACATAATACAAAGAACAGAATTTTGTGCCTAAGAATCCCAGGGGGTTGGACTAGATGATCTCCTGAGGTCCCTTCCAGCTATGATTCTATTCTATTCTCATCACACCTGCTGTGCTTGTTCCTAACAAATCTCACAGAAGAATTAAAATCTGTATCTATATCTATCCACTATATAGAACTATCACATGAGCCAGACCTAAATTATGGAACAAAACACACATTTTGTTTTCCTAGCTTTCCCATGATAGTCCCTCTTCTTTCATGCTAAAAATAAACCTACTAATAAACCAATCTAACAATCTTCATATAATCTGGAAAGGAAGGGTAAGAGGTTTTTCCTTTTATGTTTAAAAACTTGGGATTGTACATAAATACTATGGCAAGGGAAGAGGAGCTACGTAAACATTACAAGGTCTATATAGATAGCACATACCCAACCACTATGAGTACAGAGGCGGTAGTGCTGCTCCCTCCCTCCCACAAAAAATTATGTGGAACCTAGGAGGCAACAAAACTTCTCTAGAAACAAAAGTTTCTGAGGTGGCTGTCCCTTGTTCATTCTTTTTCGTTTGAAGATCTCACTGTATTGCATAACTTTTCACAGAAATATTACAGCAGATTTTTTTCAGCCTAATAACCTTTAAAAGCATTTTCCCCATTGCAAGAATTTTATCAAAGAGTGCAGCATGTATTTTTAGGCAAAACTCACCTCAGTTCTTCTGAAGTATTTCCGTATCAAGGAGCCTGAAATAGATCACTCGATAGCATAGATGCTTTTATGTGGTCAGTAAAATCAATGGGAAAAATTAAAGATTTGTAGAGAGAAAGGTTTCAGAGGGGTCTGTTTTCAGCAAAAACAATGAGGAGTCCTGTGGTACCTTGCAGACTAACAAAAAAAAAAAAAACAAAAAAAACCCCACAAGTCACATCATTTTCATGCAAAGAATTTATGCTTCATAACATAAGGTCTAGCAGTTTAATGGGATCCTTTTATGTTCAAAAGCACTATCAAGATGTGTTTAAAGGAAAGTCTCACTTTAGCAATCATTTCCCGTTCTCTGGTCCTAACCTAAATGAATAAAAACAGGACCTATTTAATATGTTTATCACATGAGAAACAACAGTTGTCTTTTTTTTTTTTTTTGCATTTATAGGCAGCAGTTTTAAAAAACAGACATAAGGAAATACTTCTTCACACAATGCACAGAACTCTTACTCTAAACTAACACGACTGCCCCTTTGGAACAGCGAAGCTATGGAATCCACTGCTGGGGAATGTAATGAAGGCCAAGAGTATAACTGGCTTCAAAAAAGAATTAAATAAATTCAGAGAGGATAGATCCATCAATGGCTTTTAGTCAAGATGGTCAGGGATGCCACCCCATTCTCTGGATGTAGACTATCTCTGACTTCCAGAACCTAGAACTGGACAACAGGGGAAGGATCACTTAGTAATTGCCCTCTTCTGTTCATCCCCACTGAAACATCTGGCAATGGCCACTGTCAGAAGACAGGATCCTGAGACAGATGGACTGTTGATACAACCCATTACAGTTGTTCTTATATTGTAACAGGTTTATGTCGTAGTCTAAATCATGGGTCTCAAACTCAAATCACCACAAGGGCCACATGAGGACTAGTACATTAGCCTGAGGGCCACACCACTGAAACTTTTTCATATGATGATATTGCAAATATTGATAACAACAGTGTCCTTTGTGGGCTGCAGGAAATAATGTTCAGTGTGGCCTCGGGCTGCGAGTTTGAGACCCCTGGTACATGTAATCAAATGTTTCTCTAATATAAAGGTCACCAAAGAAATTAAACACAGCTGAGTGAAGTTACAATGCTTTGTGAATAATACTGTAAGAACACATTCTCCTTATCTAGAAAGAAAATATTGACTGGTTTAGTGGATAACAAAAAACATTACCCTATAGAACAAATATTTTATCAAGCAGAAGTTTGGGGAAGTTTCCACAGTTGATGGAAGTATTTTTTCCATAGAGCATTTATAGCTTTTCCTCCACCCAGCTGGAGGAGTGTTCAAGCAGGAATCTTCAGGACTAATTTTCAGAAAAAGTAAGGCAGCAAAGGATGTCCCATACTACTTCACCTTACCTCCACTCTAGGATCTTCTCTGTAGGTTCATTTCTCCAGTCTCTTTCTCCTCTCCCTCAATTTGCATGTCCTTCTTATAGGATACAGAAAACTGAAGTATCCCCACATCTTAAATAAGGTGCCTTGAGGAGCAACTAGGATAGGCCTGTTGTTTTCCCCACCCACAACATATGGAATACTGGACAACAAAAATTTTGCTTCCTGAATACTTTTGGGTGCATCTTATGGATTTTGGGCTGCTGATTATGAAAATCACCATGAAATTTCCCTATCACGTACTGTTTTTTTGAAATTGCCTATATTTGTTATTTAAATTCATAATTTAAGTCTATTAAAATGTTGCCCATAATGTAATCTGAAAAGTTTTCTACCCTGCGTCCAAGCATGCTTGGGCATGCAGTGACACTGCACCTAATGCAGGCCACACAACATGCAATGGGAATGCTAAGGCTTAGGCAGGGCGGATGCTGGCAGGACAAGTTTTAGAAAGGCTATAAAAAGCATTTTGTACACACTGTTCTATGCATTGCATTTATACCAGTTTGCATTCATGTTGATGCACATGCTCTATGCGCATAGCATATTGTGTGTACTCACAATAATAAAGCAATTGTATTTTCAGGAAGATTTGTGATAGCAAAATGTCTCGCCAATGTCGCAACAGCCGCGATACATTATGTTACATTTGTGGCGAATATACACTTAAACCTCAATGACAGAGCAGGACTGCACGTATTAAGAAAGCGTATGAGCTCTACTTTGGCTGTAAAATTGGTGATCAGGACAAAGCCTGGGCTCCTCACATTTGTTGCGCAACATGCACTGTCAATCTTAGAGCTTGGTTCAGAGGTACTCGGAAGTGAATGCCATTCGCTGACCCGATGATATGGCGAGAGCAGAAGGATCATGTGACAGACTGTTACTTCTGTCTGACCAATGTGTCTGAGTTCTTGCTAAAAACAAGAAATCCATTGAATACCCCAATCTCCTTTCGGCCATGAGACCTGTGCTGCATGATAAGTCTTCCAGTACTGAAGCCACCAGAGACATGGAGTCTAGAGGAGGCAGACGAAGATGCCATGATGCACAAGCCAGGAATGGAAAATGACACTGATCCAGATTTTGAACCATTTACATCGAGTGAGCCTCATCTGATAACTCAGTCTGAGATAAATGACCTGGTCAGGGACTTGGGTTTGTCAAAGGCAAAAACAGAATTACTGGGTTCAAGACTGCAAGGATGGGGTTGGCTGTCACCATGGATGAAAATTTCTGTCTTTTGCAGCTGCCAAGAAGATATGACACAATACTTTGGTCAGGTTGATAATCTGTGTTTCTGCACTGACATTGGTGGGCTGTTCACCGCTTTGGGTTGCCAGCAAGACCCACAACAATGGTGTCTTTTTATTGACTAGTCAGTGTTAAGCCTGAAAGCCGTGTTGTTTCACAACGGCAACGTCCACCCTTCCATACCAATCGGCTAAGCAGTACACATGAAAGAAACCTATGGAAATATGGAAGTTTTGTTGAAACACATACAGTACAGCAACTACAACTGGAACATCTGTGGTGATCTGAAAGTAGGCACGCTGCTACTAGGAATGCAGCTCGGACACACCAAGTACTGTTTCATTTGCGAATGGGACAGCTGTGCTAAAGAGTCTCATTACATTAAAAAGGACTGGCCACTCAGTAAGCAAGTGTGTTCCAAGGCAGAAAAGTGTGGCACATAAACCACTCATAGATCCGACAAAGATATTTTTGCCTCCTCTTCACATAAAACTCGGACTGATGAAAAACTTTGTGAAAGTGATGAACAAGGAAGGTGAAGGATTTTGATATTTGAGACAGATGTTTCCCAGAATAACTGATGAAAAGATTAAGGAAGAAATTTTTGTTGGTCCACAAATCAAACAGGTCATGAATGACTAGCAGTTCGAAAAACTTCTAGGAGGGCCAGAGAAAATCACATGGAAGGCATTCAAGGATGTTGTTGAAAATTTTCTTGGCAACTACAAAGCACCAAACTACGTGAAGCTGGTTGACAACATGCTTAAAGCATACAAAACCATGAAGTGCAACTTGTCACTAAAGATTCATTTTCTGTATTTGCATTTAGACTTCTTTCCTGCAAATCTTGGTGCAGTCAGTGACAAGCATGGTGAAAGGTTTCACCAGGGCATTGTGATCATGGAAAAACAGTATCAGGGCAACTGGAATCCATCAATGCTGGCCAATTATTGTTGGATACTTAAACAAGAAGCCTCAGACACTGAGTACAAATGAAAATCATCAACAAAACATTTTTAGCTTAGTTGAACTATTGCAAAGCGTCAGCACCATTATGCGATTAAACGCATTACAGTCAATAAAAGTCAATTTCTTGTTTCTCCAAATTCCTACATATAACAAGTAGTCTGAAATTATATTTGTGTTCAGCTTCAAGTGGTCTAGCATAATCAAAAAAATTTTCTGAGGAAGCAACACTTTTGAAAAAATTTGTTGTCCAGTGATGATATTCAGAATCTCCTGGCTCTAATGTGAACTGTTTCCTACTGTAGTGTTTCCATATAGATGTTGTCTCAGGCCTGATCAAGTGTGCCATGGTATTTTTTTAAAAACTACCAGAAGACTTCTGGAGTGGCTAATGAATACTCATGAGCTCATTTGGAGACTATCTGGTGTGCCTCAAAATAATCAAAGGCATCAAAGCGTACCATAGCAGAGAAAAGTTTGGGAACTACTTTCCTAGTGTATGCTGGCATGTCTTTTCTGTTGCAATGGTCAAAAAATAACCAATGGAAATTGTCTTTAAAAAAAATCCTAGCCATTAGTACCCTTGAGAAAAAAAGACAATATCCTCTATTAATTTATCTAAAATACTGCAGTACCAGTATTGTAAACTGTAATGTTTTGGATCATTACTCTAGAAAGTTGTCCTACTATTTTAGAAGGTTCTTTATATAACATACATTTATCTGATTGTAACACATATATAAACAACACACGAGCCAAGAGCACCATTTTCTCCCAGAAGCTAATTAGGGGTGAGCAGAGCGGCCAAGTGCTGATCTGCATCCAAGTCTGGTTCCTGACTCATACAGACTTGGTCTCCTCTTTGAAACATTGAATGTATGAGTGTGTGCGCGCACTCCCGTTTGCATGCTTTTCCCCTAATTCATCAAGTAAATTTACTCTTAAGAATCCTTTCCCTTAAATTATAATCTTGTCTTCTCCCTTTCTCTTATTCAACATTGGCAGGCACACAGCAAATTTCTCTCTTCTACTACCCAGAAAAGTTGCTGTGTTTACTGTTTGTCCCTGCCTGCAGCAGAACAGCCAGTAACTTTAAGCCTTTCAAGCTTCATGCAGAACGTCGTTACTTTTAATTACATGATTTACAAGTGTGACCAAGTGACTGTGACAGTGTGACTCTCTTCTCTGAATGTCCTGCAGAAAATTGACTATCCATGCTCAGAAAACAGACTGCTCTCTGTTACAATCTGGCTTCCCATGTCCTGATTGCTCTGTCATTTGACACATTTCTGCCAACTACTGCCAACCCAAGAGTTTGCTTTCCAGTATTTTATTGGATTTGGGCCGAGACAGTTACCAACCTCAAAACTGGGTGTGGTGTTTTGTCTAACACTACAGCCAACTAGTTTCTTAGGGTGTTTCAATGTTTAACTGTAGATTAAAAGAAAGAGAGACAGGAGTGGATCCAGACAGTGACCAAGGTTTAGACTTTATTCATAAGATGAAAGCATTGAAATGGCAGCTGAGGCCTTAGGCTGGAACACACTGGAACAGACAGAAGTCTTAGATTCAGTTGTAAGAAGTAGGAGAATAGGGGCAGCAGCGAGGCCAGAGGAGAAGTTGAAGACCATCACAGAATAAGGGATGAATTGTACACTCAAAGAAGCAGAAAATGATGAAATGTCAATCTAAGAGGAATAAGAAAGAGACAGAAAGAATACTTTAAACATCTTCGTATTGCTATTTTATGAATGCGTCTAAGGGAGTCCACTGCAGAGAATAACAGGATTCTCTATCAACACCAGCCACCAACTTAACTGTTTATGCTTCCAAGTTCATTTTCTGTGGCCTACAGTAAATATGGGAAGCTGAACATCAGGCATCTCCAAGAGAAAATGAAACAGCTAAAATCTATGGACCAAGTTAGTGCATTGGTTAGAAAGGAAAATATAGCAAGGAGGAGTTTAATGATTATAGGAAGAAATTATTGCCATCTTGCCATCTGGTCACAAATTCCTCTCATTTACAGTTAAATGTCCTTATGACACAGTTTTTCCTTTTTTTGCATCTCCATACTATCAATAGTATATACTGAGCTATTCTATTTTTTCCCAGTTTCAGCATGGTACCAAAAAGAAATCCATAGGTTTGGTGGCATTTAGGCCCATTGCGATATTCTATTCTGCTGCTGCTGTCTTTAGTGGAAATTAGCTTTATACAGTTTTACAATGAAGATAAGGCAATTTGCCTGGTTATGTGAGAAAGAAAGTATCACAATACAGAAAAGCCTTTAATTTTTTATGCAGATGCATCAGATTGTTTTCACATGCTCACTAGTTTAAATTGTGCTCTAATTTACTCTGCATAGGACATTTCAGTGACTGTGTTTGAAGTGAATTATAGATTTGGCCGGAAAGAAAATTATAAATAAAAATGGGAAGCACTAAAAAAATAGATACAGGAATAGACACTTCACAATTACCCTACTGCTGCCACAAGAGAGATGCATCTCCAGTGCTAAGTGAAAGCTCAGAACACTGAGTTACTTAACACCTGAATCACTTTGCACTGGATTAAGATCTCATGATATGTGCTCACATCACAAAGCAAGCACCCATTTTCAGTATTCTTTGGCATGAAATTAACAGTAGATTTGCTACAAGTATGTTTTCTGAACCACAAGATTTCTACTGTTAACTCATTAACCTGGCTGAACTGATCTCTCACACCATTAAAAAAGCATGAATCTGGTCTAATGGGCACTCTAATATAACAGCACTTAGATAATTCAGTGATGTTCACTATAGAAAGGACTAAAATATTGAGACAGGAAACTTGGCCAAGGTTTAAGGAAAAAAAAAAAGAAAAAGGCAGTGAGGGTCTAAAATTGAAATAGGAACTGAAAGAAGAGCTGTTTGGGAACTTGTAAATCATAGAATAGGTGTGGCCAAACTTGCTGACCCTGCAAGGCTCCTTCCCTGCTGGGCAGAGTCCTCTAGATCCACCAAAGGGCAGAAATTCCAAGCTCTCCACCTAGTCTGGTAGGCAGAGAGGAGGTGGAGGGTCCCCGCCAAGAGAGAAGGTAGAGGACTAACCCCTTCCATCTTTGTTTTGCCTAGGTCTTTGCTCAATAATTACTCATCCTGATAATAAGAATCCAGGTGTTCACAGCAACTCAAATATTCATGCAGCCCTATTTAGAGGTGGCCTGTTTGCTCCAGGTGAATGGACCTGTCGGTAGTATGAGAAAGTGTGTTGCTCATGTATTGGACTTTTCTCCCCCACTACTGCCAAGCACCACTGACTGACTTAATCATATTGCTTTCATCTGTCAAGATGTTGGATGGCCATATCCCAAGAAAGCCTTACAATGTGATGAACACTGATTGAATGTTTTTTAACCAACAATTTCTCCACTTTCAGTCTCCTTTATTTTTTGGGGTGGAGGGATCCATATAATCTTTATGCAACCAGGACATTTATTTGGCTTACTCACACAGTATACATAGTTGTTTACTTACTGCTTTGGCAACATCAAGAATAATTTATATTCCAGCTCATTCCATAATCATTGGGTATTTTTGCACTACTGAAACTAACATTTCTGAAGTTCAGCACAAATAGTCCAAGTTTGCCCCAGTTTGTTACAGTAGGGATGAATTTGGTGAACAATTCAGTTTTTTGTTAGAAAGCTCTGGAAAAGCAAAAGCCACTTAACTTTAAAGTACTGTGTTATTGCGAACATATGTTAAAATTAACACTGGCTCCTTGGTACACATCTGCATACCACATATCTTGCTCCTCAACAGAAACACTCATTAATGTTAAAGATGGTTACACCACATTATGGAAATGAACATACCAATAACTATGCCAATATTTTTAAATTAAATGAAACACTGAATCTTGAAGAATAATAAATAAAGAGCACCCTTCACAAAGTTTTAGAGCAGTACTCAATTTTCAATAGCAAAGCAAATTCATTTTAAAGCTTTCATATCCACATGTGATGATGTTTAAGGCAATCAGGTCTGGAATGGAATCCTGAAAGATTTTTTTTTTACCTTCTTTAACTCTGTTTCAAATAAGTCCATAGGCATGAAATCACATTAACACCATTAGCAGAGTACATGTCAAAATGACCTTTTGTATTTAGGATATGGCCACATGGGGCCAAATGCAAAGACTACTGAAGTCAGTGAGCATCTTTGCACTGACTTCAATAGGTATTGGATCAGGTCCATGAGTAACTCAACTGCCTCCCTTACATACTAACAAGAAATACAACCATTACAGAGCATGAGTGAAGTCATTGGTAAAGCTCCAACTGACTTCAGTGAGATCAGGATTTTACCTCATGCCTTAAGTGAGTGATATAGCCTAAGTGAAACATTAGAAAATGAAGATAAGACAATCACTGTAACAGATTTATGAAGAGTTTAGTTTTAGCTATTGAAATAAAATGCTATGCCATACTGCCAAATTGCTCTGTATCTTCCCAAGCTACTCCCTGGCAACTTCAAAGAACACCACTGTAGATCATAGTTGTCATGTTATAGCCAAATGCTGGAGGGTGATTATCCAGCTACTGCACAAATATTTCCATAAGAAAATAGAAATGGTCATACTGGGTCACGCCAGTGACCCACTCTCCCAGTATCCTGTCGTCCAACAGTGACCACTGCCAGATGCTTCCAAGAGAATGAACAACATGGGGCATTCATCAGTAATTCATCCCCATCCCCCAGTCTCAATATCTGGCAGTCAGAGCATGACTTTACATCCCTGACCATGTTAGCTAATAGCCACTGATGGACCTAGCCAACAGCTTGATGAACTTATCGAATTTTTTTTTAACCAACTTATACTTTTGGCTTTCCTGACATTGCCTGGCAATGAGTACCATAGGTTGACTGTGCATTGTGTGAAGAAGTACTTCCTTTTGTTTAAAAAAAAACAAAAACAAAAACCTAAGCAATGAGTCCTGTTGCACTTAAAGACTAACAAATTCATATATCGCATGAGCTTTCATAGAAGAAAATCCCACTTCACGAACAAATACATACATTTCTTAGTTTAAGTGTCACAGGACTCCTCGCTTGTTTTGCTGAACTAGGCTAACACGGCTGCCAATTTGGAACTTGCTTCTGTTTGTTTTATACCTGATGTCTGTTCAATTCATTATATGACCCATGGTTCTTCGATTAGGTAAGTAATACTTCCCTGTGCATTTTTCCACACCATTCATGATTTTCTAGACCTCTCTCTTAGCCTTCCTCAGTCTCCAAGAGGACAAGTCCCAATCTTTTTTATTCTTGCCTCATAGGGAAGATGCTCTATTTCCTGCAAATCATTTTTGTTGCTCTTCTCTGTACAATTTCCATTTCATATATCTTTTTTTGAGATGGCTAGACTAGAACAACAGGCTGCTTTCAAGGTAATAAATAAAAAACATTGCCAAGACTATGTCATAGGGTCCAGTCACCACTAGAGCACCTCTTCCTGGCCACTCTGAGGAATGGCTCTTTCCAGGTGTTACACCCTCCTCTGGCTGTCTCTCAAGTCATCTCTGCAACTTGAAGTGATCCTTCTTTGGCTTGAGGCCCAACTCAATATATGTATTACCTCTTTCAGGAGCATCAAAGTCTTTCAAGGCAACCTGTCCCAGCCAGTCTGCTCTCTACTGTTTGGTCTAAGCAGCTTCTCCAGTGGCTGTTAGAGGAACACAAGGACCACCTTCTTTTCTGGGTTCCAACTTAGGGACACCTTTGATGAGCAAACAAATTCAGCTCCATCCCATATCTTATTTGTCTTCCCCTAAAGGTCTTTCCTGCCTTTTTGGCTTTCCTTGCTCCCTGGGTTTGTCAATCCAAACTCTCTCCCTCCAGGGAATAACTGTACCCTATCCTTTGTATTCCCAAACATACCTCCCATCTCTCAGGGACAGATTGCGTACCATTACTTTGCAGCCCCTAGGTGCTCTCAGCTTCTAGGCCCATCCTGTTCCTGACCAGCTGAACATCATCTAATTAATCCATTCTCCCTGGCTTCTCCTCCAAGGTAGTCTGTGAGTTAATTGGCTCAGTTAGCCACCTTAACCTCTCCAGAACTTGTATGAGGTGTACACTGCATCACACACTCAATAAATTTTATGCATATAGCAAGTATAAACTATAACACATCTAGCCTTTTTCTTCTTCACAAAGCAATTACAAACAGATCTAGTAAATTCATTATCCATAAGCAGTTATTGAATACTATGGGGAAAAAAAACAGTTTAGAGTTCATAGACTGTGCATGAACTGCTTGTTATGACTATTCATTAAATCAGTGTGGTATCTGGTCACTTAATTCATATGATATTTTTGCACTCTGATTGAATAACAGGTTTTGTTTTAAAACAGTTTAATAGCCAACAATGAATAGCTATTTGCCTCAGCTAATCAGTAATGAATAGTTACACTCTTGCGTGCACATGAATATCAATATTTGCATGCAGATATGTTTCAGAGTGAAAAATATTTATTAGACAAATATTAATCCAATCAAAAACCTGTTTGTGTAATGGTCAGACCCATTACTTTATTTTTTAACTTGATAGAATTGAATAACCAGCCAGACAGCCTGTTTTTGCACTAGCTGGCCAACTCTAAGCTTCTAAGTATGCTGACAGTTGGAAACCAGATAATTTCCACTGATGAAGAGACTGAGTTCTGCTAGCTTTTGAAGAAACTTTTACTTGCTTTTCAGCATCATTTATTCTATCTTGGACTGAATTTTAGGGAGCTTTTTTTAGTACAGGTTTCTAATTTTTTTTAAACGTTGAGACAATAAGGTGAGAGTATTGTCCTTGACTAATCAGGGGACACAGACACTGGTGACGTCTGGCCCCTTGTCCATTTCTGCAGAAGGAAAACAGAGCTGTTTCAGGCTGGTACCTCCACAAGTTATTTTCTTTGATTGCCTTAAAGCACATAAAAGGAAACTACTCCCTTTAAGAAAGTGAAGCGAAATTGTTTTGACAGCTGGGAGGAGAGTTCTACTCCTTCCATGTCAAATCTAAATCTCTCAATATGTTGCTTCCCCCACCATAGCACAAGATTGTTTCTTGGGTTACAAAGGGCTGTTATTTTATATATGTAAACAAACCCGTTACCATATAACAACTCAAAATGCAGAAAAGTTTATGGTTTGTTTAAGGGCTGGAGAAGTGCCAGCACATTAACAATATTATATTTTGTCTGTGGATTTCAGAGGACAACTCCTAGTACAGTACTACAGACTTTTGGCCATTGACTTTGTTATTGGCAGGAACTCTTACCTTATCTAAGCCATAGGTTTTTGTTTCCTTTGTTTCTTCTGAATCTTTGATGGCTATTGATTTGTTTACAAGCAAAAAAAAAAAAAAAAAAAAAATCCAAGAGAAAACAAAAAATGCAAACAACTGAAATCCACTGGTTTCAGAGCATTTTCCTGACATTTAATATCTGACCTTGCCAGGGAAATCCTGACACCAGAAATAGTGTCCATAAAAAAGCAAAATGCAAATATTTTCGGTTTTTTCCACAAAAATACATCACCCCATCAATTTGAGATATGTTTTGTTTCCTGGAATCATAAAAATTAACAAGTCATTAGAGGATCTACCTGAAATCAGAATAGTTAGGCCTCTAATTTCTTCTTACGGGGGAAAAAAAAACCATAAAAAGGAAGAATCACTGGGAGTTATATCCATTTGTGCTAGGGTTGAATGTATCTTGTGTTGCTAACAGTTTTCAGTTATGGTGTTGTTATTATAGTTAAGTGATTGCTTTTATCAGATCTTGCTGAGTATTATGTACAACCGTAAAGCTGGACGTGTTCTTGATGGTACTGAAAATGCGAAAATCACAATAACCACAGGTTTTTAGGTACACAAATGCTAAGGCGACAGATACATTTCTTGGGAATGGCTATGCCTCAGAGACAGCTGGTGTGTTTTACAGTGAAAAACCTGAAAGTTTGCATACTGCTGCTTATTAACTTTGGTGGAGTAGAAAAGATAAGTCTACAGGGGGTAGAGAAAGCCTCTGTACTTTCCATCACCCTTTAGTACAGTGTTGAAATTTCAAAGTAATTATTACACTTTCCTAATCTCTGCCAAAATAGCTTGCATAAATAACATCCAAAAGCCAGTCCTTGATGTTCCCTTGAACTCTGGGATGTCTTTGGTGAGACGTCTGTATACTATAGCAGTGAGTCATAATCATAAACCTCTCTCTGTTTTAATGCGCTGCTCCAGAAATTAGAAACAGCACATCTTTGCAATGACTAATAGTCCAAATGCTACCCCTACAAGTTGAATGGGTACAATAGGCCTGCTGGGTGACCTTTGACAAATCACTTCATCCCTATGTTCCTCAGTTTCCCATATGTAAACCAGAGATAATGATACTGATCTCCTTTATTAAGCACTCTATTGAGCATCTTGAGACCTACTAATGACAATGGCTAGGTGAGCGCTAAATATCATTGTTACTTATTCAGAGCGATATCTGACCAATTGACTCATTTAGATATTTTTGAGAGATGCTACTGAGCTGTTGTCTACACAGTGCATCAGTCTACACTAGCAAAGTGCAAATTCCTGTGGAAACAAACTAGTCCACATACACTCTGCTGGTATGCACTTAAAGTTCCTGAATCCACGTTAACTGTTTCAAATAATACCACATTAATGTGTATTGGAGAACTTCCAGTGTGTACCAAGAGGGTACACACAGGCCAGTTAGTGCTCAACATATTAGTACTCCTTAGAATCTACACCCTGCGAGCATAAACTAATGCATCATATAGGAAAACCCTCAGTGTATTTTCACTCTGTTCCAGTATATATTGGAATTTAGACGTCTTAAGGAATAGTGCCAGTTATATTCCTGATAGATTTTATCACTGACTAAATCACAATGCAGCTGTATTAACTATTCCTGTCTTCTGTAGCTCATTACACAGTAGATCCTCCCTCCAATGCTTTGTATAGTGCAACTGCAATGTAATATGTCCTAAAAGTTAAAATAGAATTTTTTTAAAAAAAGTCAGAGTACAAGAAAATAGGTTTGTTAACTTGTCTGACTATCTGCTTTAGGCTGACCAAACTATACTAAATTCAGTGGTAAAACTAAGATTTGGGACTGAAATAAAATGGTCAGTTTTTACATTGTACATGTGAATTTATTTTCTACATAGGTCTGTGTGTGTGTGTGTGTGTGTGTGTGTGTGTGTGTGTGTGTGTGTGTGATGTTTTATTTACAACTTGAATTAAACATCATGTAACCAGTTTACCATTTTAGAACTAGCTAGTCTAGGTACTGTATTACTGCCATCCCTTAACCCAAAAGTTCTTATAACTTCAAAGTAAGCAGTCCTCACTTAACATTCAGTAGTTAAATAGTTTGCTTAGATTTTCTAATATGCATTTTTAATACTAAAATATGGTGAGGTTTTCAAACCTAGTGATTTAAAGGCTAGGACATCAGTTAAATTAATGTGAGACACTATCCTCTTCATAAAGGACAGTTTTTAACCTTGTGCCTGTCAAGGAATTTCAGTTTTTTGAGGCAGGAGCTGTAACTCAAATGCATTTTTCCATAAATACAGCTTTTGCTAACTTTCTATTTCACAATATTTCCTGGCTCATATGGATTAAGAAGCAATGAAACAAAATCATTTAATAGATTTGGATGGCATATTCTCTGTTCATTGGCACCAATGGTTTTCAAGAAAGCAATGTGTATTACAAACTGTGTGTTTGAAAGTAATTAGTGGGCCTCTCCCGTATCCCTCCCACCATTGGAATACATAAAATTTTACAGGGTGAGAGGGTACAGTGGCTTACTTCCAAACAAAATATCCACAAACATAGTAACAAAACAACACTGCTAGGTTTTTCTGTTATTGCAAAGTCAAAGGTTGCCTTACAGAAATGAGATGAGATCTATCATTTAGAGGAAAGTATGTTGCTTTTTTCTAATATTAATCTGGAAAAATTGCAAGTGCTCAGATAGAGTGTCTGATTCTGCACTTGTTACTTTTTCCTGTTCATTCCAAAGCCTTTGTACTGCATTATTACATTACCTGGGAAAGAAAAGGGCTAAATCACCTGTGAACCATCATTGATGCAGAGCTTTATCTAGAGCCATGAGGTAAGTGCATACCGACAGGATAAAAGTTATCAATGCCTTCTAATTCCACTCTAGTTCTGCAGGGTCTTTTTTAAATGGAATGGAGTGAAATATCTATTTAGACTACATTACAGAACCAACAGATTTCAGCAGAGTAGACTGTTGTGATTTGCTCTGAAAATTGCAGATGTTTATTAAAAGCCAGCCAACTGGCAACTTACACTGAGGATAACACACGAGCTTCACAGTAGTATAAAAGAAGTCAGCAGCAAGTGTAACAATAGGTCATTTTTATCTAATTCTAAAAAATCCCACTAGCTTAGACTCAAATTTATTTTCAATAGCCAGATCTAGAGGCCAAAGTGATTATTCAGAAAGGACTGAAATTGATACAGGCTACCTTATAGTTTCTTTAAAGGTTATTGACCTATTTAGTGCTAAGTAAGTCCACAGAGACAATGATAGGGAATATTTTGGCACTAAAACTATAACATTCTTTCAGCTTTTGTCACATAAAACCAATTATGGTTGCTTTTGCAGTGTCAGATTTAAGGGAGTGGGGAAGAATTTACATTTAGTACTTGATTCTCAGTATGCTTTAATATTGGCACGTTTTCCATATTTTTTTCATTTGTCTTGCATCCTCAACCTCACACCCCATAGTGTTCCACTTGAGAATGCTTGACCAATTACAGCTTTGAAGTTTGACTCTATGTAAATTTTAGCTGCATTGACTTTGTCCAAATGTCACAGGAGAGCTTAGTGTGCTTTTTGAACCATGAAGAAATCAATGTTTAAACCATAGCCTGGAGTAATGAGGCATTTATTAAATAAGGCTAAATTAGATTAGATCAATCAGCTAGCATTCCCTATTTTCAAAATCAACACACTTTGGGTATCTTTCCCTTCTGTGCAACTGTGTACAGAGTGTGATGAAGAAATATTTTTTGCTTCTGGCTATTAATGAACACTTATGATGGGCAGGGAGCCCCGCTGACCACCACAGGAAGACAATATGCCACAAAGATCAAAGTGTTTAAGGCTCACATGTTTCAATAGATGTATTGATTTCTGACAATTTATTTTAAAATAAATGGTTTTTTAAAGCGTAGCTGGAAATTATAATTTAAGAGAGAGATTTCTATTGAGAAAAAAACAATCACAATATCCCAAAGATGTCCTGACCAATGAAGGACTTTCATAGTAACCTCTTGATTTTTTTCCTGAAACACAGGAATTTAGTTAATGATGCGTGGCTACCTGTGAACAATAAAGTTTATAGTTATGTACTTCATTAACATTTCTCAATGCCTTACAAGTCCTCAGTAAATAAATATGCAAGAAAAAGTTTGTTTTTCATTGTGTTTTCATCAGAAGAATAAATCAACAATTACCAACATCACTTAAAATGTTATCCTGACAAGCCTAAAAGAGAATATAAAGTATGCATTAAAAATATTTAGTAGTTTGCTGTGATCTGAGCATTGACAGGAGCTATATTCATGTGCTGACAAGACAGTGATTCTGTCATAGACACATATGACTGCTTTTCACAAAGTGCCTCTGTTGTGCTTCTAAATGGATACGTAACTGCACATGTGTCCTTTGACATTCTTAACCAGTAATGTCTAAGAGAATATTGAACATTTAATAGCAGCACAAAACAATCAAACAAGCCTTGGTACAGTATAATTGCATTTTCAACATAATTAGCTGCCTTATTTTGAACCTTTACCTAGTCAATGCATTTGTACATGTAATTAAATATAATTAATTCCAGCTCATTCACCCTGTTCTTTTAATGAGCTCTTCTCTTCCTATAGTTCAATTACTGAGTGCTGGATTCTGATGACACTACCATTTTATTAGATTTTTACAAATGCCTGTGAAACACACAATTGCTGATCTGGTGAATTACATTAGAAAAGCAGTCATCTTTCTCCCCAAATTTTCCCAAACCCAGGCTAACCATTAATAATTATTAAAAATGTCTGGTTAACATTATTTATATTACTTTTCAATTTCACCCTATTCAGCCCTTCCCAGTTTATTTAGGCTCAGAAACAGAACTGTCAAAACTTTGTGAAAACAGCTACTCTTGTATTATTTTCAGCTGAATCAAAAATAGCATAAATCTCACCAAAAAAAAAATCTGTTCTTGTGATATTTTCAGACCAGGTCTCTGATTCTGCAGTTAAATCTGCTAGCTTAGATCCTTATGCATGACAGAGTGCCAGAGTAGAGTGGCCTGTTCTCTCAATCATCCATTTCTCCAGTGCCCTGATAGAACTCTGTAGTTCTTAGTAGCTGTATATCAAAAATAATAAGAGAAAGAAAACTGAACAATTCGTGCTTTTCTGAGCTTAAGGATAAGAGATTCATTTGGCCCAAGAAGTATTTGCTATCCTATCCCCTGGCCATGAAGACACCAAGATTTCTTCTTATTCTCCTACCTCTCTCTCTTCCCCCTCCTCCATCCAATGCTTCCTTCACCACCAAAGGCCATAAAGTAATCCCCTGATAAACTATTATGGACTGTCAATCACTTTGTCAACATGGATTACTTCCGAGCTGATTCCAGATCCTCTCGTCACCATGGAATATGAGCCTACTTCACAGAGAAGGTATCAGGATAGCTTCTTATGACACCATGAATCTCTTGCTGAATGGCAGACACACTGCCTTTGTTTATGTTGGCCTTTCTTACAACAGCAAATCCTAGTAGGGAGCATATGACTCTTCAGATCATTGCTCCTCTTGGCTTGTAAATGATAGTGAAGGTCATCTAACATCGTAACAGATATTATCCAATCTTTGTGGAATAAAATCTACCATCCATCCTACAAAACACAGTAGCTCAGGTGGTCCTTGATGAAACCAAGCCCACAAACCAGTGCCAAAGTCTAACCCTCCATTTCTGAGTAATTTCATGAAATATTTCCCATCTAACTGAACTGACAGCCAGTTGCTGTTACTTCTTATCACCGCCAATACCTTAGATTCATCTTGGCATGGTTAGAGGTGGGGCATATATAGAAGATAGTGGTAGTATTTCTACTACCTGTCTAAGGGTAAATGAAATAAGAGCTGAGGTGCTTGAAAATAAATCAGTAAATAAAATTACATCAACCTCAGACAGGATTGTTTTGTGGCAAAGGTCTGAAGTGATTCTTATTTAAACTGAAGTGGTTCTTTCTTCCCTAATAATCATAGAGTACTTAAAGGTGAGGACACTGGCCTCCCAAGACTATTAAACAGCTTCATTATCCATGTCTGTCAACTTTTATGGCACAGTAAAGCTTCTGCTACCTGAGGCTCCTTCAGTTCCCCCTCCCTTTTCAGTTCTTGCCACAGTCTATAGCAGGGCTGGGCAAACTGAGGTCTGCAAGTGCCCTTCCTCCAGTCCACCAGCTCAGCAGCTGAGAGACCAGCCGCTGCTGTGCCTGCAGCCACTTGGGGCCCTTCCCTTCCAGCTGGCCCAAAGGCCCTGACCCTTCCACCATGTGGGTCCCAGGGATACCTCCAGAGTAGCACAGCTGCTCCCCAGTCTTGCTACCAGGTTCACTCTTCCACCCTGGCTGGGGGCTGAGCCAGTGCCCGCATGACAGCCAGCCCCAGCTGTCCATGGGCGAGCAGGCAATGCTCTCCTCATGCCAGAGTAATGTGCAGGGTATTCTGAAGCTGTGATAACCTGCAGCACTTGTTCCTTCCTTCCCTGGCACAGCTGCCTGGCCCAGAAGTAAGGACACCCCAGCCGACACCACAGCCCCGTCTTCTCCTCCCTTGGAGATCAGCAGCGATTGAGATGACATTACCTTTCAGCCCAGTCCTGTGAGGTCTAAGAGTGAAGAGCCCCAGTCTTCATCGAGTCTCCGCCTGGCAGAAACAGCTGGGAGAGTCATGCAGATCAGGAGTTGAGGGTGGGAGGGCACAGTCCCCTCTTCTAGCTGTGGGGATGGTGGCTGAAGAAACCCCCATTTTTCTCTTTCCTGCTCCCCCAGCTGAGGAGCCTGTGGCTCTGCCCACACAGCCCCTGTTCTCCATTCCTTGTGGGTAAGGGCTGTGCACACGGGACAGCAGAGGATGTACTGCTGGCTGGGCTTACCAAGACGGGCTGGGCTGGCCTGGGGTGACGTGCTGGAGCATGGCAGCCACTTGCTCCAAGGCCACAGCCTAATCACCATCCAGCTCCTTACTCTCAGTTCCCGCCCATCTCCTGCACTAGCAAGTTTTTTTTTTTTTAAAAGGAGGGTGGAATTGTACAAAAACTCCCAGCTCCCATTGCTACCAAGTAAAAAAAAAAAATCTGAAAAAACAAAAATAGAGCAACCCACCCCCTTCTAAACAGGTTCCTACCCTTCCCCCATGCTACAAAAAATACAATAGCACAGAAAAGTGGGAGAAAAGAGTTAAAAAAAAAAAAGCACAAACAACTGCTTCCCTGTTCCATCCTTTCCCCCAGAACTCTTTCTTAGCTCTGCCCCCTCCCACCACATGGACTAGGTGGTGCAGTGGCCACTTTCCCTTCAAGCCCTGCCCCTCCCACCCATGGCCCACCATGAACTGCTGTTCCTTGGATGTGGCCCTCAGGCCAAAAACTTTGCTGACTACTCGTCTATAGTCTAAGGCAGGATTTCATGGCTTATTCCATGCACAGACCTCCTCCTTATTTTTAGCCAACACTCTTCCCTACATCTTTCTCTTATTACCAACTTTCTCTCCACACGAACCTATTTCCTAGTTCTCTTCCAACTGATTTTCATCAGCCATTATACTTTATTAGGCTCTCTTCCAGGTGAAGCCTACCAAAAGACCCTCTTTAACCTGCTCAGGCTTCATGTGGGGTAGACATCCCTTCATTGAGACTTCAATTATGCCCTCTGTTGCATGGAAAACTATATAAGAACTAACCAATTCAGCCTCTAAGATTTACTGTGCTAGCTATTAGAGTCAAGAAAGCCAAACTTCCTGGACATCAATAATGACTTTTCATTTTTAACCTTATTATTATAGTATAATTATATTATAGTAGAAATCTCTGCAAGAAAACCTCAAAATATAGTTTGGTAAATGGCAAATATATTTGAGTATCATATATTCATTTAATTCTATTTTTGATACTGAAATTAGTAGATTGAGCAACAGCAAGAAGCAGATAATTTTTATAATCAAATGCCTTTACAGACTGCTGTTTCTTATTTCAGAAACCACACATTGCTATTTTAAAGTCTTCTTCCTAAAATAGTCTGTCTTTGAATCCAACCAAAAGATTTATAATACAGTGACAATATGTGAGTTCTGCAAACTTATAATCAGCTATTCAAAAAAGGGAACTAGATAGACTCATAGACTTTCAGGTCAGAAAGGACCAAAATGATCTTCTAGTCTGACCTCCTTCACAAATCAAGCCACAAAACCTTACACACCAGCTCCTGTAAAAAAAAACAAAAACAAAACAAAATAAAAAAAAAAAACCAAAAAAAACAAAAAACCTAACCTGTCACTGTTTAATGACATTAAGGTACAGAGAATCCACCACCAAGTGAATCATGCCCCATGCTATAGAGGAAGGTGAAAAATAGATGGAGCAGAGACAATGGGAGTGAGGGTGTTAGGGGAAATGGAGGGGAATACTGGACTCTCATATCTGAGGGGAAATGCAAGGGGCTATTGTCACCACACGAGACAATGTTTTCTCCAGAGCCCCTGCTTTGCATAGGACAGCAGCACCTGAATGAGGATAACATCAAATGACCATTTCTCTGATTTCCTTTCTCAAATCAGGGGGTGGGGCGCTACGATTGAGTGTTTAGACCTCATTTTCATGATGTGATTAAACATTCAGTTTTATATATTCAAACTTACTTTAGACAACAAATGGAGGTTTATCTTCACCACTGTTGATACTTTGTTATCTTTATCACTGGTATTTGTCAGCCTCACACAAAACAAGAATTTAACATCACGTTATTAGTTGCTGATGGTTTTTTGAACATTGGCTATTTTTTGTAAGTAAAACAAATGCACAAGAAATGCATTTTATCTATCTCCCTTTTGAGCTATAACTTTTAAAAGCAATGTTACACTGTGAAGAAACAGAGCGCAAGCCTCAGTGTAACTAGTAGCAGTTTGTCAAGTGTAAATTACAAAATAATTTATTCCAAAGAAAGAAAAAATCAAAGAAATGTTTTCTAAATGATTTCTTCAATGAATTTATATGAAAAGTCAGAAAGCAGCTAAGATAGAATCAAATCAAATCGAATTGAATCACAGAGTTGGAAGGGACCCGTTGTTATGTTTTAAAATGCTCTTACATCATCTGCAAAGCTTGGAGTGCAATACATAAAACCAATACTTCTGTAACTTGAGAGTTTTCACCTCTTTTTATAATGAAAGAGCTACCAAACTGGACACGGGAATGTTATCAAACGACACCTCTGAAACTGAAAAAAATAAAATCCCAAATCCACTCCTAGCATCCAATCCTAGTTGTTGCTATCAGAGTACAGTCACACTCTTTACTGCATTCTGGTCTCTTTGCTGCTGTCTTGTAGCTCAACACAGGAAATAAAAGGAAGCTGGGCCTGGCCAGATGAGAAGTCTGCTAGAGTAGGTGAGTCCTCAGCTGATATAGCATTGGCACCCCCAGCTTCTCTGCCATCAGCCGCACCTGAGTCTATTATAGACTATAGAACACATGCTAGGTGTTGTGGCCAGGTCATGTTGTGCTCTGGTCCTCCTCAGCTGAGGATGAATCATTGAGTCTGTTGGAATAAGGTAAAGCAGCACCCAGGAGAAAGAGTCTGGAGCAAGCAAAGGTCTATCCTCAGAATCATAAATGACTCCGTGAAAGATCTCCGTCCTACTGCTATGCCAAGTGGAAACTCAGCAGAGAAGAGAATCTAAGCCCAAGTGTTTACTTTGAGCCAAATGTAGACAAAACCTGTAAGTCTTCCTGATTTTTACCCTCACTACACCTCTAATATCTCTCAGTTGCTACCAAACATACAAGGAAGGAAGGATCATTCTTTACATATGCATTTACTGTCTTCATATTAAACTGATGACATTTATGGAATTGGTAACTGACTGATGGTTCAGATTTCATATTTCTGTATTTAGAGACCTATTTAAAATCTTAAATCTACAGGAACAAGGATTAATTCAAATTTCATTTCACTGAGCTCTCAGACTTTGAAAGAGAATTGACTATGACCACTGAGTTTGCCAAAAAGTTCTAAGCTGTTGCTTAACAGCCAAAGAATTAACCTGGGAAAGTAGAAAGAATTTTATTTTTCTTCACACATTTTTTCTTTTACTTAATTATTTCATAGTTAAAAATATATGTTATCATTCCCAGAATGAGACTGGGAAATAACCACATATTTTTAAATGACTGTCATAAAGTATGCCAGTATTTTTAACAGAAAATATTAGACAAATGGAAGGAACCCTATTAATGGCTAACAATGAAATAATATATTATATACAGGGTTCAGTTACTCATGCTCTGTTTGGTATAAGGGTATACAAAATTAAATTTTCTAAGATTTCTATAAAAATATTTTCAGTTTAGTGTCATAGTATATGAAAAGAGAACCATATGATAGGTGCATTCATTATTTTGTTTTATGTAAGTTTATCACTGCAGTATCTCAGCTGTTACATGGAGCGACAGTTTAAAGACTAAGAAAAGGAAAATAGGAAGCTATGTGTGTTGGGTCAATACAATTCCACATGATGTCACTTTGAGAACATCAAGACAGGACTGTAAAAGTATTTGAAATCAATTGCATAACAAATAAAACTGAACCCGTCTCCAGTCCACTTATTGAAACCCTCTAGCTAACTTTAATAGCTGATCTTTGCCTAATTGAGATGGCAGTTCTTAGACATGCAATACTGATGCTGAACCATCTTAAAAGTCAACTACTGTCATTTATCAAATAAAGCACAACAAATGCAAAAGCAAAGTGGAAACCCTGCACTATCATTTGAATTAGCTATAGCTCATAATATACGTGCAACTTCTCAACCGAGTGTAATGTTCAGACAAGATTATTCATTGGAAGCAATGCCTGATCCACACATCAAAGAAATAATAATTAGCCTTGAAGACTAGTTATTGGAAAACTGTTTTGACTGTGGAAGAAATGTTCCTATAGGCCTCATCTCTGCATCTTACTCTGTACTTACAATTTTCTGGGTACAAAATTGTAGAGCTGTGAATACTAACATCAATTGTGTATGCAAATCAGTAGCTGGGCGTCTAACCACTCATAGCTGACCAAGCAAAATTACAGGTGCAAATTTAAGGTCACAATTTAATGATTATTAACCTTTTTTAATTTTCCTTATAACATCTCCTCACCTGTTTGACAGATAAACTATTGTATGTGCTTTAAAACACTGGTTTTCAAACTTTTTTCCTTGGGACCTAGTTGAAAAAAATAATTTATACCCATGACTCAACAATTACATCTTTGAGCAATGCTCTCCAGTCTTTTGGCAGCAGCAAAAGTACTGTACTGGGTCCCAGCCCTAGGCAGTACTGGGTCCCAATCCTAAATTTGAAAACCGCTGTTTAAAAGAACTCCTAATGCATCCAATTTTTGTTTATTTGTTTAAGCTTGCATTTATATACCATCTTTCATTTGAAGATCTCAGTGTGCGCTTTAAATGGATTTAACCTAAAAAAAAAATTGTGAAATAGCAAATCTTACCTATCATCTTTTTATAACTGGGAAAACTGAGGCACAAATTTTTTAAGGGCTCATCCCTGTTTCTTACTAGCACTATGTTCTTAATGTTTGCCATTTTTCTCTTAATGGTTGTTCCATTCCTTTACTAGGGATTAGTATTAAACTATAAAATGTTAATTTTCCAGACAGAGCAACTAGCTGCATATATCGAAAAATAAAGGTGCAGAATTCTCCAAATAACCTTTTCCATATACTCATCTTGATCAATCCAGTCTTCAACCATTGTATGGATTACACTGATCACGTATGTTCCATTCTTCTCTTTTTCTGGCCTTCCTTCATTTACAATCATGGCTTTACACATTGCATTTCATTGATCTCAATGCTGTCAGATGCTTTTTCATTGTCAACAAAGGCAATGCACAAAGGGAAATTTGTACTCCCTAGAGTGCTCCAATAACTAGTTAATAGTAACAACATGGTCTATTATGCTAAAATTCCTTAAAAAACCTGCCTGCTTTCTTGGCTGCTGTTTGCCCAGGCTCTGTGAGAGTAGCTTTGCTATTGTTTTAGTGAATATCTTGTAGACCTGTGAGAGTAACCATATTGGATGATAGCTTTTTAGAACTTCAGGATTGTCTTTGTGCAGCAAAATGGTGTTAAACTATTTCCAGCCAAATGATATCTTTTACATTTTCAGGTAGTGGCTACACTTCTAAACAAGGGTTTCTCAGAGGTCTTGGCCTCAAGCTCTTACCACTGCAGTTGTCAACCCATCCTTTCCTGGAGCTTTTTTCTCTTTCATTTGGTAAACTACTTGTTAAACTTCACTCATGAGGACAGGGAGTATGTGCTTATTGGTCTCTTGAAGTATTGGCAATGGGACAGCTATCTGTGGACCTCTGCAGGTCCACGGCTGTCCACTTCAGAGCCGTGGGTATCCACATCCACAGTTTGGATGCAGATTCTATTTTTACCTCCCCAGGGTGCGATAGCTGCATCTGCTGCCTCTGCCTCAACTGTTGTGGAAAACAGTGAGCAGTGTTAAACAGCACACAGCAGGGAACAAAGGAAGAGCTCCTGCTAATCCCAACTCAGCTCTGCTTGAGATCTGCCAGCCAATCAGAGAGAGTCACTTACACGAACTCAGTTTACCAGCTAGCCTCACTGGAGCCCCAATGGTCAGTCCCCACATACCAAAAATTAGCTGGTGATGGACAGTTACCCCCCCACCCCTTCCCCTGCTGCTGGTCACCCAATCAGGGGACTGGCAACTGCCACTAAACAGCTCTGGCCTCCCTAGCCCAGGTGGAATAAAAGTTGAGATCAGGGCCGGGGATGCACTGAATTAGAACTGGAACTGTTGGCAACTTCCCCCCCACCAGCCCCAGCCTCAGCTCAGCAGAGCTGTGGCAGACGGAGAGGCTCCAATCCTATAGTCAGAGCAGGAGCTGCTGTGAGGCGGGGATGGTGTGGATGTGGATGGCCATAAAACCTGGCATGGGGCTCCTGGATTGAACACAGGCTGGCACTGAGCAGATGCAGATTGGACGCAAATCCACATTTTTTATATCCACGGAGGGCTTTATTTATTTGGGCTGAGAATCAATGAGTGTAAAAAATCTTTTCAGATCACTTCCATCCCTTTTTTCTATGTTATTTTTTTCTAAAGCTGTTTGTGGTATTTGTAATTGATATAACACATATTGCTGCAAATACCGTTTTTGATTATAAAACTTACTCTTTGGGAGCAAAAATCCTACTTGCTTTTTTATGTAAAATTCCTGTTTGCAAGGCTGGCCTTACCATGAGGCGAACTGAGGTGGCTGCCTCAGGTGCCAGACTATTGGGGTCAGGGGGGCACCACTAGGAACTAGAGTGTAGAAGATTGTGTCTGCTGCTGGTACATATGTATTTTCCCTGCTCTAGATGCACAGAGATGGTGGAGTACTGTGCTGGAGGAAGGAGGACACAAGAAACGTAACAGGGAGGCAGGAGAAAAGGTGAGAGGGAATAACAGAAAGTAGCAGGAGCTGCAGGGAGAGGGAGGAGGAGGAGCCTCCTATGTACTTCTCTAGCACCCCCAGGAGCCTGGACTGATGAACACCAGCTTCTCAGGGAGCTTCCTATTTCCTGCTGCTTCTCTGATCCCACTTGAGGAGAACAGGCAGTCAACTGAAGTGGTAGGAGCCAGTTAGGATCTTTAGACACTGATATCTTCCCTCACTCAGGCCCTGCTACCAGCCTGCTTATTTGTCCCCTTCAACTGATTGTTGAGAGACACTACAGCTGGCACAGAACAGAAGTCATGAGTGAAAGAAGAAAATGCACCTCTGGGGCAGCATTCAGAAAAAGAAAGAAAAGCTTCCTTTACTTGCTATCTAAGCAGGAAGGAGCACTCTGAGATACATATTCACAAATGTTCACAGTGAGCCTTCCAGCCCCAGTGAGGATGTGAGTAGCGAGGAGATGCCTGATCTTCCAGTTAGTCAGAGCGCAGGTGACCTGGCAGCTACTGCAGCATCCATATCTCCATCTCAAATGGATGTAACCATGCACACTCCTGAAGAAAAGTGTAGATCAGAGAAGAGTATGGTGAAGGTGCAATAAACAGTGGCTGCTGAGTTTAATTCCATAAGTCTAGATGATCCAGGACTGTGGACCCAGTTGAGCAATAGCCTGAGGGATTTCCTTGTACTGTATGGGCCACAGCAAGTGAAGACCTTCATGTTCCCCCAAAACAATGAAAATAGAAGTTTCTATCCAACACATTACTGGCATGAACCATCCAATGGTGACAAAGTGGAGAAGCTATGGCTTTTGCACTCAAAACCTTAGAATGCCACAAACTGTTTTTGTTGCATACTCTTCCAGTCTAATGTTCCAGCCACATTGGGTTCTACAGGAACAAAGGACTGGAAAAATCTGCCTAGAAATCTGGCATGCCGTGGGAAGGCAGCAAATCACCAGAGGCCATTTCATAGGTGGAAAGAGCTTAAGATGACACTAAGGTTAAAGGCCACCACAGATGATCAACATCAACAGAAAATTGCATCAGAATCTCTTTACTGGCAAAATGGTCTGAAAAGGCTCATTGACATTGTGAGAATGCTTGCTACCCAAAACCTAGCACTGCATGGCACTTCAGATCAACTTATGTGCCAAACAGTGAAAACTTCCTTAAAAATGTGGAGTTGATAGCTGAGTTTGATGCTCTACTCCAGAAGCATCTAAGAAGAGTTACCACCCAAAAAATCTACACACACCACTACTACAGAAAAACAATTCACAATGAGATCATATAGTTACTGGCAACAAAAGTCAAACAGAAAATTGTGGCAGATCTGAAGTCGATATTACACTGTTATTCTGGACTGGCCACCTACCATCAGCCATATGGAACAAATGGCTTTAATGGTGTGTTTTGTAACAACAACAGAACCTAGTGAGAATGCCCTTGCAATGGTGACTGTCAAAGAGCAGTTTCTAGAATTTATTGACACTGATAATACTATAGCAGCTGGTATGATAAATGTGCTTCTTAAAAAGTTGGAAGATAAAGGAATTGCAATAGCTGACATCAGAGGTCATAGTTACAATAATGGTGCCAACATGAGAGGAAAGAACAGAGGAGTGCAGACACGGATCCAAGAGTTAAATCCTCGAGCATTTTTTGTCTCATGCAGTTCTCATTCATTGAACTTGGTGGTCAGTGATGCAGCATCAGCTTTTAGTGAGGCCGCTGAATTTTTTTTAATCTATGTATTTTTCCCTGCAATAAACATTGATGGCAAATTTTGAAGCAACATCTGGGAACATCCTCCCTGACACAAACCATGGATGCCATGTGATGGGAAAGTCAAGTGGAGGTGATAAAGCCTATCAAACACCAAATTGGGAAAATAGATGATGCCATAGTTGCCATTATGGAGGACAATGCTATGACAGGAACTGTTCATGGGGAGAACAGTAGCAAAGGGAAATGGAATCACCAGAAACATATATAACTTCAAATTTCTGTGTGACTTAGTGTTATGGCAAGACATCCTGTTTGACATAAATATTGTAAACAAGAGATTCCAAGGTGTTGACCTTGATATATCTAGAGCAAAGGAAGAACTGGACAAAGCAAAGTTATGCATACAGTCTTATCAGTCAGATGAGGGATTTCAAAATGTTCTGAAGAGTGCACAGAATCTGGCAGAGGAACTTCACTTTAAAGCTATTTTCCCACCCATTCAGGAATACAAGTCATTGAAGAAGAAAACATTTTGATTACGAGGCACAGGATAATTCCATAATAGACCCCAAACAGCAATTCAAAGTTGAATTCTTTACCCAGGTGCTAGATTGTGCAATAGTCAGTCAGTTGAAGAACAGTTAATGCAGCTTAAGGAATACAACATTATATTTGGGATCTTGTATGATATTCCAAAACTCCTCACTATACCTGAGCATGACCTACATAAGCAATGCAAGGCAGTAGAGTCCTGGGGTTAAGTATAATTTGGCTGTCCCCGGAACCCTCCTAAATTGGTGGGCCCCCCTTGTGCCAGTGCAGGCCCTCCTCACACATCCCAACTACTGCCTCCCCACAACTACCCCCATCCCATTTACTGCTCCTACACGCCTACTCCCCACTCCAGCTATTGCATCCCACTTGTCTACCCCCACCCCAGCTACTACCACCCTCACCCCAGGTAATGCCCCCAGCCCCCATCTCACCTCTGGTTCCCCAAACCCTTCCCCAACCCCTTCTGAACTCAACATGTCCCTGATGGTCTCCCAACCCTTCCCCAACCCCCACCATGCCATCTTCCCCTGCTGCCCCGGGCCAACCCCCTACCCCATGCCCTTTCCCTGCCAGGCAGGCTTGCCTGCCCCTGAAAAGAAGCCCCCAAGGTCTCCTTATCTGGCTGCAGTGGGAGCAGCCCTGGCTCGGGCTGAGGCATTGGCCTAGAGCCTGGTCTTACTGAGCCTGCTCAGAGCTTCTGAGCAGGCTCAGTGAGACCAGGCTGGGTGGGGGTGGAGTTTTAAAAACTCCCTGCCCTGCTGGAACACAGTGGAATGCCATTCCGAGGCTTGCTATTTTTAGGGGGTCAGCATTTGGGCCCCTAAAAATAGAAGATGGAGTCAGAATGCAGCATTCTGGGACTCATTATTTTTAAATGGTGGGCCCCAGAATACAGTGTTCTGTCTCCATTTTCTAATTTGGGGGGCCCCGGAACGCTGGCTGCCTAAAAATAGCAGGCCCCAGAACGGTGTTCCACCAAGATACGGCTTACTTTAACCCCTGCTAGACACAATGTTGACACATGATGATGTGTGATATTGATGTGAGAGATTCGGGTGATGAACTGAAAGCCCTGTCAAAATACATTTCAGCAGGATCACCTCCAAAGGCTGTTCTGGAATATATGTGCACAAATAAAATAACCACCTTCTTTCCGAATGCTTTTGTTGCTCTGCACACATTTCTAACGCTTCATGTAATAGTTGCCAGTGAAGAACAGAGCTTCTCCAAGCTGAAGTTAATAAAAACCCATCTACTATCCACAACGACACAGGAGAAGCTGGTCAGACTTGCAACCCTCTCCATGGAGCATGCACTGGGTCCAGACTGTGGACCTTCAGGAAGCAGTTCAAATCTTTGCATCCAAGAAGGTATGGAATGCACCACTTCAATTATTCAAACAGATAAAAATGCCAGTGTTTACTATGCAGACAAGATAAGTTACATTTGCTGTTTAGCTGTTTAAAAGATACTTAAAATTTCTGAACAAGGAATTTTAAGTTGTTCTCTGTTATTAGTGTAGGTAGCAGAGTAGTACCATGAAAGGAGTAGAACTGGAAGTAGACAGAACTGAGACCTTTCAAAGTTTTGGCCCAAGCAAGGGAACATGGAGGCATCATTTGTGCTCCCCATTTCAGGTGCCAAAATGTTTTGGGCTTGCCATGCTGGTTTGAGTTCAAATAAAGAAAAAGAAAAAACCCGAATTCTGAACACAGATTGTCTCTTGGACTGAAACTCATTTATTTGACCATATTCTTATTAAGCATTTTTCTACTAGAACTCATGAAGTGATTGTTCTTGTATTACAGAATGGGAGATGGTAGATAATTGTGTATCTCATGTGAAGATGGAATGATTAGAAATATTTATTATTTTTTTTTTTAACAGCAAAGTAGTTCTTCCATCAAAGCTGTTTGTGTAAATACTCTAAGTCATGTTACTCTCCCTTCAGAACACTGTTTAACAAAACTGTGTCTTTGGGGTTGTGCTTAAAAGGTTGCACATGGACTACTATTATAAACAGTTGTTTGCCACACACAGCAAGGAGGAATCTAATATAAGCGAACAACAGCAGAGAATTTTATAGAACAAGATTTTATACAAAGATAAAACATCAGCATTTTTTCATATATAGTGCAGACAACATACTCTATTAGCTGCTAGGAAATAGTCCAGATGTTAAAAACAGTATTATTAAGAGGGTCACAATGTCAGATTAACCATAGATTGTGTTTGTTCTAGAATTTGGAAGGATAGTAAGAAAATAATAGGTTTTGAGTATATTTTGTTTACAGGGATTAAAGCAAGGAAGAAATGATTTTTATGCATTTTTAAAACAAACATTGCCAAATGTGGTTTACATAGATGCAGTGAGTGTGTTTACTGGAGTGCATTAAAAACCTTCTCAGTAACATAACTCCCTTTCTAACATTACGCTTATTTTAAAGATTATATTAATAACTATCATAAAAAGTAAAGGTAAATAATTATGCAGATTGTAAGATATTTAAAATCATTACTAGCCTTGGGAATTCTCCACTCTTGGTATGACATTTAAAATCCATAGACACTCAAAATAATGAAGTAACATCTTTTATTAGTCTAATTTCTGTTGGTGAAAGAGATTTCAAGCTTACATAGAGCTCTTCTTCAAGTCTGGTAATATTAGTCAGAGTGCCACTACTAAAGTCAAGCTGGAACCTATTGTTCTGCATAAGTAGTTAACAAATTGCAAGAGAACATACAAGATGAAAAGCTCCATTAATGCCTTCCCAGTCACAGTGGGAAAAAGAAAAAAAGGGGGAAGCTTCCTTCAGGACACTTCCTGACTTCCTTCAGAAAGTCAGAAATCTCCCTCATAATACCATCCTTACCACCATGCATGTCATCTATCTACACAGCAACATCCTTCACAATGATGGCATTGCTGCCTGCCTCCAATATTTACAAGAGAATGGACAGCCCTCAGATATCCACCCCAAAGACATTGCCAAACTCATTCACTTCATTCTCACCTTATAATAATTCTACATTCAACAAAAACACTTGGACCAAACCACAGGAACGGGAACAGTCATTGGTATTAGGATGGTTCCCCTATATTCCAGTCTTCTCATGGTCACTGGGAGGAAAATTTCTGGACAAATGCATCTCAAAACCAATGAGATACAACACTTCAACAAGTGCTATCCATCCACCAAACTACAGAACACTCCTACAATAACATCAGCTTCATGGACACCATGATTAGCTTCAATAACATAACCCAATAAACAATTATATACAGGAAATTCATGCATCATCACACCTACTTTCACAGATCCAGAAAGAACATGAAACACACCAAAAAATTTGCCTACATCCAGGTACTCAGATACCAGAGAATATGCTACAAAAAGGAAGTCTAGGATACACACATTAATATACCTAAAACTATCTTCACCAAACAAGGACACTCCACCAGAGAAGTAGATTGTATTATGGAATAGGCCACCCAAGTAGCTAAAGAGAAATGCAAAAATGTCCTCCAATCACACACCTCTAGTTTTTACCTACCACCCTACATTGGAACCCATACAGGGTATCATCAAACAATTACAACCTAAGTTCAATGGGAACCCATCCAGGAAAAACATATTTCCAAACTCTTCAAGCTCATCATCAGAAGTAAGCTCCGCATACATCAGGACACACCAGCTAAGAATGGCACCAATCCTTGCCAGAACAAGAGATGTAAAATATGTAGACATATCTCAACTGCTATGATGATCAGCACAGAACACCTATTGAGATTCACGGGTCCTATATATACTTATCAGAAAGTGTGGTGTGTTTTAATCAAGTGCACTAAATGTCTCAATAAACCCTATTTCTATGTGGGTGAAACCAACAAACACTACATTCTCAAATGAACACACAAGAAAATGAAAAAAGGAAAAAAAAAACAACAACACTGGGTAAAGAGTTTTCATTAAGTGACCAATTGATAGATGACCTCTCAGCCCTCATCCTCAAAGGAAACCTGCACAATACTTTTAATAGATGAGCCCGAGTGCCTAAATACACACCTTAGATTTATGGCTTGTTACAACCATCTATAATTTGCTTAACCCCCAATCCCATCTTTTTTTTTTCTTTCCCCCCCTAAGACTGGAGAGTTGTTAACAAGCTACTTTACCTGAATGATCCCTTGAAAAATATATTACCTAATTACAATAAACAATCTCTTCCACCTCATATTTAGTTGACACTCTCTCTCTCTCTCAGTACCTTTCCTATACCTGAAGAGGAGCTCTGGGTAAGTTAAAAATCTTTTCTTTCTCACCAACAGAACCTGGTCCAGTATCCTGGTACCAACATAGCTACATCATCATTTAAAGACCATGACATCTGATAAAACAAAAGAATTAAATATTATTTTTTCCTGCATTTTCCTTCCAAGTATTCATATCAGTTTTTTTTTTCCCTAGCGACACTCTGGGATTCCTTGTATGAATTTATAAAATTTAATTAATGGCAGTAAGATAAAGTGGACCAAACTACTCCAAACCTCCTTTCCTCAGCTAAACTATGTCATGAGCAATTTAGCACAGGAAGCCAGTTAGTACAATTGGGAATTCTTAATCATTAACACAGCATGTTGTAAAAGCAATGGGTAACCAGAGGTCTCTTCAGAGATTTGCAGCTTTCATTGCCGTATAAACCTGTGGATAGCTACAGGTCAGAGGCCATAAACCTGCCAAAATTATAGACTAGAAATTCCTCCAAAGCATATTTGTTTTTATTGTGTATGCTTTATCCATCCATTTTTAGACATACACAGATGTGATGACATTTTTAGATACACCTAAATAAATAAATAAATAAATAAAAGGTCCCAAAATGAAGATTCTTGTGCTTTAAGGAAGCTTGTGGTATGAGTTGTTTCTTCCCTTCCAGAAACATTGCCTCCAGAACAGCTAGTAAAAGTTGTTTAAGGATGTCCCAAACTACAAGTTAGCTATTTCTGAAGGCAGTGACTGGCTGGCTCTTTCCATAGTAACACTTCAAGCTTTTCTTTGTTTTGAACTCAAATATTATCTTTGACTACAATAAGGTAGAATATTGTTTTAATCAAACAGAGAATTGTCAATATATCAGTCACTAGTAACCTTTAGAGAACTCATTCCCTAAACAGAAGCAAATGTGATGGGTAAGAATGAAGGCCCAATTAACTGCTATACATAGTAGCAGTGATGAACTCTTGAAATTTTCATAGACTCCCAGAATCAGAAATATAGGACTGGAAGGGACCTTCATATGTTATTTTGTCCAGTCCTCTGTACTGAGACAAGACTAAACATTATCTAGACCATCCCTGACAGGCATTTGTCTAACCTGTTCTAAAAAGTTCCAATGATAGAGATTCTACAACTTCCCTAGTTAATTTGTCCCCATGCTTAACTACCTGTACAGTTAGGAAACCTTTTCCTAATGGCTAATCTAAATCTCCCTTGTTGCAATTTAAATCCATTACTTCTTGCCCTATCTTCAATGGGTATGGAGAACAATTGTTTAACTTCCAGTATTGCGAAAAATGTGATATAAAGAGGGTGTTTTTATAAAGTGTCAGCTCCTGAAGTCATGGTGAATAAGAATTTCACCTTTTACTTGTTAAAAATGTTTCTAGTCTTCATGACTATGAAGGAAACGTTCAATGAATGACCCTTAACAGCTCAAAAATGAGTAGGTAAAGGAACAGAAAGCAACATTAAGTATTTTTAAAATCTCATGATCTTTGAACTCTTGGAAATTGTAGTATTTCCCCTGTTATCAGCCAGAAGCCCCTATCACGTGCCTTCAAGTTGTAGACTAATACATACTTGCTAGTGTTCATATACATTAAGCATTAGTTGCAGTTATAGCTTTTTTCAAGGCACCATCCACATGTAAAAACATCCCTATGTCCTTTTAAAATTATCTCCATTGTGCACGACTCACTTCTTTTTTCTTGTTTTTTTGCATTCCAGTTATAAAATGGCTATATAAAACACACTGCTATTCAAAAGAATCAGACTGTGCACATATATGGTTCATGTACACCTATAGATAGATGCTCAAAGAACCTCAGTTTTTTTCAGAGAACAAAAATCGTAACAACACAGAGCCCCTTAGCATAGGCTTTGGTTTAGCATTGAGTCAGAAGGAAGAATAAGACATACGGAATTTTAGATGCCATGCTGACTGCAATACTTTAAATATTCCTTAATTTCTCCCATCCAAACACTGATCTGGCTGCTCTTGTGGAATTGGGTCATATCACCTGTATCTGACCAGTCATCAATTTGCTACGTTCTTGTTGCACAATATCATCTGAGTAATTTTACCTCTAGAAAACTTATAAATCATTTAAGCAGCCAAATTTTCTTGGACCCATACACTGTCCAAACAACATTAGAGTTCATTTGTCCAGAATTATATTGTAGTTTGGATGCTGGGAAACAGTAAAGGAAACTTTGTTCAATTTTGTATTTAATGACCGAGACTGAAGCTGGTTGTTAAAGAATGTATTAACTAGTATAATGATGAACATGGTTCAACAGTCAGCACAAAGTAAAGAGATTACAGTTTAATCACAATTAACTGACACAATGGTGAACATGATTTGTCCTATCATAGTAGCATTTAATTTCAAACAGGGAAATTACACAAAAATGAGTAAAATTCCTGCAAGCTGCATGGAAACAATTTAAAAACACTGGAAAAGAGATTCAAACTAAATGTACATCCCAAATTAAGAGGGCCAAAAACACAAAACAAAAAACAAAAAACAAACAAACCCACAAACAAAAAGCCAAAAAAAGAAAAACCCTCTATAACTAAAGAGAAAAGTAAAAGAGACAATTGAAAGTCATATCCTAATGAGGAAAATAGAAACACAAGTTCTGGCAACACAAGTAGAAAAGTATAATTAGGCAGCCCAAAAAAGAATTTGAAGGGCAACCAGCAAGAGACAAAAATGAACAGTAACTTTTTAAAAAGCGCATCAGAATCTGAATGCTTGACAAACAATCACTTGGGCCATTGGACAATCAACAGGTTGACGAGAACTCAAAGATAAGACTGTTTTGGAGAAGCTAAATGAATTCTTTGCATTAGTCTTCACTGAAGCTGCTGGTGGCTCTTCTACTCTTGAATTTCTGATTGTGGAGCCTTCCATTCTTCACCCATCAGACTGGGGTGGGGAGCTTGGATCTTCTGCCCTGCAGCAGGGTGGCAAGGTGGTGAGGCTACAGGATTCTGCCTCGTTAGGAGGAGGGGATGGTCAGTAAGTTTGGTCTTGCCTGGGATATACTTGAACTTCCAGAAAGGGGGGGGGGGGCGGCAGCACAGGAAAATCCTCTCATGGATCAGTAACAGGTTAAATGATAAGAAGCACAGGGTAGAATAAATGGGTTAATTTACACATTGGACAGAGGAAAATAATGGAGATCTCAAGGATCTGTATTGGGACTTGTGCTATTCAGCATATTCCTTGTGTTCATTTTGATAAGTAAAGGGGGTAAACAGTGAGATGGCCAAGTTTGCAGAGGACACAAAATTATACAACATAGTTAATTCCCAAGTTGACAGCAAAAAGTTACAGTGGCACCTCAGTAAATGAAACTATTGAGCAAATAAAATGCAGAAGAAATTCAGTGTTGATAAGTGTGAAGTAATGCATATTGGAAAACAATGCCGGAGGTACATACAAAATGGGGTCTAAATATCAGTTACCACTAAATAAAGGGAGATTGGAATCACCATGGATATTCTTCTGTAAATAGCTTCTGAATGGGCAGTGGTAGTCAACACAGCTAACAGGAACAATCAGGAAAGGGAGAGAATAAGAAAAAAAATCTATAATGCCACTATATTAATACAGGATGTTCCTATACAAACATTGTGTGCAGTTCTGCTAGTTTCATCTCAAAAGAGATATATTAGAATTTGAAAAGTTACAGAAAAGATCAACAAAATGATTAGGTGTATGGAATAGTTTCCAAATGAAAAGAGCTTAAATAAAGACTGGGACTCTACAGCTTAGAAAAAAGAGATGAATAAGGGGGAATATGATAGAGGTCTCTAAAATCTTGAATTGCATGGAGAAGGTGAATAGGGAACTGTTTTTCTATGCTTTCACACAACACAAAAAGCAGGGGTCAATGAAACAGATAGGCAGCTGGGTTTTTAAAAAAACAACAAAAAATACTTTTTCACACAATCCACTGTCAACCTGGAGAACTCATTGGCAGGAGATGTTGTGAAGGCCAAAATTATAACAGCATTAAAAAAAGAATTAGAAAAATGCATGGAAGATAGGTCCATTGATGACTGTTAGACAAGATGATCAGGGACACAATCTCATATTGTGTGCGCCACCAAACCTCTGAATGCCAGAAGCTGGGATTGGATGGCAGGGAATGGATTACTTGTTAATTTCCCAGTTCTGTTTATTCCTTCTGAAGTTTCTGATACACACCATTTTCAGAAGACAGGACAACAGGCTAGTTGGATCACATACTTCTCTGTCCCAGGATAGCTTGTATGATGCAAAACTTTGCACAAACTGCCAAGTCATATTCATCATTATGTTAGTTAATATGATTATGCACAATAGCATTCAGCTATGGTTAACTACTGTAGTGTAGACCAACCCTAAGACAGCTTGGTTACCAAATGGAAACAGAACTCATTCAGAATTGACCTAGAGTCTAGGTTGAAGTGGCAGTAATCTGGCAGAGGAGGCTCTTACTTCATGTGGTTAAGAAAGCCTTCAAGGAGGGTGGAACCACTGGGGAACACCACTGTGAACACTGGTGGAGAAAGAATTGAAGGGTTTTAACCTATAATTATGTAGCAAGATCGAAATGCACCACAAGTTTAATGCACTGCCACAGCAGGAGCTAACTAATGATTACAGCTTGAGCATATTCTTCTTTTATGAACAATAATTTTTTGTTCTTTAAACTTGGTTAGAATATGTTGGTCAGAATGAAGTAGGGTAAAATATAGCTGTTATGGTACATTTGCAGCTTTATAATTTGTAAAACTATACCATAAACAAACAGTAATAATTTACTGTAGTAGTAAACTAGCTTACAATAGTAAACAATTTTATTAGTAAACTGATGAGAAATGATTGACATTCTCCTTATCTGCACATACAGTGAATGAAAATGGACTAACTGTTACAAAACAGTAAACTGAAAATGGAATATGAAATAGAGTTGGTTAAAATGATTTGTACTTCCTCTTGTGTCCCTTTTTGAACAAATACTTTGCAGGTCACTATTGCTGCTGCAATATAAATGAAGAATAAAAATGGTCAAGTGTTGAGCTTGGATGCTGACAAATGCTGTACATTGTTTTCTGGGATGAATACAACATCTGGATGAAAGATCTGTTTGCACTGATTTGGATATTTTTGCTGTGTGGAGTAGTCAGTTTATTCTACATTGTCAAGATTTTTCATCCTTTGCCAAACACTGAGGGGATTATTTAGCAACAGTTATCTAAGCAATATTCAGTCATTCTACATTTGGATTGTTTTAAAGTAAACTAATCTATGACTTTACAGTAAACATGACTTTAAACAGATATTTCAGGATTAAAATGACATATAAAATGAGTAGATGTATTGTTAGCTCTCTCCTAGACAACATAATCACAGAGAGGGAATTCTGCCAGAAATTTGATAACTAGGTACCTCAAAAAGAAAGCAGAGACCGGCACCATGCTAATGACAGTACACACCTCTTGCTGGAAACTAACTTTTCTTGTGAGCCACAAAAACATGGATGGGACATAAATAAACTAAAAAGTCTATATGTTTAGTGTTCCTTTGTAGTAATGTTAGGCTGTTTTTCATATCAAGTGTAGCAGCACCTCAAAACATAGCATAACATTAGGCCTGATTGGCAGCCTAGCTCTAGGCCCTTTACACCTTTCAAGGTTTTTTATGGTTTGTAAACTGGCTGCAAGAATCTCATACCTCAGAAACACCTCAGATTTATGGGTCTTCCTTAAGAAGCACAGAGCTGCTGGAATAGTTCTCACCTGCACCCCATTCCTCATTACCCTGTGCTGTGTATAGGTGGTACACAGGGAACATAACTAGGAAAGGGGCGTATGGCTACAGTGCAACTGCACTCCAGCTATTTTTAGCTGTAGAGTTACTTTAGTGTTGTTACAGCTGAATATGGCTTAGAGCAAGCCAGCGGCTGAGGGCCCACCTAGCCAGCCTGAAGAAGCACAGTGGGTAGTCTTACAGATAGCAGTTCACATTCAGGAGGAACAGTTGTGACGCTCTGGCCACTGCTGCTACTTATTCTCACAGTAACAGCTGGGAATCCTACCAGATCCTTTAGATAACAAGTCTGAATAATGAATGGTGGAGACTTACCCTGAGTTAAAGAGAGATTATTTGTCATCATATGCAGCTATCTAGCTCTTATACATGCCTCAGTCTCACTCAGACACTAAATGAAATAATGGACAGCCCTGGGAGAATCAGCCAAGATGGAAGCATAAAGTTGTGTGTCAATATAGTAAGCTGCCTCAGAACCCCAGAGCACCCACCATATGCACATTGAACTAGAGGGAGACAAAGTGAACGAGCACTCACACATTAAACAACTACTTCAAAAAGCTGGCCTTCAATATTTATTTTATTGAATGCTACATAGCATATATTTAAAATATCAAAGCTTCATGTTAATTGTTTACCAATGTATATTCCATATGATGTGCAGAATTCTAGTTACATCTTTCATTACAAGTAATGAGAGCTTCATATGTGAAATTTCATCCAATCCTTTGAAAATGGATTAATAACTTATGGGTACTTTTAGTGTCTTCTGGTTTGGGTTAGGCACTGAGTTTTCCCATGCACTAGTCAGTTGCTGAGTAAAAGACAACAGCATTGGGCATGATTGCAACTTTACTAAAGAAAAAATTCTGAGTCAGAGTTTGATCGGAGTTAAAGCGTTTCCTCTCTATTAAAGTTAATGGGTAGAACTAGAATGTACAGGAGGAGAATTTGGTCATGTGAAGTACTATTATCAGACAAAATGATTTTGCTTGAGTTGCAAGGCTAGAAGAGTGAGGAATGGTTTGAATTTGGCAATATTTCAAATCTGGGAATAAAGTCTTATTTTTAAAAGAACAAATGGACCGCTAGGAACATCAGGCTTAAAACATCTTGACACTACCCAACAACTGCCAATCGGCATTTAAATCATTTATTAAAATAATAAAACAGCTTAGAATAGAAAGGAAACATATTGAAAAATACCAGTGAGCACTGTTTATATAGAGTAGAGATCTTCTTTTGAGAACATGGCCTGGCAAATCCAGAGCACAGGAAATGAAGAACAGCATGAATCTGTCAGATTCGTTTTCCTCTTAATCTAACTACTAATGTATTTGTACATACTTTATTGAGTGGAGTGGTCCCACTCTCTTTGGATCTGTGAGCCACTTTTCATTTAGAATTGTTACTGCATTGTAGTTTCATACACTGTAGAGGTTTCATATTTCACATTCTTCCTTACTTTCAGTTAACTGGTGAATAAAAAGTGAATTGAGCAGAACTGGCAACTGTCACTGTTCCTTTACAACAGTGGTTCCCAACCTGGGGTCTGGGGACCCACAGATATGTTGCAGGGGGTCTGCAGAGCCTCTCCCTACTGGGGCCAGAATCCAGCTGCAGCCCTGATGCTCCCTGCCAGGGCTGCTTCTCCGCGCTCATGGCTGGATCCTGGTAGGGGGATGGGACCGCGGTGACTGCCCAGCAGGGGCAAGGGCAAGGAGCCATAGCTTGGCTTCCCAGTGATGCGGGCCATTGTGGTGGCAATGCCGCTCACTGGTACCACCAGAGTGGCATGGGTCAGATTGCATAATCAGTTGGGGGGGGGGGGAATTTTTGTTAAAAAGGAGTCCCCAGCCTGAAAAAGGTTGGGAGCCACTGCTTTATAAACATAGCCATGCTTCATTTCATGTAAATTCTGTGATACTGTGAATAAGACAGATTGCTCAGCTCCCATGCGCAAACTCCTCCTTATTCTGTGTAAGAGCAGGGCTCAAAATGATTTCATGATCTGTGTTTTTGAAGCACACTTAATCTGTCCCCTAGAGAATGCATTGTGGTGGGGCTTTAGATTGGATCATACTGCTCAAACTATAGGCTATCTATAAAAGACAGTAAAACTTCTTTTAAATTATTGCCCAAAGAACTAATAAAACCTGGTAGCTTAATACAGCTGTTGTTCTAATAAAACTAGATCAGATAAATTGTCATACCGGATATAAGATGACTATATATCCAAAATGTGAGTGTTCTACATAAACTGAGCAAAAAAGGCAAGGAGTCCTGTGGCACTTAAAGACTAACAGATTTATAAATATAAATCTATTAGTCTTTAAGTGCCACAAGACTCCTTGCCTTTTTTGCTGAACTAGACTAACACGGCTGCCCCTTTGGAACTTTACAAAAACTCAGTAACTGTATAATAAATTACTACACTATGGCAATGAAAATTTATAAAATACATTTTTGAGGGACATCTTAAGGTTTTCCTAATTAGTTCTTGAGATCAGATATGTTTCTTTCACATTGGCCCTGCTGAAGTTTGACAATCTTCCTTCTGCCAATCCTGCTAATGGTCTGGCATGGATCTGAAAGTGTATCAAGAATTCTGAATTGAAGACAATTTTTTTAACATAGGCTTTTTGGGTCTGACTAGGATGCATAAAGTTGTCTGCAGTTTTGCTACCAGGCAGCATTTGAAAATTTAGTGACTCGTGTTCAAGATAGATTTTGATGTATAAACTGACTTCCACTGATTCTGTTTGTTAGACTGTCTGGCTTTGATGTGAAGTCGTCATCCCTTCATGTCTGGTAAGGCAGGATACATTAATTATGCATTTCTCCCTCGAGAGTATCTTTTGTCTCTTTGCTAAAACACTCGGTGTTTCTAACTCTCTGGGTACAATAAGGGTCTCTAGTAATAGTGTGGTTTCTCATTGTAAAATAAGTTTTCACCAGATGTGTTTGGAAGTTCCTTTGTTTAAAGGAACATTTTTCCCCCATTCTCTACTGTATAATATTAATATAAATTACCCTAAATGTATGTCATGGCAAACATGATTGCTTAAACATATGCAGTTGGGACTTAATTGCTATGGGATCTTGATAGCAAAACACCAGTTAATAATAATAAAGAGCCTTTTATGGCTAAGTCACTTCTCTCTGATGCATGTCAGTAGAGACCAAAAGTAATCGTCATAATCATCTGACAATTGTTCAACAGCCTTCATATAATGAGCTAACAGTTTCAAGTCAGTTCCTAGTAGAGGGATAGAATAAAAACCACCCATCATAATCATCACTATATGTAGCTGAACAATAGTCAATAAAGGTCAAATTCTGCCACCATTATAGCAAAGAGAAACATATGGCTAGTAGCCCCCTTGAAATCCTTGAGGAGTAAGATCCTACTTAATGTAAATATGAATAGCCCTGAATAATTTAATTTCATGAATTTAAAAGAAATAATTAGATGAATATTTAAAAACCTGTTTCAACCAGTTCTCAATCTCCACAGAGACCATGAGTAGCAATTACATCTCTTCTAGAGAACTGGACAGTGTGGAGAGGTTTGCTCTATCTTATCTGCACTAAATGTGGAACAAATTGAGCACTTTATCACTGTTGTCAATTATGTATCTATCGCTGTATTAAAATTCATTTTTATGAAAAATTGGAAAAGGCAGATAGTGAGTTAAATAATTTCATTTTAATCAAGCATGTTCTTAAAAGGTTCACCACACTCTTTTTTGCCCCCTAGTTTACAGATGATAATAGAGGAGATGATGTACACATCTCCCTGCAGATACTCTTGCACTGTCCTATGTCTGAAAAGCTTCAGATCTCAAGATTCAGTACCCTGTATAAAATCTTGTCTCCCATGTTGTAAATGTCTCTTAACTGGTGGTATCAAATGCTAAATGCTGATCATTAAGTCTACACAAAGTTAGACAACTAAACAAGACGAGGAAACCGTTAAAAAGCATCAGGAAAGGAAAGTCCACATATTTTGATTTTTGTTACATTCATTATGGAATATAAGAAAGAAATGGCACAAAAATGGAGGCTGAGATGTATTGTTGATGAATCACATGCCATACAGTTCTGAAAAACCCAAAGATTGGTGGGGCTGATTGTCAATTACTTTATAAAACTTGGTGCATTAAAGCAGACGTAAAGGAGTCTTTATGTAACTGAGAATCAGGCCCTATTATGCATATATGGAGGTAATTTACCCATATCCAAGTTACTTCAAGTTGAACTCTATATATTCACACTCTTGTATGTGCAAACCAGTGCTGTTGAACAGTCCAGCCTTCTACTAGTACAGCTTGATTTATCCCTCAAGTACCCATCTCTTCCCCTGTCCTCAGTCTCCAAGCAGGTTCCTGAGGGTGTGGGTATAAAAGAGAGAGCACAGCAGCTGTCGTTGCCTCAAGTTCCTTCTACCACTAATGCAGAACCATGAGAAGATAGAACTCTGCAGAAGAGGAGAACAGGGAATACAAATATGCAGGGTCCATCTAAAAAAAAAAAAAAGTCACAGGTAAGTAACCTTCATTTCTTTTTTGAGTGACCTCAGCACATGTTCACTCTTGGGATAGTTTAATGAGTAATATATAAAGGACATCAGATTGAGGGTTAGGAGTCCTAACAAAACAAAGATTGAAGAGCTGATAGGTAGAGCCCTGCAAATCCACGGATATCTGCAGATATCCGCTTTATATCTGCATCCACGGATACCCGCAGAACATTTCTTGTGGATGCAGATTGGATACAGATCCACTTATTTGTATCTGTGCAGGGCTCTACTGATCTGCCAAATGAACCATTCTACTTAGCTGTACTATCAAACACATACTGTTTAGTAAACAATGAACTCCAGGCAGCCACTTCAAAAATCTCACTTAATGGAACCCATTTCAGACATATTATATTTGTGGCCACTGCTCTAGTGAAATATGCTCTCAATTTTCATAAGTTTCTATTATACATAGCCATTGATCTACTAACTTTCATTTTCTTTAACTAAACAATGCATCACACTCAAAGGGAAGGCCCTCAATTTTGAGCTCATTTCTGGAGGAAGAGAAGTAAACAGCCAATTCCTTTCTATAAAGAGTTACTGCCAGAGCTACTGATCTCAACATAGTATCTGAGATATCAACAGAGTCTTTCAAGGCATATGTGGACTCCTTCTGACCTTCTTTAAACAAGGCTTTCACTAGTCTATGAAATGAGAAATTTTGTCCTAGTGGTGAAACTGGTACCCAGCCATTACAGTTAGGTAGTTAACTATACTAATTTTCAAAAAGACTTGAAGAAAATGTTTTTCTTCCCAATCTTCTCCCTTTCTGGCATTAGGAATAGCGTGTAAATATCCTGACCTTAAATACTGCCTTGTTATAGCTATCCCTAAAGAGTTATGGGAAGGATGCACATGGAAGCAAGGAAAACTTTCATACAAATCTGGTACAATTTAGCTACTTTCTTAGCAGTCCATTGATGAGATGGTGGCCTATTCCATACTTACTGTGCTAGTTGCCAGAGACCTTCCAAAAGAGGAAAAACAAAAGGAGGAGTTTCTTGAAGTGAATCATAAATCACAGAAGATTAGAGTTCAAAGGGACATCCAGAGGTCATCTAGTCCAGTGGTTTTCAACCAGCGTGCTGTGGCACACTGGTGTGCCATGAGAACTGTCCAAGTGTGCCATGAAATTTTGCACAAAAGTAATGAAAATCGGTGTAAAACAAACATTGTTTCATCTTAAGCAATATTCCATCCAACCAGAATTACAACTCATAAAACTGATGAAAATTAATAGCGAGGTATCAGTTTTTCAATTCTAAAATGTGAACATTTTAAACACAGATGGCCAAAGTGCAAAATTGAGATGACGTATTTTTTTTCCAGTGGGTTTGAAACATCTTGATCCTTCTTTAGCTTGTTTTATATGCACTATGTTGCAAACCTCTCTAGTAAGACTGTAACCATAGTAAATTGTAAGTAAATGTGTCATTTATGAGCAGCCAATTCATCTGAAAAAAGTATGTGTGCTGTGGAATTGTCTCACTGAAGTGTGCTGTGTTACTGAAGAGGTTGGGAACCACTGATCTAGTCCAACCCCTTATTCAAAGCAGGACCAATCCCAACTAAATCATCCCAGCCAGGGTTTTGTCAAACCACACCTTAAAAACTTCTAAGGATGGAGATTCCCCACTTGCCTAGTAATCCATTCCAGTCCTAATGAAAATTTTTTTCCTAATATCCAACTAAGATCTCCTCCACTGCAACTTGAAACCATTACTCCTAGTTCTGCCATCTACTACCACTGAAAACAGCTTAATTCCATTCCTGCAAAACCCCCTTTCAGGTAGTTAAAGGCTGTTATAAAATCCCCGCTTATTCTTCTCTTCTGCAGTCTAAACAAATTTAATTTCTTCAGACTCTCCTCCCAAGTCATGTGCTCCATGATCATTATGTGAAAGATCCAATGCATCCCTTGAATAAGATACAATGCCACTCCTAGAAAGATGTTTGGTCTTGACTTTCTTTTTTCTTGGACCTGAAGGCCCCAAGAAGGAGCCACTGAGTATTGTCCCTAGTTGGTCTGACATTTTTATTTCTGACCTGCTCAACATTAGTGCCTATGATGAAGACTTTGATAAGAATGGCTTTTTGGAGCCCAGAGGTCCTGGAACCAAACTAGACCTTTTGTTTTCTTTGTCCAGAGTCTTAGAGATCTTGAATCTGAGTTTTTAGGTTGGCAACGCTGTTTGTAAAAGGAGTTGTCCTGAATCATAGAAACTGGAAGGTACCATGGAAAGTTATCGAGTCCAGGCCCCTACGCTCATGGCAGGACCATCCAAGATAGGTGTGTGTCTAACCTGCTCTTAAATATTTCCAGTGATGGAGATTCCACAATCTTCCTAGGCAACTTACTTCAGTGGTTATTCACTCTGACAATTAAGAATTTTTCCTCATGTCCAACCTACACCTCTCGATGTAATTTAAGCACATTGCTTCTTGTCCTATCATCAATAGTTAATATTTTTCCTCCTTCCTCCTTGTAACAACCTATTATGTACTTGAAAACTGTTATGACCCTTCTCAGTCTTCTCCTTTCCCAACTAAACAAACCCAAGTTCTTTCAATCTTCCCTCATAAATCACGTGTTCCAGAACTTTAATAATCTTTATTGCTCTTTTCTGGACTTTCTGCAATTTGTCCTCATCTCTCCTGAAATGAGGTGCCCACAAGTGAACACAATACTCCAGTTAAGGCCTAATCAACGCAGAGTAGAGCAGAAGAATTGTTTCTTGTGTCTTACTTACAATACTCCTGTTAATACATCCCAGAATGATGTTTGCTTTTTTTGCAACACTATGACACTTAACTCTTGTTTAGTTTGTGATCCACTATGACACTCAGATCCCTTTCTGCAGTATTCTTTCCAAGGTGGTCATTGCCCATTTTGTATGTGTGTAATTGATTTTTCGTTCCTAAATGGAGTACTTTGAATATGTTCTGCATCTGTATCCTTGCTCTCAGTGTTAATGTTCAACAAATAGTGTATCGGGAAAGAAAGTAATCTTTCTTTTAATATTTTATGCATTGAGAATGGGTGTTCAAAGCCAGAAAAAACATAGGACACAATGCACATCACTTGAAAACATGTTTCTTGCTCTTTAGATCTACCATTTTAAAAAAAGTTAAGCCTAATTAACATTATGTTAATTTCACTAACTACCATATAAGTATTTACAGAAGAAATAAGGCACTTATGTAATTTGTTAAGGATCTAGAATCCTGAAGAAGGCTCTAATTTTCTTATGGCTACAGTTGAAAGGAACTGAGGTGGTAACTGGCATCCTTCTCCCTTTTATAGCCAGGCACTCAAAACATCCTCAGAGACTGAGGGCCAGGAAAAAAGACACGTGTGTGACTGATTGATTGATCAGACACTTCTAGTAGAAGACTGTACTGATCAACAGCACCAGTCGGGGCACATACCATCAAGGGAAATATGCAGGGAACACTCAAAAAAGAATACTAGATTCATAAGGGACAGATTTTTCCAAACTTGATTGCACCTACAAAACAGGTATTTAGATCTCTAAATCAGCTAAATTGCACCCGCAAAACTTTAGCGCCCCCCCCCCCAATAATGACAGTGAGGAAATAGGTTAATGTCCAGATGAAAGTGATGTTTTGGATAACTTGCAGGTGCAATGCATCTTAGTGCAGAGAACATTAGAATGGAAACTGAGAAGATCAGGGCTCTATTCCTGGCTCTATCACTGGTAAATGATCTTGGGTGACTCACTTCACATTTCAGTTTCACCACCTGTATAATGGGGATAATGATGCCTTCTTTGTAAAGCACATTGAAAACACTAGTGAAAAGTGTTACAGAGCTAGTTATTAAAATAAGCTCAAGAACTGTGGTATTTTATTCAATAGGGACACTATATTGCAGAGCAAGCTAACACTGTTTTGCATTTGTGAAAATAGTGACCAGCTGGAATGGCCTGTGTTATGCAGGAGGTCAGACTAGAAGATTATAATGGGCCTGTCTACCCTTAAAAATCTGTTGATAAAGTTTTGGGCACTTGATAATCCCAAAAGATGGTATAGAAAAAACACGATTATTCTGAACTGCTGCTAAAACTATTGGCCCTGGAGTCTTGATCTTTTAGGACTGCAGCTTCATCTAGCAAGCCCTAATACCATCTGGAACAGGATGGTTCTTAGCCTTGCTGGTTTCTTTGATAGAGGTGACCAGTCATTTTGCAAATTATGCTTTCTTTACAGTCTTCCTGCCCTTTTTTGGCTGCTTCTAATAAAAATACTGACTTTCTGAACAGTGTAATATTGCTTCAATGTTTTTAAATGCCTTTCTGATACTCAACGAATGAATACAAGTTTCCTTCAGAGACCTGGACAAAATAGTAAGAAATAATTTTCTGATCCAATGAATCTATTCTGCACTCTTTACCCCAGTGGTATCTGATTACCATGGGTGAAAACTGAAGCTTCCCCCTGGGGAAGGCAAGGTCCTTGCCTTCCCTGGCCTCCCCAGGCTCCACCCCCGGGCCCAACGAAGCTCCCACCTACAGGTCTCTTCCACTATCCTTCATTACAGTTGCTGCATGGGTCTCTGGCTGACTTCCTCCTCTCCTCTCCCCACCCCCTACCTATCCTCCCCAACCGACTCCCAGCATGAAAGGCAGCTTCCTATGGGCCTCTCCAAAGGCAGGACCTGGGTCAGTGTGGGGATTGGAGCTGCGGTAGGATGACTCATTCACTAGCCTGTTCCACCCTCCCCAGCTGACTGGGGCACTGACTCGAGATTGGACTGGAGAAGTCTCTTCTTCTGTTTTGCTAAGAAGGCTGATGTCAGTCTCACATTGCTTAATGGCATGGCATACTGAGCTGTATATGCTCCAAGCAGGTAGATTCCTGGGCAGCTCAGGGAACCAAGTTGCACACAGCATATAATCTTTTGTCTTCCCAGCACAGATGGCAGTCAGCAGGGAAAGATGTAGTGCCACCACAGTCAATCAGGGAAAGTCTTGCTTCCCTGTACCTTCAATAAATTCTTCCCATTCTCAGTTAAATGCAATGTTTGCCATTGGGATAAATGCATATCTTGAATTTAGAAAGATTATATTTCTGTATCCATTAATGGCACATCACAACTGAAAGCACTTATGTTTTGTTATGCAGTTGTGCCAGTCAAAGTGCAAGGACAAATAATTTTAATTTTAAAATCAGATAGTGATTCAAATTACAAAGATTTGACTGAACCTAAAGCAAGTGCCTAGAATGGCAGTTTTCTTTTAAAATTGTAATATGCCAGGATAATAGCCTTTTATTCTACCTTAGTGTGATCACCCATAGGCAATTTAAGAGTCCTATGCACTAAAACTTTACCTAATCCAGCCAGAATTTACCTCAAGGGTTTAATGTAAGCAAAAATTACTGGCTGACATTCCACAGGCCCTGTTAGGCAAGAAGTCAGATTTCTTCCCTTAAAAAGAAATCTAGTCTGGTTTCCTGTCTAACAGGTACCAGTTGTGGTTTCATCAGAGAAACCTTCATAATGGACAATCATGCAGTAACATACCCTTAACTATTAATTTGTTCAGACAAAACACAACACTCCTTTAGTAGTGTACTGCTTTGCAGGAGAGACTGTAGTTTGTAATAAGAAATGAAACCCTGATGTGCTAGATACTCTTGACACAAAACCAGAACTTTCTGGAGGTGAGTTTAATGAACTATTCACCCTCTGCATTCACACGCACTGAATGCCGTAGTTAAAAGGAGAGCATGCTGCCTAGCTAGCTATTTCCGTCTTCTAACTGGCATCACTTAGGTTATGTCTAAAAGTGGCTGTGGCTCCTGTAGACATACCAGAGCTAGCTTTGATCTGGTGAGATCAAAGTAGCTGAAGTAACAGCAGCAGTCTAATGGTGACAGCATAAGCAGCAGCACAGGCTGACCTGAGTACAAACCTGCCCAAGAGCCTGGGTACACACTAGAGAGGCTGGGTCAGACTCCTGCTCCTATACTGCATTATTATTCAAGCCTAATTTTGATTAAAGCTAGCTCAGAGTGCCTACATAAACTGAAAACACACCTCCTGACAGCAGAGTAGACATACCCAAAAATTAATCTCAGTTTTAGTTTGAGGCAGCCCTTTTTCATCCAAGTGCTTGTCCATGTAGGCATTGTGACATCTTCATCATGTATTTGTAGTGACCACAGAAATAAATAATTAAAATCAGGTGTCATCAGTATATTTTTGGGAGCCCATGGTATTTCAGGAAAAAAAAAAAAAGACTGGGAGGTAGCATAACTGGAGCACATTGTCGAGGCATGGTTGGAGCAATTGGAGGAATGGAAGGCAGCCCCCAGGAGAGTGCAGATACAGACCCTTTCAAGTAGTGGAGTGCTGAGTTAATGGAAGGGCATTTACTGTCAACTCAGTGCACCAAAGACACCATGGTCAGTAGGTGTGAAAGCAGTCAAAGAGCTATGCAAGTTATTTTAAGTAACTTCTGTATCTCCCTTCTACTGCTGCTGAAATTTCCCCACAGTGTAGATGAGGGCTTAGAAGCAGTTTAGAAGCACTCAGCACCTTTTTAACTCATGGAACTCCAATTGCAGGACAAAGCTTAACTAAAGGGGAGAAGACAAAAAAAGTATGTGCAAGAAATTTTTTTAAATTTAATGTTTCTGCCATAAAACGTATCTCAGTTTCAAGATTCAGCTTGTGTAATGTAAACTTACAATAATAAAAGTGAAAACCTAAGGTGTTTCTGGAGCCTAAGTAAATTAAGTTTTCAGAATTGAGGTCAATTGGTTGATATGATCTAAACAGAATTCCCAAGAACCCTGTAATAAACCTATTGGCATCATAGGTGTTTTCAGGCAACCCTGTTTCTGACACCACAACTGTCTCCAGCATATAAAAGTTAGAAGCTATTTCAATGCCAACTTCTTACCACTCTCTCACAAAGCCTTCAGCTGGAAAGTTTTGCATTAGTTTGCTCTGCCAACTATTCCCAACTTTCTTCTGGAAAATGCATGCAGCCTTCAAATCAAACTCTCCTAAAGTTTGTACAGAAGATTTGCAGTACTAATTTACTCTGACTTGATATATTCCTCAGGATCAGAGGTTAAAAATAGGTATTCAGTAATTTTGCTTAAATATTATTGCAGTTTTTATCAGAAGAAAATTTATGATGGTGGAACATCATATAACTTCTTTAGAGATTAAATCACAGGAAATACTTTGCTGCCTCTGTGAAAAATAGCTAGTGAACTAATCCAAACACATGTGCTGTTATTCCTTGGCATAAAGAGCATCCCAAAAGTGGGTCAATGGTTGGAGAGAGAAAACCACAGAAATACTAAACAAAAGGTAAATGAAGAACTACTTACCAGTAATTGCCCTCTTCTCTTTCCTAATCCTACAAGCCAACAAAGCCATTAGAACAGAGATCGGAATGAGTGCTTATGAAGAAACAAGAAGGCAAATCTAACTGTCAATGACAGAAGGCAGATAAACAGCAGAGTTCTTCCTTAACACTCAAATTTCCCACTCTGTAATCAAACTTACACACATTAAAGAGCAGAATAGGATTAGAGTGGAAGAAGAGACTATGATAATCACTGGAAATTCTTTCTTGTTGACTATCTCTTCTGCTATTGTACAAATATAAAGAGTAGCTGTAGCAAAACTACCATAAGGCAGGCCTACATTAAGCAACAGTCTGAAGAACTCCTCTTTTAGTGGTCTTACTGGGGAAGAAAGCGGGCCTTGGAGTGGATTACAAAGATATACCCATATACCAAGGTGACTTGGACTCTAGAGCAGAGGTCTCAAACACATGGCCTCTAAAGCTATTTCCTGCAGCCCACGACGACACTATCATTACCAATATTTGCAATATCATTGTTTGAAAAGGTTTCAGTAGTGCAGCACTCGGGCTAATGCACTAGTCCTCATGTGGCCCTGCACTAATCCTCATGCAGCCCTTGTGGTGGTTTGAGTTAGACCCCTGGCTCTAGAGGAAACTTGCTTTTACATAAAAAAAGAACATAGAAAGACACAAATATGTCTAGAACTAGTATTGTGAAATTTCACTCCCTTTGCTAGGCCGTTAAAAATAATGCAAAACAAAGGCAGGCATGCTCCTTCAATGATTTAAGCCCAATCTAGAAAAAAATTAATAACCCTTTTTGTGCTCAACAAATTCAGGTTTTATTCCTGGGAATTCTGATTTGTGGAAAATCATGCTTACGTAACCTGTTCATTGGCAGAGGGATGTGAAATAACTGGAACAATCTTGGAGATAAGGTGATATGAAAATGTCTCTTCTCTGGGGAGTGGGAAACAACTTCAGGTGTAAGGGAACTGTATTAATTGGGGTGATTTAATTTGTCAGCTCTTCTGATAAGTGCAATGGGATAAAGGTTATTGTGAAAAAAGTAAAATGAAGCTCCTCTTTGAGTGATTGCACATGTCCATTCCATTTCAGGTGTGTGCATGCTCAATTCAGAGTCAGAGATATTTCCCTAAGCAGCTCCACTGTCAGAATGGCACATGTGCTCTCAGCAATTTCACACTACTGCATGGTGATATAAAGGATGGAGCCATCCCAAACCCTGTGTTCCTTCTTACTTCCTGTGATTGGTAATCAGAGTGTGTTGGTTTGCTACTGTAAGTTATCTCCCTTCTTTCAATAATTGGTTGGTACTTGACAGATTAAGCTTTCTTTTTTATTTTCTTTTTCTGACTTGGGGCATTGGGATCCCTCTTTTACAAAAAGAAATCATCATCTGGTACCAGGCTTTAAGCCTTGTGCTCTCTGTACAAAGTCTATGCCAGCGTGTGACTCTCATTCTAGGTGTCTTGGTGAGGGTCATGTTTGAAATCCTTGCCAGATCTACCGGGACATCAAAGCCCAGATAAAGAATGATAGAAAGGTGAGACTCTTGGATCCTCAGAGGCCACCTGGTGTCTACCTTCTGAAGCTTCTTGCTCAGTATGGGAATATTTTTGCTATATTTTGTCTCAGTTAGGGGAATCCCTCCAGAACTTGTATTGGAAATTTGGCACCGATCCCCTTTTCCAGTGTCAAGGAAGCAACACAGAAGGTCAAAAAAATCTTTCTTCTAGTGGAGCTGCTCTAGAAAGTCACCGTCTCTGATACCATCAACTAGTAAAACCATGAGGAGGAAATCTGGAAAGAGGTGCTTCTCGTCATTGAGAGTCATCAACTCTGCCACTGGGCCACTGAGGTGTTCTATAGTACCAGTTCCGTCTGTGCAATAGCAACAGCAGCATCAGGAAAATCTCTCAGTAGCAACATCATCAGAGGCCTATGAAGCAGCACAGGACGCACACTACCTCATGGTACAGAAGTCTCCAATTGTTCAGGAGACATGCTGGTCAGTATTGGCTGATCCTCAGGTCTCAGCTATAGGTTCAGCTTTGAGATAAATTCAGCCCTTGGTACTCGGGAAAGATAGTTCTTCAGTGTCCAATGCTTCTTTGCCAAATGCAGTTCTGATGCATGCTGTTCCCCATACCAACATCATCTCCAGCCAGAAGTCATCAGACCTTTGCACCAATTGTTACAGCATCTTGACTGTCAAGTGGCTCAGAGTCCTTCTGTGTCTGAGATAGATTCCTAAATTCCTTGCTCCCAGGATAGAAGCTCACACTACTCTTCATGAAGATTCCACTCCTGGTACTTACTGGATTTCCCAACATAATCCAGAGACACAGACCCTTGAAACAATCATGGCTGAGGTCCCATGCCTTACCAATGGTCTCATTGCAACCTGTGGAGTTTGCTTTCCACCTCCATATCCTTCCTGTTCTTCCTTAATATAGATCACCAAGCAGATACCTGGCTAGTTCCCATAAGCAATTCCAGGATGTACCCAGTACTGAGGGCAGTACTGTACACAAACAAGAATAACCTCAGATTTTGGAATCTCGATTCTTCGTAGTACAAGAGGCACAAACTCAACTGCTTTTGCACTTATCACTATCTGACAAGGTTATAGTGCCTGGAGATTCTTCACCAGTTCAGGGCTTACTAAGAGTTACTAAAGATTAGCTACCTCTCTTGATATTCAGGTTGAAGACAATTCAACCTGGTGAACATAATGGCTTCTAGAGTGGCTCTACCTATTAAAGAAACCATTCTAGAGCCTACAAAATCTGTAGCAAATGCCATCCTCTCTGTCACTGACAGTTAAGAGGACCAAGGGAAGCTAACTTGTCTTTTCTTAAGATTATGAACATTTTAGCACACATCCTAGGCCAAGTTCCTTAGTTGTCTCACCAACAAATGAAGCAGCATAAGAAGGGTGACTATCCCAAAGGACAAAGATTCAAAGAGGCTAGACTGTTTTGGTAGAAAGATTTTTCCACAGCTGGGCTAAAATTTTGGTGTCATTAATCAGCAAGCCTTATAGAATGGATTCAATTTCTATATCTGTGAAAATATGCTTACAATTTCAGACAAGCTCCTAGAAGATGCCAGAAAGAGGGCAAGTTGGTCTCTAAAAGCAGCTTTAGATGGGACAGATTCAACAACCAGAGCCATGGTTTCTGTAATAACTATGCATGTTCATGACTTCAAATTGTTAGTTGTTATGCAGGGAGTCCAGCAAATCATCCTGAATCTCTTTATCCAAAGTCTTTCCCTCTTTTCACAGAAGATGGATCAAAAACTCCAATTTCAAGGATCGAAGGGTTAGCTGAATTCACTGGTAATTTACACTTCTTTTCCTAAAACAAAGCAATGCCACAAACAGTCTCTCCAAAGATACTAGCTTTTTCCAGCTAGGCAGCCTGTCCATGACAGAAAATGGGGGGAAAACTAAGGGAGACAGACTTCCACCTCCTCATTCTGGAAATCACAAGATGCCTTGTCAAGGATATAGTATGAAGAACCCTGATTGTTGCATCCCAGTTTCTCCCTCCCCTATTTTCACCCAAAAGGCAATCCCTACTTCCCATATGTTTGGGCTCATTAACACTAGGTTCTAAGTACTGTGGGTCAGCAATACACCCTGCAGTTTATGTCTGTCTGTCTCCACCTCCCTGTTCATTTTCAGGGACAACTCTCAAGAGGATATTTTTCTTCAAGATGTTCAGTTTCTTCTGTCTTTGGGCGTTGGAGATGAGATTTCCCCCCTCTGCACCAAGGGAGGGGTTTCTTTCCTGTTACTTACTGATCCCAAAGGCACAAGGTCTTAGAATCATGTTTAATTTGCAGAATTTGAAAAAAAAAATAAGGAAAATAAAGATTTACATAGTCACCCTCGCTTCCATCCTCCTTTCCCTGAATCCTGGGGTGACTGACGAGTATGCTGCATTTGTCTGGATGCATCTTTCTGTGGGTTTGTCCACCAAAGCCAGAAAGTTCCTGACATATCTGGTCAATAACACCCATTATTAGATTATGGTCCTGCCCTTTGACCTGCTTGTAGCTCCGTAGTTATAGTAAATACGGTGGTGGTGGCAGCTGCTGCATTTCTAAGAAAAGAAAGTGTGCAACTATTTCTTTACCTGGACAGGTGGCTGGCACAAGGTCAATCCAAGGTCCAAGTGGATGTCATTCTCTCCAGGATCTGATCTCTCTTCAATGTTCTGCACCTATAGACTGATGAGAACAAAGTCACTCAGAGTTGATAGGCATTGATCCTGAATTTGACAATGATCAGAACATTCCTACTAGATGTCAGTGTCCAGTCAATATTACAATTTCCACAGATCTCAAAAGACCATTCTCACAACAGTAAGGAATTGCCTCAAGGTACTGGCATATGTCCTCTAGGATGTACACAGGTCTTCCTGAAAGGCTAAGTTTCAAAAATTGGAGGGGTGATTGAAACCCGTATACTCCCCTTCTCTTCATCCATTGGGCATGCTGATCTGTGTACCTGCAGAAATCCTAGCATCCTTGGATTAGTCAAAATATGGCTCCTGTCAACACACGCTTGGGAGTTCCCTTTGTCTTTCCTTTGCTCACAATGCCTCTGGTTATGGGAAAAGGTTGGGAAACTCATCCAGGGAATTGCAGTAGTGCAGTGGCTCTGCTATGGCACACAGAGGGCTCATTGGACCTGGGAACCAGTAGCCAATGGGGTGATGGGGCTGCTGGCCCAATCAGAGGGCAGAAGTCTTGTATAAAAAGGAGTTGCAGAGCTACCCAGGGTCAGTCTGCTTTGGAAGCTGTAGGGGTAAAGTACTCCTCCTGGCAGGCTGGCTGAGGGAGCCAGCACCTTGGAGAGCTCTGATTGGGAGCAGGCTCTTGGGGCTCCCAGGGGAGCAGACTGTGGTAGTGGCTGGAGGAGCAGTCTGGCAGCAAGGAGCCAGGGAGCAGATGGTGGCAGAAGTCCAACAGTGAGACTGAGTGTGGCTGGGGCTGTGGGGAAGTGGCCCAGGGAGTTGAAGTGGACTGTGGAGAGACTGGAGGGAGGTGGAGGCCTCAAGGGAGGCACATAGGGCCCCTAGGCTGGGTCCTGGAGCTGTGGGTGGGCCCAGACCCCTCCCTACTCCCTCAGCATGCCAGGAGCAGTACGGGAGCCAGGGGTGGCACAGCCTCACTGGCCATTGGCTGTTTTAGCGGCCAGAATCAGGATGAGCAGTAGTCACAGACTTTTAGTGTCTGGAACCCCGGAAGGGGTGGGCTTCAGGGCTTAGCCAGAGGGCTAAGGTCCTGGAATTGGACTTGGGACAAGAGTTGATGTGTTAAAGATGGAGCACAGACCACCTGGAGGGGGACCACTTGTGCTGAATTCCCCTGAAACATCACTAGGAGGCGCACTCCAGGTGGGTTGAGTGCTGCAACCCTGTCACAAGAATCTAAACTCAAAGGCTTGGCCACATCAAGACTAAGTTCTCCATGTAAATATGAGGAAGCTGTGGGTTCTTCATTTCACTTTTTCTCCATCATTTCAGGAAACACTATAAGTCTTCACAGACAGCATAATGGATGGGGACAGGCAATGAGGAGCCAGATCATACCATATCTATCAAGAAGTAATACATTTTTGGAGTTTGATATCAGCAACACAATACATCTCAAAGCCTCACACATCATTAGTGTTCAGAACAGCATTGCAGCTCACCAGAAATTAATGACTTAGATGATCAATGATGTAGATAATGGCATAAAGAGTACACTTATAAAGTCCTTGAAGGATAGGATCAGAATTCAAAATGATTTGGACAAACTGGTGAAACAGTCTGAGGTAAACAGAATGAAATTCAATAAAGACAAGAGCAAAGTACTCCACTTACAAAAGAACAACAAATTACACATACAAAATGGGCAACGACTCCCTAGGAAGGAGTATTGTGGAAAGGGATCTGGGTGTCATAGTGGACTACAACCTAAACATGAGTCAACAGTATAATGCTGTTCCAAAAAAAAAAAAAAAAAAAGTGAACATCATTCTGGTATGTATTATAAGGAAGATAGAAGAGAATTCTTCTACTCTACTCTGTGCCAATTAGGCCTTAACTAGAGTATTATGTTCAGCTGAATGTGCCACATTTCAGGGAAGATGTGGACTAAGTGCAAAAACTCTTGAGAAGACCAGGAATGATTAAAGGATTGGAACGCTTGACTTATGCTGGAAGATTGAGAGAACTGGGTTTGTTTAATCTGGAAAAGAGGAGACTGAGAGGGGACATAAGTTTTCAAGTACCTTAAATGTTGTTACAAGAAAGGAGAAAAATTATTCTCTTTAACTGCTGATGATAGGACAAGAAGCAATGGGCTTCAATTACAGCAAGGGACGTTTAGGTTGGACATTAGGGAAAAATTCCTGTCACGGTGAGTAACCAATGTAATAAGTTGCCTTGGCAGGTTGTGGAATCTCCATCATTGGAAGTTTTTAAGAGCAGGTTAGACAAACACCTGTCAGGTATGGTTTAAGAGGGTACTTGGTCTTGCCATGAATGCAGGGGATTCAATGATCCCTCATGATTCTTTACAGCTTCTGAGCCTATCACCGGACAGTCAGGAAAGACCAGGAGCAGCCTCTGAGGCAGGATGTTGATACTCATTTTTCATATTTGAGTTACTCCTCACAAAGAGTTATTTGCTACTGATCTCAAAAGAAAATGCCAGTTCTTGGTTTGGGCTCCCTGAATATGCTGGTCTGTTTTAGAGACATAAGCTGCTGTACGCCTACATTCCCATTCTTATCTATCCCAAGGCATTAATTAGACTTGACTACAGTCATGGTTACATGATCCTCCAAGCAGCTATTTGGCTTTGGTACCATTGGTTCTCTAGTCAGTTGACCCTCTCTTCTAGGGCTCCTTTGACACTACCTCAAGATCACGAAGATCTCACAGGACCAGAGTCAGATGGTATTTCCCAAGCTATCCGTTCCATTTAATGGCCTGGACACTCCATGTTTCAAGTCCTCAAGAAATGGAGTGTTCTGCAAATGTACAAAATATTTCTGAACAGGAGGAAGACATATACTAGGTCTATTTACCTGATGAAGTGCACATTATTCTCTATATGGCCATAGCATGGGGATGTTTCACCAGTCCTGGGCTCTATTCAACATTTTCACCTGAAACAGCAAAGCCTATTGGATAGTTCCACCAGAGGTCACCTGGCAGTAACATTCACTTTCCAACCACCAATTATGGGCACTCAATATTTTCTAATCCAATGTCAATCAGATTCTTAAATTTAGAAAGTTATGTCCCTGTGTCAGGAATCCCATTCTTCCCAGGAACTTGAATCTGGTGTGGGCAGGATTAACAAGTCCATCCTCTGAACCAATGATTTACTTGTTCTTTACTGCATCTGCCAAAGAAATTAGCATTTTTAGTAACTGTTGTATCTGCAAGAAGAGTAACAGAGTTACAAGTGTTGGTAGATGAGACTCCTTGTACTTTTTCTTTAAATAAGGATATTTTCATCTGAATTGAAGATACCTGACTACAGTAGTTTTGTAATGTCACCTAAATCAAGCCATACACTTACTGTTCTTTCCTAACCCCATTCCCATAAGGCTGAAGAAAGGATCCATATGTTGGATATTTAAAGGGCTTTGTTTCTTTTTATTTGGACAGAACTAGATCCACTGTCCCAGCTATCTATTTCCTTTGCTGGCAGCATGACAAGCCTTTCGTTCATTCTAGATTTGGTCTTGCATACATCTATGCTCTGACATTGTCAAGATCCTGCTCTAAACAATGTAACAGCATCCTACAAAATTTCATGCAGCTTCCCTGCCCCAAGTACCCATAGCAGACATTTGTGGAGCTCCAAAGGGGCAGCCATATTAGTCTAGTTCAGCAAAAGAAGCACTTAAAGACTAACAAATTTATTTGTTGCATGAGCTTTTGTGGGAGAAAATCTCACTACACCAGATGCTTCGAAGATGGGGAAACTTACTGAATGGGATGAAAATAAATGCAAGGGAGTGTAAAACATGCGATCAGGTCATACTGTACTGTACATACTGATTTGCTGTTCCAGTATGACCTGATCCCATGTCTTACACACCCTTGCACTTATTTCCATCCCATTCTGTAAGTTCCCCCATCTTCAAAGCATCTGGTGAAGTGGGATTTTCTCCCACAAAAGCTCATGTGACAAATAAATTTGTTAGTCTTTAAGCATCACAGGATTCCTTGCTTCATTTGTGAAGCTGCATCTTGAATATTGATGCAGACCTTAATAACTAAATATGCTATATCTCAACATTCCACACACACTAACTTTGGTATTGCAGTTTTATAATCATTGTTCAAGTAGACTGCAAAACACTTCTGGACTTAGTTGCCTGTGAGTCACCTGAAATGATATGGATGTGCAGTTACTTTAAGACAATGGTTACTGACCTGTTCTGTACCTCGTCCTTCAAGATCTGTTGCACATGTCAATTCCAAGACCCATCCTTTTTCCCCTGTAGGTTGGAGTCTGTCCAGTAAGAAGGTCCAAGGTGGTCCATCCTTTATATGATGTCACAGCACCAGACTCTTGAGGATACATGTGCTTTCCCAGTGAGCACTACTTAGGGAAAAAAATCTTTGACTCAGGTGGACTGGGCACACACACATCTGAACAGAAAAGGACATGGGCAACATATCTTGGACGAAGTACAGAACATGTTAATAACTGTTCTTTATTCCTGCTAGTTTCAAGAATACATAACAATGTGAACTATTAAATCTGCAATCAGTGGTAGCTGCTGAGAACTCAGCATTTTTTAAATAAAAGGACACAAACAAGTATCTTTAGGAGCTAACTAGGCATTCAGTTTTGAAAATGCTGACCCTAAGCCAAAACCTCTCAGTCATGTTCTAATTTCCATTAGGTTTTATTAAATACTTAAAAAATCAAGTTTTCCTAATTTTTAAGAATCTTTGCTTCAAAAGAAAGGAGGTTGCAAAATTAAAAATTACATATCTGCTGAAAAGCAAATATATTTATTATGCACTTTCATATACATAGGGTTTTTCGCTTAATATAATACAAGGAATAAAATAAAAATTTTACAATGTGAAATTCAATGTACATTATAGGCTATATACAACCCAATTCAAGAAAAAAGTCTATCTGCAAACCAAAGTTAACCGAACAAATTAGATGGAGAATATTAAGCATAACACATATTTGCATAGCAGAGTAATTGAGAGAAACAGCCTTTTGTTTTTAAATCAATGGTAATACTTTCAATACTGATTTCAAGGAGGAAAATGGGGCACAATTATAACTCAGTACCTTTTTAGGTCTGACACATTTTAATATATTTCTCTTTTGAACATTCTGTCGAGAGGCATATGGTATTGATGTTAATGTTCACAAGATAATCCTTTCTCTGCTTTCCCAGTATGAATTTATGATCACCTTTGGAGATGGTTGCTGGAAGGATTACGTAAAATGTGATCATGTGGAGGAAATAGGACTAGTCACATAGTAGCTTATGAATAACAAGTTCTGGAACTGAGGAAGACCTGACAGGCTAAATTCAGGTCTAAGTTACAAATGTCCAACAACTGCCTCCCCCCACCCGTTTCCAACTTCTGTATAATCATACAGACAGCAGGACATTGCCCAACATTTTAGAAGTCAAAATCAAATTGCTAACATTTGAAGAGATGTTAGTTTTACTTTCCTAGCATGCTACAGACCACATTAGGCATGATACTGAAATCACACACAAAAGCAATGTGGAATGTCTGAGACCCTCACCCAATTGGGTATTTTAACAGAACAATTCATTCTCTATTACAAAGCACTACTCAAAAATTGCAGGATCAGTTATTTGATTCTCAAAAGTAACTTTTCACCAGGTCTTCTTTTAGTTCATTTGTATGTGGGGTTTTCCCCACCAAATGTTTTAGATGTAAATATTATTCATACAAAAACTTAAAGCTGTCTGGAAACTGAAGCCCATTCTGAAATTGGCCTTATCACCCTCTAACCCCATGTGCATTTTATAACAAAATGATAAAATTAAATAAATATAATTCCAATGACAATTAAGATCAGTAGAAAATGCCTTCAGGGATATCTTTTTACAGAACAAAACACATATCTAATACAAAAGAGAAAGTTGTATTCTTGCACAGTATTGCAAATGCACTATACTTAAGGTTCATAACAAGTTTGCTGAAACTTTCTGCTACTACTCTCTCTTTACGGAACCATTAACATTCTTAAGGCTTATTCTGCAAGAGTTCTATTGTATTTATTTTATAAATATCCCACAGGGACAAAAAATTAAATACTTGAAACATTCACTTCAGAATTATCAATATTGCTATGGCATCAACTTCTAACATTACATTTTACTACACATATGCCTACGAAAGATTCTTTTTACATTTGATAATATGAGTGAATAAGTTGGTGCTTTAATTTTTAAAAAAAATCAATTTTAATTATGTTCTGATCAGTATTCTCCTTAGTAGTAAGCTATTGAGAATTTTAGAATCTCAGAATATATAATGCATATGCATCCAAGGGCCATTTATCAAGACTCAAATAGATCATGATCATAATTTTGTATCATGATAATCAGGGAATGCACAGAATCACAATATGAGAAAAACGGAATTCCAAGTTCCTACAGGAAACACTTAAAAAATACTAACTTTATTATCTAGTCAGGCTACGCAACAATGAATGGTACAATATATTTTATATTTTCAAGTTAACAATCAATCTCCCATGACTGACAGTTAAGCCACAAGTGAATTGTGCATGTTGATCCCTTGTGAATGGAGAGAATTTCATATTGTACAATGGTACATACAATGGACCTGTTTTTGCTTTCTTGCACACAAATACTATACATGTGTAAGTTCACTGACTTTAATGGAGTTATTCCTGAGTTCTTATGAAGGTGTAACTGAAAGCAGAATCAGGCCTTACATTTTAGCACATAATACTTAAGCACCTAATGTTGAAATTACTCAAGTTTTTTCTTCTTTGTAATCATACCAGGCTATTTAGTATGGCTAAGTTTTGCCCTTGGACACATATGCATAGTTCTTATTTTTAGTGGCAGTCAGTCTATAATCCAGTTTTCACACTGTAGTTGTAGAAACTGGATTTTATTACAAAAAAATCCCAGAGGTGTGGTATATGGTTATAATCTCTCATCTCTACCACTGAACAGAGCAGTTTTAAAGACAGAATGCACAAGTGTTGTCAGTTCATCAAATACTGTTACTGGATTTGTTTTTCTTGAGAGAGCTTTTGAAATACACAGGAAAATGACCATACATTACAGCAATGCAAATATGATTTAAACTTTGTTTAGTTTGTTTTGCCACAGGAAAATAAAAATAAATACAAAAAGCACTGCCCTTTGATACACAGTTCACTGTGGCACATGCACATTTATCAAGCCTTCTGGAATCAAAAATCCTTGCTCTTACAATGTTTCAGCTGTTGTCAGGGAAATACAGCATATGTTATTTTGCAATTAAGAAAAAAGTGCTTATTCTGTGTATTATGTACAAAGTACACAAAATAAACTTCTGAAGCACAGAGGGTTACATTGAGAAGGCAGCCTTAAAATTTAGGCACATTACAGTCATTAAGGTAATTGTACTGCAGTAATCACATTATTCGTTTTCTAGGTGGACTATGAAGCATTATATGCTTTCATCCCAGTCAGCTGATTCTGCCATTCCAGGCAGAAATTCTTCTGTTCATATCATCATAGAATTGGCCTAGAAGTGCAAAATTAAAATGTTAAATTAGAACTATTCCATATACATACAGTCTATAAAGAAAGACTACTACATCAATTCCAACACAAGATATTTAGAAATGTGTGTCTTGAAATAAAGGTTTTCTTTAATGCCCATGCCCATGCCCACAAATACTGCATATACTAACCATCCTGGCACTTATATGGTCCCAAATCCTATGGAAACTTGAAAGTCTTGCCAAATAAAGGCCGCAAGTGGTGAGAGCTGGAGCTCCATTCCTGAAAGTCACTGGAGATTAGACTAGTAATTAGATTCTCCATGGTGAAATAATATTTTCTAATATGATCTTCTATAGGCAGTTCACCGAAAGTAATCAAGATTAACTTGTGAAAATTTTTCAGGGCAGGCCCTGGAATGAGCTTCAAGAATTATTTAATTTTTGTTTTGTTGATTAGGGCAATTTGTTTTTTCTTGGGATGTGGCAAAGAAATATAAAAGGTTAAAGGAAAACAGTTTTGAAGCTGCACCATGCAGCTGTCTCTACCCCTTATAGTAAGTTTACTTTTAAAACATAGCTGTAAAAAAGGATTTAGAAGAATGCGAAAGCTATTCTCTAGTCATATTTCACTTTCTGCACATGGGGAGGTATAAAATGGAAAAAGGGCTAAATGAATGTAGTCAACATACATTGTACATGGGCTTATTTCCACATCCTTTTTATATTTAAATCCACTGTAAGTCACACAAGTCTAAAGAATTAGCAAATTGTATGACTGTACCTACACTCCTACATGGTAGTTTTACTCTCATATCATCAGTTGGGTGGACTCTTTGATGCAGCTTGAATCTATGGTTCCATTATGTTATTTGAATTTCATTAATTTAGTTATTGTTCAAAGACAGTGTTTAGGGTGTTCACATTACAGAAGAGTTATGAAATAAAGGGACTGATTATACAGCATGTTAACTGTATGAAATATTACAAGAAGCAAGCGTAAAATTTTCAAAAACAGAGGTGATTTATGAAGTTGAGTCCTGTTGTCAAAGTTTACGTCCTGTTAACTTCTTTTGAAAATGTTTCCCCTAGGACAGCCACAGAAAAAAGGTAGCAGCGATAGCTGCTATACAATTGTAGATACTGACATAATGCAAATAAGTTTATACAGCTGCAAGCTTTAAATGTCTTTTGTCTGAACTATCATTAGAGTTGCACCAAACATTTGGGGAATAAGTTTAGGATCTTGTATAAAGATCTACCTTTCTTCCTTTTACAAGTCTCAGAGACTGAACTTGTAACCTGGGAACAACAGGAAAGGACATCTATATCCCTGAAAATGGCTTCGACATTCCAAGGCAGCCTGGGATAAAAAACACTCTTGCTTTTGCTAGATCAAGATTTATGAATGTCTTACTATCAGACGACTGACACAAAACTATTAGCAACTGTCCACAAAAAAAACATCCTTGTTGATTTGCTGCAAATAAGCAAGTAGATGAAGTAGCTTTTACATTTTAGAAAATACTACTTTTCTGAAACTCAATTTTTACTCGGATCATTATTAATAAAGTCACAATACCTTAAACACCCAAACGTCACCAGACTGTTGCATGTGTAGAGGATGGAGGAGAGTGAATTAACTATTTAACTAACTCCTGAACAATTTCTGCACAGAAAAAAAGCTATTCAGACTTGCAGAATTTCTGATTGAAGATGTTTTATGTAAAGAGTGAGAAACCAAAAGTAACTTCGTTTGAAGTCCTATACTAAAGAAATCTTCTATGAACGCAAAAGTCCCACATTCAGAAAATAGGTCCCATAATCTAATCCTACAATGAGATACATGCAAACCCTCTAGAATCCCACATTTTAGAGGAGAATTCTGTCTCTCTCTCACTGCAGGATAAAGGCCACATATAATATTTTAACTGAAGATCAAAGATTTAAGAAAATTATATAGCTAACTAATTTGCAAGGATGCTTTTGGAAACTGTATGTGTTTACAAATGAATTCCAGTGTAGCACTGAAAACAAAGTAAGGTATTTTGTTAATCTTTAAGTTGAAAATAAACCTGTGAATCAAGTCTATATGAAACATGTTACTTATTGAGCCACTTAACAAAAATAGTAGAGCAATACCTTGCTTTTGGCTTTATATCAATTTACCAGTAAGTGTACTCACATTATTGTTTTAGTTAGATACTTTCAAAAACATTTTATAATGAAGGAATACAATGAACATATGTGAAAAAGTCCTGTACTTCAATTTTTATTAAAATGTATGATTCTTTAAAAATTTTACAGTAATTATATATTACTTATTTAAAATGAACAGATTTTGTCTATGGGCTTGTCTACATAGTGTATTACTATGTACCAGCCGAAGCGCGAGTTCTAATGAATACCAGCACATTGAATGCTGACTGTCCATGTGGATTATATTGGCCCGAATTAGAGATTCTCTAGTGGGTGGTGATGTAGTGCTATTTGGGACTATGTCAACACGTAGTAAAGAACTGAGTTTGCAACAAGAAGTGTGCTCCGGAACTTTCATCTCAGCTGGTACACACTAATGCGCCACGCAGGCAAGCCTTACTGGATTAATTGATTTACCTAATGCATCAGGTAGACAAGCCCTATATGATTAATTGGTTTACCTGTTACAGTGGTGTTTCCTTCTTGTAGTTGAAGCTTGGGTCAGCACCCTCAAGCTGTAATTTTAAGGCTTGCTTAAGGCTTAGTTCCGTCTCTGCAGGTGGATAGCCTTCCAAAACTTCCTGAAGCCCTCTGTCCTGTCCTGTTCGTGGGACGGAAACCCTACCAAGAAAAACCTGATTGCTCTGAAGGTGATAATTTGGGTTTGTCATTATTCCATTTCTTTTCTTCTGTTCTCCACTCTGTTGGTGGATTAAGAACTGTTGCTGGGGTCGACAGACTTCTTGCTGTGATGAAGGGACCAAAATTTTACACTGGGGATCTGCTGGCATTGATTTAAGTGGCACACTGCTTCCAGATTTGGCAATAGGTACTCGTTTATCAAACTGAGTCATTTCATATTCTAAAACTTTTGGTTGGGAGGAGCTGCTCTGCTTGATTTTTTTTCCAGCAGACCCAGATTTGCTTGAGTTTTCTATTTTCCCCCCTTTGTTTGCTTTAGTTGATTTCAAACTGGGTTTTACTTGGCTCCATTCAAATTCACTACTTGGTGAATTATGATTCTGACTTAAGGAATGAGTTGTGGAAGAAGGAGAAACAATTGACTGCCTGCTTCTGCTTCGAGGCAGTGAATGCTGTTGTATTTGTTCTGTAAAAGACATATTATGGAAACTATCAATAGGCACTGTTTGAGCAGTTGCTGTAGATGATGTAGTACGCAAAGAAGAGTTTTTGGAACTTTTCAGGGAATTATTTGATAAAGACGACTTTTGACGATCCACTGTAGAATCTGGAGATTCTGAAGGAGAACTAAAGGCATGAGCAGGCCCATTAGACAAACCACGCATAGTGGGCTGCAAATCTCCTCCCCCAGTACTTCCTGAACTATTTGATTTTATTGTTAATGACTGCATTTTTGAAGAGACTGATTGCAAGGGTTTTTGCTCCATTGTGTGGACTGGTGATGGAGTGCAGCCATTTAGACTAGACGCACCGTATTTTTCCAGTAATTTAATAATCTGAGAATGTCCATTTTTTGCTGCAACACGCATAGCAGTACGCCCAAACTGATCGGCATGATTTGGATCAGCACCATGCTCCAGTAATATCTGCACAACATCAATGTGTCCTTCTTGTGCTGCAATGCAGAGTGCAGTAGCACCCTGATTACAGGTGTGGTCAACTAAGGCGCCATGCTCAATTAAAAGCCGAACTACTTTTACATGGCCTTGCCATGCAGCAGATTGCAAAGCAGATCGCTTCTCATTATCTGCTGCATTCACATCAGCATGATATGTTATCAGCATCTGCACCATCTCCACATGGCCCTGCCAACAGGAAACATGGAGTGCTGTCCTTCCTTCAGCATCACTTGCTTCTACATTTGCACCATTTTCTAAAAAATACTCAGCCATTGTAAGCTGGTTTTCTAATGCCAAAATGTAAAGTGTTGGCCGACCATCGGCATCTTTGTAGTTCACATCTGCTCCATGGCTGAAAAGTAGTTCAACTATATCTCTATGACCTTCTAAAGCAGCAACACGGAGAGAATTTCTCCCATCGTAGCCTCTTTGATCAATGTTAGATTTATTTTCCAGTAATATTTGCACACAATCATAGTGCCCTTCTTGTGCAGCCAATATGAAAGGTATACGTCCATCGTTATCAATTTCATTTGTTCTAGCACCTTGTTCTATAAGCGCCTCACATATCAACCTGTGACCTTCAAAAGCTGCCATGTGCAAAGGTGTCCATCCTGCATCATCTCTATGATTTTCATCTAGTCCTCTGTCCAGCAGAGTCCGTACTACTTCAACATTACCTTGTGCAGAGGCTATGCTAAGAACTGTTCGCCCTTCACTATCAATGCTATCCACAGCTGCACCCCAAAATAGAAGAGTATTTACAACTGAAGCATGCCCCATAGAGGCAGCTGCTAGGAGGGGTGTCCGGCCATTATTGTCAGTGTGATCCACATCAGCTCCTCCTTCTAGGAGTAAGTCAACAACATCTACGTGACCTTCGTACGCAGCCACTAGCAGTGGAGTCATGCCATCTTTGTCACAATGATCTACTTCAGCACCACGGTCAATTAAAAGGCTAACCACTGAAGCATGCCCCTTACTAGCAGGCACACAAAGTGCAGCAACAGACAGAGCTGTCCTTCCGTCCACATCCTCATGATTTACCTCTGCACCATGGTCCAGGAGATGCTCTACAATCTCTTTATGTCCCATGTATGCTGCTGCAATTAAAGCTGTTCTACCTTCATTATCCGCTTTGTTGACTTCAGCTCCATGCTGCAGCAGATTCAGCACTATATCTTCATGTCCTCCCCATGCTGCTGCTCTCAAGGCCGTCCGACTGTCAGCATCTGCACAATCTACTTTGACCCCAGCATAGAGGAGTGCAGAAACCACCTCAGTGTGCCCACCCCAAGCTGCAGATCGCAGCGCTGTCCAACCATCATGATCAGTGTGATTTACATTAGCCCCACATCCAATCAAACAATTGACAACCTTGGTATGGCCTTGTCGAGCAGATAAAGTAAGTGCTGTCTGCCCATGAGTATCTTCTATCTCTAAATCTGCTCCTCTAGAAACAAGTAAGTTAACAACATCAAGATTGCCACTGTATGCTGCATTAGCTAACAAGGTTCTCCCATTTGAATCACACTGATTTACTGATGCTCCATTATCTAACAGAGTCCTAATGGAATCTTCTCTTTCCAGTGCTTGTCGTACAATGCAAGATGTACGGTCATCTTCACTGTTAACATGAGCACCAGCTTTTACTAGCAGCTGGAGTACTTCTTGTTCCTTTGGGATTAAAGTGGACAAAGAATCTTTGACAGGTGTGCCATTCCATATCATCCATAAAGCCAACTCAGAAGTCTCTAACTGCAAATTTGAATTAATCAGATGCAATGCAAATTCCTGGACCTCTAATGGTTCCAAGTCCTTTGCTCGACAGGTGTAACTCATTGCTAACATTCTGTGTCCTTCTGCTGCATTACATAAATATTTCTGCGTACAGTGCTTTACATCCAGAAGCCATTCTGCAAAACTGTAATGAAACAAAATTTTAGTATTTCCTAGCCCATCAACAAGAACTTTTGACAGGACATCTAGTTTGCGCTGAAAGTCTTCCATAGTCAATGTCATGTTTTTGGTCCACACTGCATAATACAATTCTGTTGTAGTCAATGGCCTACAAGCTGCAAGAATTACATTCAGAATGGGCTGGATCTTTGCAAATTGTTTTCTTACAAAAAGTCTCTGACATAGCCAGAGGTACAGGCCATTTAATGTTCCAGGAATGTCACGGATTTCTCTTAGCATGATAAAATTTTCCACAACTCCATCTAGGACACGTTCTAGATACAGAAAGCAACCACTGCTTTTGATGTGAAGCTGGTTCAGCATTTCTGCAGTTTCTTTTGTGAGATGTTGTCTCAGTGCTTCTTCTTGATCTAAACGATGGAGAATGTACTGCTGCACATCTTTCACAATATATGCCTTTCGGAGATCATCTAGACTTATTTTTCGAAAACCTATTAAAAAGAGACAAGAAAGGTAAAGTCAGTGATCAATTCTGTGGTTTAGTGTCATACTGGTATTGGCTGTTCAGTGTTACAAAAGAAAAAGGCAGCTCCTAGACAGGACGTTTGAGAAGTGGGAGCAATGTAAATATCAACAAAACAGTTATTTCTGAAATTAAGTGACAAGTATCTAAACTAATATTGGTATCTGAGAACTGTGCTATAACATGTAAAGCAGCACTGTATTTTGGCACATTCCACCAAAAAAGGAATTATACATTAGTAAACAATATTGAGCTGAGCTATGGAACAGGGACTGTGGTTCTCTCAGACCATGCCAAACCACTGACAGCACATAAATAATCAGAAATAGTAAAAAAAACAAAAACAAAAAAACCCCCACTGATCTGTACCCTTAACGGAATACATTCTGTACTAGATATATGAAAAATTTAATTAGTTTTATTCGTTTTAAGGTCCATTCAGCCCACCAACTGAGCCTTTTTATTCTGATTCATATTAACTCCACTTCCTGCTTTTTAAGAATACAACTCAAACTCACTTAGAAGTTGAACTCTGACCTTGGTTTCACAATCATCCAATTTTAATATACTTATTACCCTTTTATTAAAGAGCTCTGCCAAAAGTTTCCTATTTACTCAAACTTCTTAACTTTCAGATTATGACATTTAATTTTTGAACTTCTTAGAAGTCTATAATTAATAGTAATTAATCTCTTGCAAATTTGAGGACTTTTTATTAGGTTACTTTGAAGTCTCTTTTTGACCAAGAGAGAAATGTTGTTTATTTTAGATTCTTTGGATTTCTTCTCTTCTGTCCTGCAAACCTACACTGAACTTTTTAAAACGCAAGACGACCCTGATGCCACAATGACTTAAGCAGAAGAGTACTCCTACTAAAGTCAATGGACACTCAAAATGTACTGAAGTCAACAGAGGGCAATGATGAATTCAGATCGTATGAGGATGATGAAATAGTTTGCAGCTGATAAACTGAAGGGATGTTAGACTTCATTTACTAGAGTTAATCATTTAAAAATCAGTGGACTTAATAACTTGAACCTGTAAGTCCTAAAAAGAGCTGGATGAGGAAATTTTTGGCCTCCTGATATTAATTTTTAATAACTCTCAGTGTAACAAGGAAATTCTAAAAGATAGGAAGAGTGTTAATGTACTTTTTTTTTTTAAGCCAACATGACAATGCAGGTTATTAGAAGATATTTAGGCTGACATCAATTCTAGGCAAAATAATAGAATATCTGATATATGGTTCAACTGATAAAAAATTAAAGGTTAGGAATATAGTTAATGACCAACTTAGCAAACACCTCATTTCAGTCTTTGATAAGTTTCACTGATAAAAGTAATTGCATAGATAACATTTAGATTTTCTAAGGTGTTTGACTTAGCAGCACACATTGTGATTTTAAAAAACAGCATTCTACAATACTGATAGAGCACATATGAGATGGAATAAAAACAAGCTACCTGATTAAAAAAAAAAAAAAAAAAAAAAAAGGTCAATGGCAAATCAACATCCCATGAGAACTCTAGTGGAATTCTGGATGTATTAGAACTAGGGCCCAAACTTGTTCAACATTTTCATCAATAATCTGAAAGTAAATATTAAATCACCATTAATAAAATTTGCAGATGACAAAGAGTGGCGGACTATTAAATGATGTCAGTTATACAGAGTAATGTAAATAACTTGTTAACTTAGGCCCATTCAAACAAGACACATTTTAAACACTGCCAAAGCAAAGTCACATATCTAGAAAAAAAAAAAAAAAAACCGCAGGTCATACTTACAAATAGGAAACTGGATCCTGAAAAGCACGAACTGTGAAAAGGATCTATGGATTTCATGAACACACAAAAAGAATAAAAGTTACTAGTACAATGCCGTGCCAAAAAAAGGGCTAATGTAATTCTTGAATATATAAACAGGGGAACAGTAATTAAAGAGTAGAAAGGTGCTTTTACTTTGCATATGTTGGACACTACAGTGCTTGTGTTCACATTTGAAAGAGGATTTTGAAAAACTGAAGGGTGTGCAAAAAAAAAAATAAAGTCTCAAAAAATCAGTCAAGGGTTGGAGAAAATGCCTTCCACTGAGAGAATGCCTTTCACTAATTTATCCAAAGAGGTATGACAAGTGACTTGATTACAATCCTTAAGTCCATTTGCAGCACAATATTTTAAAGGCCTCTCATGGATGAAGGCAAAAGCAGTAAGATGAGCCAAAGAAATTTCAATTAGAAATCAGGCCTTAAAAAAAGGGCAGTGGGGGAAGGCAATAGCCACTGAAAAACTATTATGGACGTGACGGATTTCCCACCTCTGTGTGTCTTCAGTTCAAGGCTGGATGTCTTTTTGCAATATACGCTTTAATCAAAAACAAGTTATTAAGCTCATAAAGGAGTAACTGGATGAAACAACGGTCTGTGGACCAGGAGTTCAGATTAGATGTGGCCTCAAATTCTGTGACTATTCTTATGCTTAAATCTTTGCAAGCCCAGGCAATCTGATATGACAATCTGTGTACAAAAATGCAAGTATGATTTAAAATAAAGTACCAAACAGACCTGAAGGAAGAAACGGATGAGGCTTTCTATGGACAACTAGCAGAAGTTTCCAGATCACAGGCCCTAATTCTTATGGGGGACTTCAATTACCCTGACATCTGCAAGGAGGGCAACACAGCAGTGCACAGACAATCCAGGAAGTTTTGAGAGACTGTTGAAGACAACCTCCTGGTACAAATGCTAGAGCAGGAGTCTCAAACATGCGGCCCCTAAAGCTACTTCCTGCAGCCCGCAATGACAAAATCATTACCAGCATTCACAACATCATTTATGGAAAGGCTTCAGTGCTGCGGTCCTCGGGCTACCGTACTAACCCTCCTGTGACCCTCTCCTAGTCCTCATGCGGCCCTCGTGGTGATTTGAATTTGAGACCCCTGACTAGAGGTACCAACTAGGGGCCTTGCACCTCTTGACCTGCTGCTTACAAACAGAAAAGAATTGATCAGGAAAGTAGAAGTGAATGACAACCTTGGCGGCTATGACCATGAGATGGTAGAGTTCAGGCTTCTGATCAAAGGAAGAAAGGACAGAAGCAAAATACCTACCCTGGACTTCAAAAAAGCAGATTTTGGCTCCCTTGGGGAACTAATGCACAGGATCCCTTGGGAGGCTAATCTAAAGGGGAAAGGTGTTCAAGAGAGCTGGTTGTGTTTTAAAGAAACCTTACTAAGGGCACAGGAATATACCATTCTGATGTACAGAAAGAACATCAAATATGGAAGGTGCCCAGCATGGCTTAGCAGAGAACTGTCTGATGAGCTGAAATGAAAAAGGGAAGCTTAGACAGAAGACTAGGAAAGCATATAAAGATATTGCTTGGGCCTGCAGGTATAAAATCAGGAAGGCCAAAGGGCAACTGGAGTTGCAGCTAGCAAGGGATCTGAAGAATAACAGGGAACGGTTCTACGAGTACGTCAATAACAAGAAGAGGTTCAGAGATGGTGTAGGTCCCTTACTGAATGGGGCAGGTATCCTCGTGGCAGATGATATGGAAAAGGCTGAAGTACTCAATACTTTTTTCACCTCAGTCTTCACAGGCAGGTTCAGCTCCCAGGCTACTACACTGGATAACACAGAATGGAGAGAAGAAAAGCAGCCCTTGGTGACAAAAGGTCAGGTTAGTGACTACTTGGAGAAACTGGATGTGCACAAGTCTATGGGGTTGGATGAACTTCATCCAATGGTGCTAAGGGAGCTGACTGATGTGACTGCAGAGCTGCAAGCCATTATCTTTGAAAACTCATGCTGAATGGGGGGAGGCCCCGGACGATTGGTAAAAGGCAAATACAGCACCTATCTTCAAAAAAGGGAAAGAGGAAGACCTGGGGAACTACAGACCAATCAGCCTCAGCGCAATCCCTGAAAAAAATCATGGAGCAGGTCCTCAAAGAATCTATTCTAAAACACTTAGAGAAAAATAGAGTGATCACAAACAAACAGTCAGCGTGGATTCACCAAGGGCAAATCGTGCCTAATCAACTTGACTGCCTTCTATGACGAGATGAATGGATATGCCTCAGCTTTAGCAAAGCTTTTGATACAGTTTCCCACAACATTCTTGTCAGCAAGTTAAGGAAGTATGGCTTGAGTGAATCGACCGAAAAGTGGCTAGAAAGCTGGCTAGATCCTTGGGCTCAGCAGGTAGGGATCAATGGCTCAATACCTAGTTGGTAACCGGTAACAAGTGGAGTGTCCCAGGGGTCAGTCTTGGGGCAGGTTCTGTTCAACCTCTTCATTAATGATCTGGATGGTGGGACAGATTCCATGGTCAGTAAATTTGTGAACACGAAACTGGAGGGGAGTGGGGGAGACGCTGGAGGGCACGGACAGGGTTCAGGGAGACCTAGACAAACTGGGACTTTCAGCCCAATGAAATCTCATTAGGTTCAACAAGGAGAAGTGCAAAGTCCTGCACTTAGGACGGAAAATCCCATGTACTGCTACAGGTTGTGGGTCAATTGGCTAAGTAGCAGCACTATAGGACAGGAACTGGGGGTTATGGTGAATGGAAAGCTGGATATGAGCAACAATGTGTTCTTGTTGCCAAAATGGCCAATGACATATTGGGCTGCATCAGTGGGAGTGATGCTAACAGACCGAGGGGATGTGATTATTCCTCTCTATTTGGTGCTGGTGAGGCCACATCTAGAATATTGTGTCCAGTTTTTGGCTCTGCACTACAGAAAGGATGTTGACAAATTAGAAATAGTCCAACAGAGGGCAACAAAAATGATTGGGGGCTCGGGCACATGACTTATGAGGAGACTGAAGGAACTAGGCTTGTTTAGTCTGCAGATGAGAAGACTGAGGGGGGATTTGATAGCAGCCTTCAACTACCTGAAGGGCTGCTCCACAGGTGAGGGAGCTAAGCTGTTCTCAGTAGTAACAGAGCAATGGTTTCAAGCTACAGCCAGAATGGTCGAGGTTGGTTATTAGGAAAAACTCTCTCACTTTGATGGTGCTGAAGCACTGGAATGGGTTACCTAGGGAGGTAACCTTAATAATGAAGTCAAAATGATGTGGAGCATTTCCAAGTTAACACTAATATAATTTACTGCTGATAGTATGATCTTAATTTCCTTTAAGAGTCTTCAAAATACCAAAAGCAAACACTGTCTAAACTATATTTAATTATCCTTTCAGTTCTGTAGGCTGTAATGTAGATCAATTTCCAACCTCTTAGGTAGATTACTTGTACAACAGGCCAGGTTTCCTCAATGCCACATGGTTCCTTTGTCTTCCTTTCTGTTTGTTCTCAAGAGGAAGAAAGAATATTATCACATATGCACACAAAAGAGTGCTATACTTGGAAGCATGCCAAAACTGGACTCTTGGAAATTTCCGTAGTTTGTCTATTCTCAGAATTCAACAGATGGTTAGAATGTAATGTATTTAAAAACACACACACAAACTTTCAGTTATATGTATCACACAGCTAGTCTCTATCATTTGAAACATCAGTTTTGACAGTGCCAAGTTTTGTATTTGCCACAGATTTTTTTTTTTTTTTTAATAATACAACATTGTTTACATACCACTTTTTTGGAAGCTATGGGACTTAAAGAAACTCTAGAAGTCACAGAAACAGCAATTTAAGTTGCTGAACCAAAAAAGTACTTTAGGCCACAATTGCATCTCATCATTCCAGTGACAGAGAGTAACCTCCTTCATCCACTAACAACTTGCATGCATTTTCTTGAGACAATTAACCCCACTTAAAAACTTTACTTTGAAACTAAAACTGGTCAAATATAAATTATCTTTGGGAAGATGCAATCATGTAACCAGTTCAATCCAGTTTTGGCAATTATTCCATACAGCTAATTGTTTGAAGTGATACTATGAAAAATATCACTTTTTACCTATGTATATTGTGCTGAATATGACTGATAATTTATAATTAATATAATTTTAATTTATTATGCCTATGACAGTGTATAATTTTGTTCCAGCAGCAAATTCAACCTGGTATCTGACAATTAAGTTGAACTTCCCCTCTTTTAAGCACTTTCACTAAAGGTTTACACCCCAAATTAGGTTCTCTTGGCAACTCCTTTACCCCACTGGGGTAGTACATATATTATTTAGTGGTGTACAGTATAGTGAACAAGTCTGTTGACACTGCTGAAGAAAGAATATGGTCCTGTTTAGAAATGCAGTTTCCACTCCTTTTGGTAGTGAACAGTCTTAGAACTGGACCCGAGTTCACGCCCTCACACTAGATGCTGCTGCTTCTGGAGTGGAGGATGGCAGAAAGCTAGCCCACAACATACATCACCACAATTCCAGAATAAAATCCTTACTTTTAATAAAGGAGCCATAAGATCTTTCACCTCTACACAATGCAGAAAGGACCCTCCCCATTTAACCCCTTCCCTTTTTAAAGTGTGGTCTGAAAGCAGAATGCTTTCATAAATTTGGAAGAATGCTGTACAGAGCTGTCTGTTTAGATCTAAACACAACGTTCCTCAGAGATTTAGGCCTTTTAAACTGAAGCTCAGATTATGTCACCCTTATCATCATATATAAATGTCATTCTGAAAAACAACTGAAAATGTTAGAGTTTAAAGCCAGAAGGTATCACCAGATCATCTAGTCTGACCTGACATCACAGGCCACACACAGCACTCTACACTCATACACTAAAAACCACCAACCAAATTTAAACCAAAATTAGACCAAAGCATTACAGCCCACAGAAAACTACACCATTGTGTGTCACAAGCAGAGAACGAGCAGGACAGGTGTGCAACCAGCACCAAAGGCCACAGCACTGGCAGGGAAATGAATAAATTAAATATGCTCAGATAACCCCAGCAAGTGAACCACACTGCTTGTTGAAGAGGATGGTGAAAAACGAAATCTCTTCCAATTTGCCTGGGGGGAAATTCCTTCCCAGTCCCATATAAAGAAATCAGGTAGATCCAAGTTTATGAGCAAGACCCATTCAAGCTAAGCATCTGAGAAAGAATAATCAATGGCATCTCAGAGTACTGGGTGTGGCCCTGGCTGGCAATGGGACACTGGACAGGGACACTTCTGCTGTTTCAGAGAAAACACAAAGGAGAACACAATACAAACAAAACACCACTTGGGGGGGGGGAAGGAAGAAGAGGGGTATCCCTTGATAATTCCCACAGGTGACCCACTGAAGCCTTGAAGTAAGAGCTTTTTTGAACAAAAGACATAAACCAGAAAGGATACAGAGATGCAGAGCCCCACCCCCACCATCATGAGCCGCCTCATCACACAATCCCACTCATAAATTTTCCAGTTCTCTCAAAACTAATTACATTGCTTGCCTCCACAACTACTGAGAGGCTTTCAGGTTTCAGAACCTGAATCCTCTGCTGGTTATAAAATTTCTTTTGATTTCCAGCATGAATTTGCTCATAGCAATTTATATCTATTTGTTCCTGTGCCAACACTGTTCTGTCATTTAAAACAGCTCTTCACTCTACCTGGTGTTTACCCCCTTGATGTCTTTATAAACTACAATCATATCCCTCTCAACCTTCTTTTTACTAAGTTCTTCCAGCCTTGTCTCAAATTACAAGCTCTCCAGTCTGCCTTGCGTAAAGCATTATACAAAAAAGAGACAAGAACTGAAGTTCTACAATTCTGAAATTTCTGGTCACTAGCTAAGACTGAATGACTAAATTAAACAAAACTGATTTTTTTCTAAACATTTCTCTAAAGGAAGGCATTTTAGGCATCTAAACAAAAGTCCTGTAACCATGCTGTGCAGCCACATTAGACAATACTGTACATTCATTAGGCAGTCACAGATGAGAAACATCAAAATGTCATGAGAAAATTCATTTTGTTTCAAATACATTCGCATTAACTTCTTGAGCTCAGCAAAAGAGGAGAGAAGCAGACAACATGTGGTCTCACGACCCTGCGTTGGCATTGTTCAGATTTTTCTTACAACACATAATTTTCTGTCTAATATGGATTTCCCTGATTTATTAGGTTTCCTGGCAGCTCTATAAACAGATCAGTTCCAAATGTGGTTCTTGGCATCCCACTGAGATCTTAGGTCATTCAAAACAAAACAAAGAAGAGTATCTGCATTACACAGATGCTTTAAGAGAAAAGCACCCCTTTTAAAGCTTAATACAATGAATATGTTCTTAACAAATGCAGTGTTAAATACCCTATTTTCTCTCAAACGTTTATCTTAATCATGTTCTTGAAGACAAATTTAACCAAAACAAAAATTTCATTTATATAATTAAAATATATATCTCCTTCACTAAACTGAGAACATCTTAAATTACAGAGAAAAAGATAAAATTTTAGCTATGAATAATTTATATAACAGATTTAAGCAGCATTTCAGTTAGGTATTTATATGAGCTTTTATACATAGCCACTTCATAAGGAGCTGTATCAGAGAATATCATCCACCTGAAAACAAACACTGCACTTAACTTTTCTGCCCAAGCATCGGCAACATATTGTATATTCCACATTCCAGTACACTCACCAAGGACGCCCAGAGTACCAAAATAGTACAGAATTAGAGCAGACACACCTTTGAATTCTGATGCTTTCATCAGCCTGTGTCAGCCTGTAGTTTTTTCTCCTTAAAACTTTTTATAAAGAGAACATAGACCCTTCAGAACATCTTATTCCTCTCAGTCTGAAAGAGCCATTAATTACCAGCTGCTTACATAAAAAAAAAATCAGAGTTTTTACAAATGAGCTCAAAATTTCATGTCAGTTTACATTATTACACTCCATAATATCAATCTGTGCAATGTTAATCAAAGAAGTGCAAATAGTAGTGAATAAATAGCTCATTAAAAATCATGCCAAATGCCGAACACATCCTCCAGTTTTGGCCTCCAAGCCCTTGAGTAAAAGTTCATAAGCTTTTATACTAAAGTACAAAAAGTTCACAACTATATAGATAAGAAAAAAAGTTGTCTTATCAAACAGCACAATTTCACAAAGTGAACCTTTTAAAAAACATGATTTTAAAAGTATTTCATTAACCTCTAACACATTCTGTACAGTAATGTGGATTTTTTCTCATTACAGAATCTCTCGATATCTACATAATAAAATCCCAGGATGGTAATTCAGAGTTTCATTCTAAAAAACTGTCTAGCAAGTCAATATCAAGTGATTGAAGCATAGTTGATGGCTCTTTTTGTTCGGAATATCACCATCTTCAATCATCACTGAGATTAATGGTCTGTTACCATCCAATCTAAGTTCTCACTCATTTTGACTTTATGAACTACATTACTGAAACAGCAAGGCATGCATTTATGCCCATCACGAGTCCCAGACCACTGTGGCATCAGAAATAACTCAACCAATCACCACATTTATTCTATAACTGATTCTCCATGCTGGCTGTATGAGCAAGAATGAGGAAAACTGAACAGATGGCAAATTACATGGCTCAATTGCAACAGTTCTTCAAAAGGATGTCCACAACACAATAACCTCAAAAACATGCAGGACCTCACTGCAGCATGCACCATCATTCGCCCATCTGTAGAAATCCATACAACTCTCCCAGCACAACACAATTCACAGACCAAGGCACAAATCCACACAACGACCAGCACATACAATAACCTCAAACATCACTCAGAAGCCTAGAGGTCTGTTGAGTCACTGTGAGGCCATGGAAACAGCTACAAACATGGTTGATGGCTCTTTTTATTTAGAATATCACCAGGTGCAATCAGCTGAACTTTTGAGCTTCTGTGAAGCTTGATTATAATTTTTGCCAAGCTTCTTCTTAATAGCTAAGCACCTTTTCATTTCCTAATTTTAGCCAGGTTCACAACTAGAAGGAACAAAATGCTGCAAGACAAGCTATTCTCAACATCCTCCTCAACAGAACCAGGAAGTAATAGAAAATGTATTAAAAAGTTTTTTGCTCTCTAGATTCCTAGTCCAGAAGATGCTTAGATAAGCTCCAGACCTTTTTAATGCTGATACAAACATCTGAAGCAAAATGATGGATGATCAGCTGAATAGCAGACAATGTTGCAAGGGTAACCGGGAACATGGCTCCAATGCCCCATGATGCAGTTTTCTCTCTCCTCCGATTTCATCTATAACCCATAATATTTCATGCCTTCTTTCAATAGGATGGTCATTGCTAGAGATTCATGGGTCCTGCTCAGCTGTGCACTATGGTGGTGAGCATTGCAAACACCATACTGTCCTGCAGTTTTTCCAGAGTCACAAGAAGAAATGCTGCACAAAATGTGGTAAAGTCTTTCAAGTAGCCCTGCTAGAAGCTATGGCTATTTATAGACAGGGGCAAATTCACCATCACCATATCAATTCAGTAGTTCAATAAAGCAGTAGTGCTCAACTGATCAGGACATTGATCTCTTAAAACCATCTCCAGAAAAAGCATAGTGCTGCATTGACAGGCACACATTTTCCATCAGTGCAACATAGTGGAGATAATGCACAGAACAGAAGTTAGGAAGTTGACCCAAGTTAAGCAAGCTACGTGGAGCTACCATGGATTACCACTGAATTTGCTGGTCATTGTAGGTCAGGCCTACAGAATGAAACAATTCCAAGTTGCTGTTGCCAGTCAACAGCCAAAACCATGGGAGTGCCAATTCTAGTCCTAATTCTGAGAAGTAAAACAGTGACTAGTGGGATTGCGTCATTAAGCAAGTATGGGACAATGAGCAATAACTGAAGAATTTTCATGTGCCAAAAGTATTTCCCAAGAACTGTGCACAGAGCTTTCCCCAGACCTGTAATCCACCTATGACAATGGAGAAGCAAGTGGTAATTGTTGTGCAGAAGCTTAAATGTCAAACTATCATCAGTCAGCAGGGAAACAATTTGAAGTTGGGAAATCCACAGTGTGATTCAAGCATGCAGGGCCATTTATTGCCTTCTGCTAAGGCTAGTGACTTTGGGCAACGTGGAGGACATGCGGGATGGTTTTGCTGCAAGAGAGTTCCCTGAAACTGTTGGGACAATAGATAGCACATGTATAAGAACAGCCATAACTGGTCAGATCAAGAGTCCATCTAGCTCAGTATCCTGTCTTCTGACAATGACCAAAGCTAGGTGCTTCACAGGGGATGAACAGGAAAAGTAATCAACAAGTGACTCATCCCATCATCTATTTCCAAGCTTCTGGTAAACAGAGGCTAGGGGACACGATTGCATCTCTGACCAACACTGCTAATAGCCATTGATGGACCTATCCCTCATGAACTTTAGTTCTTTTTTGAACCTTGTTACAGTCCTGGCCTTCACAACATCCTCAGTCAAAGAATTCCTCAAGTTGATTGTGCTTTGTGTGAAGAAATAACTTCCTTATTTATTATCTCCATAACATACATGATTTTATAGACTTCTATCATACTCTCACTTAGTTCTCTTTACTTAGTGGAAAATTCCCAGGCTTATTGCTCTCGTCTCATACAGGTGGTGTTCTATATCCTTAATTGTTGCTCTTTTCTGCACCTTTTGCTCTCTCACTTTTTGGTGGGGAGGGGGAAGATGGGTCAACGAGATTTGCACACAGTATTCAAGATGTGGGCACACCATGGATTTATACAAAGTCAATATATTTTCTCTCTCAGTTTCCATCCTCTTCCTAATGATTTCCATACTCAATTAGCTGTTATCCCTATCTTGGCACCAGTCCACCTTGCTATAGAGTATGTAAACAGAAAGGGACATTGTTCTATGGTGTTTCAAGTGCTGGTGGCATTTTATTTAAATCAGTGTGGAATGGTTAAAGAAGGGGCATGATGTGCATTTTTAAGAACACATGTTCAGAAAGCTTCAAGAAGGGACTTCCTTCTGGCCTGTAAAATCACCAGTCGTGATGTTGAAATGTCAATAGTGCTCCTGGGAGATTCAACTGTCACCTTACTCTCACAGCTCTTGAAGCCATACACCAGGCACCTGGACAGCAGCAAGGAGCAGTTCAATATTAGGATCCGCAAGTGCCACTGGTGCAGTTTGTTCAAAAGGTTGTTAGACCTTAGCAAAAAAATCACCCCATGGTTATAGCTGCCTGTTGTGTGCTTCATAAGACCTGTAAAGTAAAGGGAAAGAATTCCCATATCATGGGGCATGGAGTTGAATAGGCTGCCTGCTAGTTTTGAGCAGATACCAGGACTTTAGTAAGAGCTCGCTGTGGAGCAATCCGTCTCAGAAAGGCTTTAAAAGTCTGTTTTATTAATGCTCTGCAGTAATGTGCACTTCTTTTCTGTACTGTCCTACCCATAGTCTATACCTTGCTGTGACTGTACCTAGTAATGCTGTTTTGAAAACATACTTCTTGGTTTGCTCTCACAATACAGTCTCTCCCCAACATCTACCACCACTATTCAGCCACCTCCCAACCAACTACTGGGGAAACCACCTCATATGCAATTCAGCCCCATGCCCTTCATAAGGAACTGCTTAGAGGAGAGGGGGAGGAGTGTTACTTGATACCCAGGTAATGGGCAGCAATCCAGCAACAAGCCCATCTTCAGGACCAAAACAGAGGATGTCATGAATGAAGGAGTGGGGGATACTGCCTAGAGCATGGAAGGATGGGAGTGTCAGGACTCTTGTGTGCTTTCTACAACTCCAACTCACTCAGAAGTAAGGAATATCACCCCATGCTTCAGTTTCCCTGTCCTTAACTCTTCCACCTGTGCTTTGACTTAAATCAAATAATGATTTCATTTTCAGAATGCGGACTTTTATTGCACACATATCCAGACAATGAAAGATTTGACAAAGAAATCTTGGAAAGACAGGGGAATAAAACTTGGTGGGGAAAGCACATTCGTCTTCCCTTTAAAAGCACAGAAGCCATGCCTGTCACACATATATCAGTGCATGTGTGGCTGTTACGCTTGGCTCCCTCCCACTGGGTTAAGTGGAAGGGATATTGCACCAATTCCCCACACCTAGTGGTACATGTGTGAGGGGGTTGGGGAATTACAGCAATGTTGCAGTGCAGGTGCTGCAGAGGGAAACAGCCCTTAAGGTGTTTCTCTTGACAGATCAACCAGATGCCTCAACATGTCTGTCAGTTCTTCAAAATGCCCAGCACCTCCTGCTGCATCCCACATTCATCTTCTTGGGCTGCTCTCCTGCTCATAATGTCCATGTCCACTTTCTTCCCTCAGAGTCATTCTCCATGACCTCTACTTGGTGTCCACTGTCCCAGAGACATTCATTATATCATTAAACAATTCATCAAGCATTTTCTTTTGTATTCGTTTTATCTGGGAGTCTCTTTGCCAGTGCCGAGGAAGTGCTGAAGGGTCACACTTTCAGCTGTGAAACATGCAAAGCACAAAAGGAACCACTGTCAACACAGACGCAGGGACCTAATGCCAAGTTGCCATATAAAAGTCACTCCCCTGAATCCAAAAGAAGAACATTTCATTTCTATGATATTCCCTGAACTGCTTTGCTGCCCCATCCATGGTGAGTACTGTCTGGCAGCAAGGGTACTAGAATGTCTGTAGCAATGGTGTAGGGGGAAACCTGTGGCAGTAACAGAGACAGCCACCAGGGAGTGATGCCACCTCCCATTTGTAAAATGTACAGTCTCTGGAAGTCATGAACCAGTGTTCCCCCTCCCAAACTGCAAGCCTCAGCAGAGGCAGTGCTTGTGGGTGGGGGGTGCTTGTGGTGGCCTGTGGTCACCATAACACTTGTTGTCTTCTCCCATCCCCCACAGTGGCAACTCTCTGGCATCTGAATAGCCAGACATGAGAACTGTTTTAAAGCCACCCACAGAACCTGAGCTTCTGTGGGGAAGCCTGAACCCAAGGTCCTTATGCTGCTCTGCTGTGCACTGCCATGAAGCCTGACAAATTAACACTGGAGCTGTAGAGCAGGGGTTCCCAACCCTTTCAAGGGTGTGGACCCCTTCCCACCCTCCAAAAATTCTATGGCCCCCCTCCTGGCTGCATAGTGTTAGGGAGCTTCATCACTGCGCTGTAGTGCTGCTGCAGGGGAGGGAGGGGGTGCATCATGGTGGGGGGGCACCCTGCCAAAATCCTGCCCCGCCACAGAGCCATGCAGGAGAGGAGAACAATACTGCCCCCCACTATGGCAGCAGCAGGCATGCCCCAGCAAAAATCTGTCCTACTGCAGAGCTGTGGACCCAAGGCAGGGAGTGCCAGCAGAATTGTGCCCCTGCCACAGAGTGGAAGAGCCACATGGGGAAGGCACCCTGGCAGAATCCTGCCCCCCCCCCAATCGTGGATGTGCAGTGGAGGTGGGGGGCACCAGCAGACTCAGGCTCCAGCTGCAGAGTGGCAGCATCCATGGTGGAGCTCAGGCCTGACCCCACCCACTCCATTACCCCTCCCCCCACCAGTTACCTTGCTGCCCCACAGCCAACCCCACAGCCCTGCCCTGCCCCCTTAGCTTGCCACCAGAGCCAGGAGCAGCCATGTCACAGGCTTGGTTGCTCCCTGAGCAAGCTCAGGGCAGCATGGGAGTTTTAAAAATTCCCAGCCTGTGACAGAGCAGCTCCTTCCCAGCATCATTGGGCCCAGCTCCCAGCCTGTCCGCGGACCCCCCGAGTAGCTCTGTGGCCCCCCAGGTGTCCACACACCACAGATTGGGAACCACTACTGTAGAGGAAAGCAGCTACTGTGCTGGAGGTAGTAAGGCAGCCCTCCCAAGAAACCTTTTAAAACCAGTTGCAGAATACCTCCTTTGAAGTTTTTTTTGGGAAAACTCTGTACATCCTTGTGTACATAATCTTTTTCACAGGGTGCCTTCCATCTAGCTGGCCCAGCCGTTGGGAAGCAGGGAGCCAGTCTGCCTTGACTATTTTTGTATTTAAAAATAGCATACAAAAACAGGGTACCACACAATATTAACTGGAACTGAACACTCACCACAGATTCTTTTCTTGGCATCATGTGTACCACTCTGGGGTTACAAATAACTCCTTGCTCTCCAGGACAATGGAACCTCCTCCAGTCACTTGTCTCTCATTCTTCACCAAGATCTCCTTCTCAGTGTTGCCTGTGGTGACCCATGACTCTGACTCCTCAGAGGTACCCATGCTGTTATTGGGATTTGTGGTGGGGTCACTGCAGAGAACAGCATGCAGCTTCTTGTGAAAGTGGCATGTCTGCAGTACTACACCAAGTTCACTTTCCTTGCCTTCTGGTACACCTGTTGCACCTCCTTCATTTTCACATGGCTCTGCTGCATCTGCTGTAGTCCTCCCCTCATGCCTCAACCAGCTTGCTTGTACATGCTGATGTTTCTATGGCAAGATCAGAGTTGTGCCTGCACAACGAACCTCTTCTCCTCACAGATAAGAGATCCATTACTTCCTGTGTATTCCAGGCAGGAATGTGGAGCTGGCATGATCAGCTAAGCAGGTGAGCTCTATATGTTGAGCAAACAGAAAATGGAAATTCAAAAGTTCCCAGTCTTTTAACAGGGAAGAGGTTGTTACCTGTGTACCTTGCTGCTGGGCAGTGGAGTTGGGAATGGAGACCAGAGCAGTCATAGCAGAACATTGTGGGACACACCCTGGAGATAAGTTCAGTTGAAATAAGCAATGCAGTGTCTACATTGACACATCAACTTAACTGTGCTGAATTAAATGACATTCCTCTCATCGAGGTGTAATAACTAAGTTGACATAGTAAGTGAGTTACGTTAGTTGGAGGGAACTGGCAGTGGAGACATAGGCATTATGCCAACAAAAGGCAGCTTCAGTCAACCTAACTCTGAAATGTAGAGCAGGCCTTCGAAAGAGAAGTCTTCAGAGATAATTGAGCCACTAACTGCCCTACAGACATGAGGAACCTTAGCTCATCTTCTCATTTTGTGGAAGCTTCACCCGGTTCATATATCTGTATTTTAAGATTAATGCCTGGTAATTGGAAATTTGCACATGGAAACCAGCTGAGGAATGTATCTTCTTGCCAAATAAATCAAACTTTTTAAGCCCCGCCACCCCTTGGGAATCATCTTGGGATGCCTTTGTTAATTAGGTTCTTCATGTTACTCCTAGAATTAATTCCATGCAAACTCCATGAAATTTAATACTTTGGCATTTACACTTTTGTTCTAAGAAACAAAAATCATGATTCCCATAAGGCTCTAGCTATAAGGCATGCTTTCCAAGCCATTACTCTTTTTTGCACCTCTTCTTCAAGTCCTCTCCAGTTTATCACCAACCTTCTTGAATTGTGGACACCAGAACTAGACACAGTATTCCAGCAGCAGTTCCACCAGTTCCAAATACAACCACGCAAAACCCTCTTTACTTCTTTTATATGTCTAATAATGCATTGGCCTTTTCTGACACAGCATCAGACACAGTTCATATTCAGCTGATTAGCCAAAAGGATTCCCTAAAATCTTTTTGAGGGTCATTGCTTCACAAGATAGAGGCTTCTCATTCCACAAGTCTGGCTTCACTCCCCTCCACCCCGCAATGTATTACTTCATACCTTCATACTAAAACACACTACTGATTGCTTGTGTTCACCTTACAAAGTGATCACTTTGTATCAGTGACCTAACCTCATTATTATTTACCACTCAATGTCTTATCTGCAAACTTTTAGTGATGATTTTATGCCTTACAGAAGTTTATTACATCAACATCATTACCTTTATCAACTGAACTTGTAAGCAGATGAAAGAAAATCATCAAGTTAGACACAATCTTTTTTCCATAAATCCATGGTAATCGGCCTTAACTAATAATGAAAGTAGTGGTGCAGGACTGTTATAATCATTCCGTTATTTCACCCTAGATCTAAGTCAGATTAACATACCTATCAATGGGCTACCTCATTTACTCTTTAAAAATATTAGCACAAAATAAGCTTTTTTTAGGTGTTACATGACTTATTGAAAAGCAACATTAATGCTCACGAGAACTTTTTGATTCTTATTTGAACCATATTGAAAAATTTTTAACTTTAGTAGCTGCTATTTAACATACATTTGAGATACTATAGAGATGGAAAGTGTTTCATCATCGTGTGATAAGAATGCATCATCTATTCCTTTCCCCTAAAATACAGAACAGATACATTTATTAAACACTTCAGCCCCTTATAATGTATTACTGATCCTTCCTCCATTTCTACTAATAATGGATCAATACCATTATAAAGATCCTTTTTATTCCCAATTTATTTAAAATACTCCTTGTTATTGTTCTTATCTGTGGTGGCCTTAGATTTCTCTGTGTGTCAGTTTTCTACAATTTCAAGCTTTCTAAATTATATTACGTATTCTAATTGATCCAAAATATCTACCTGAATCTAAAAATCCAGAACCTCAATAGGGTTGAGGGGGAAGGAGGCTGGATGAGAGCCATCTCAACATTTTTTATTTAAATACAAACAGAAATGGTCCTTTTTTAAAAAATTTATATAATTGCTCTCTATCAATCAGCTATTCTTTTCTTTTGGATGCTAACCCAGAAGGGTCTGAAAAACCACTACTTTTCTCTGAATATAATATACTTTAGTTATATAACAAATAATGCTTACAAAAACAATCTGTGCTTTAAAAATTATTGATCTCAACACTGGAAAAACATGCTTCCTTTAGTAAAATATTTAGTAATTAACCTACAGTTATCTTGCTTCTGTTAGCGCTTTCATCACAACTGTGATCCAAATGTATGGATAGATGTTTTCTACCTGCGGTCTAAAAATAAAAGTTAAGTAAATACATAACTAAAATTCTGGCCCTTTCAAACAACAGTTAACAACTCATTTGTGTGCACAAATATAAAAAAATTAAACGGCAAAGTAATAAAAATTAATTTTTCATTATGGGTAAAAGTATCTGCATTCTTGCAGCCTCTTGCCCATATGCCTGCTCACTCCTCTGACCATCTCGTGTCCACAACCCAACCCCCTTCTCAAAAAGCTTTTACAATTTGTGCCTCTGTGTATAAATCTACTGGCTCCCCTTAGTCATCAACCTTTGGGGCCCCCATCCAACCCCGCCCCTTCCAATTCACCATGTCCACTCATTGATGTCCCCACTCAACCCCCATTGCCCATAACCAGCACCCCTTTTATCTCTTATATTCTCATCATTCATTACAGTAAGATTGAAGATACCACAGTTCACAATTGTGAGTACCATCAATTCTGATGGGTGCTACTCCATAAAACTTGACACGAAATTGAACCCCACCACTCTAGCTTGGTAGACCTGCAGGTACATAAAATGCTCAGAGGCCTAATTCTTCCTCACTTGGGAGTACAGCAAAACAAGTACAAGGGTGACAGAACCACGGAACAGAGAAAGAATTTAAGAGTACCATTAGTTGGAGCTAAGGGTGAAAACTTCAAATGTGCTTGCACAAGAAACTCTGCATTTCCAAATTAAAACACACAAATGCTATGACCATGCACAGGCTGAGTTTTGTGAACAAAACCCTGACGTTTATTCAGCATGAAGGTGTTTGCACGATTTAAGCACTTTGTTGATAGCCAGTTGTGTAAAAATGGTCATTAGAGAGTTACTGAAATTTTTAATAAGAAATTATGTTAGTGAAGTGATACAGGGTTAAAGTCTAGTTGTAACGGGTCCCATTGTTTGTTTTATCTGTGTCTGCCCTTACATGCACAAATATACACACACACCCTAGACAGATGAGAAGATAGAAATATGTCCAGGGGAATACTTAACATCAAAACTTAGGTTTTAGTTATCTGAATGACCCACAGGATGACAACTTCCCTTGAATACTGAGAAGGCAGCAAGATACTAAAGCATATGAAATAAGACTAAAAGATAATGAGCATCTTCTGCAAAGTTCTAAACACAGTGCACACTGACCAATACATAACACTAGGGAAGATTTAGCATTAGGTAATAGTTTATTTCAAACAAAATACTACGTTGAGCACTGAACACATGAGCAAACTAAATTTTTAGACTTTGACTCTAAGGTCAGAAGGGACCAATGTGATCATTTAGTCTGACCTCCTTCACAATGCAGGCCTGAAAACTTCACCTGCTCATTCCTTTAATAAACCTCTGGCCTGTGATCGCATTATTAAAGTCCTCAAATAGCAATTTAGAAAACTTTAAAGTACACAGACTCCATGACCAAGTGACCTGTGCCCCACGCTACAGAGGAAGGCAAAGAAAAACAACCCCAGGACCTTGCCATTGTCCCAGAGGAAAGTTCCTTCCAGACCCCAAATACAGAGATCAGTTAAACCCTGAACCAGTGGGCAAGACTCATCAGCCAGACACCCAAGAATGAATTCTCTGTAACAACTCAGGACCCCCTCAGACATCCCATCTCAAGTGGACACAATAAAATGGGGGGGGGGGGGTTTCAAGCCTGCCACAGAGTTCTCCAGCCATCCAAGGAACACAGATTATTGTTAAGGTTTCAAAACTCAGAAGAATTTAAAAAACACACCTCTGCAAAGGACAGGCAGAGAATAGGGAGGTTCTTCCTTCATGGAACTATGACAGGAGATATTTCGCCAGGACTGAAATTGGTGGGCAAGGATCAATCACTGATGTTTCATATCATGTTATGTCAGACTCTCATGCATAATAAATGAATTTGGGAAACTCAGAAGTGCTTTGAAGAAAAATATCCAAATGATCTTGTCTGAGAACTTTCTTGTTCCCCAAGTGAAGAAGGTAGAAGGCAAAAGATTCCACAAATGAACTTCTGAGTTGTTAAGTGGTGGAGGGTTTTGGCTTTGTAGAACATTTTTTCCCCCTGCCACTGAGGTGGAGGCCATACAAATTATATAGTCTTCTCTTCCCGTAGAAGGTGGATCAATTTAATTGGGACTAGACTGGCTAGAGTAGTGAAGAAGGCACTAAATTAATAACAAAAAAGGAGGATAAAAAGAAGAAAGCTATATACATTCATTTAGCACCAAATTGAGGTGCTGAGGACAAAAATCATCAAGGAATAATACGATACAAAGAGAAGAAATTCATTGCCTATAAACCAATGCTAGGAACCTGGGAAACAAACAAAAGGAACTGCATTAGTTCATTATAAACATAAATTCAATCCAGCTGGTATTACTGTAATGTAGTGGGATGATTCACAAAACTGAACGGTTAAAATCACTGATTAAACCCATTCTGGAAAAGGCCAGAATGGTTAAAAACATGATTTGCTTAAAGAGGAAGTGAAGGCTGCTTTAAAAAATATAATCACAAATGGAAGAAAAGATATTAATAAAAAGGAAAATAAATCAGAAGTTAGCAACTGCAGAAAATTGACTAGGGAGACAAAGGGATGCAAGAAGAAATCTATGGCCGAAGTGTTAAGAACAATTTGGTGTTTTAAAAAATATCTTAGTAACAAAAAACCTAACAACTGTTTTGTCCCATCACTAGATGGAAATAGTTTAACTGTTAACAATAATTTAGAAGAGGCAGAAGTGTTCAACAACTATTTCTATCCTGTACTTGAGAATAAAAGATGCAATCTCAGATGATGATGATGACGCTTCTGTGCCAACAATACATCCAAAGAATGTTAAATAGCAGCTACTAAAGTTAGATATTTTAAAATCAGCCTAACATATATCCTAGAGTTTTAAAACAGCTAGCATAATTTATGGTGATTTTCAATAAGTCTTGAACACTAAGGAAGTTCCAGAAGGAAGCTAATGTTCTGCCAACATTGTAAGTAAATGAGATGACGCAGGTAGTTATACACCTGTATGTCTGACACTGATCCAGGGTGAGATAATGGAACAGATGATACAGACCTGGAATAATGGAGAATTTAAGGAAGGTAGTAAAGTTAATGCCAATCAACAATGATCAAAGCTCCAGGGGTCAGAGCCTCATGGATGAAAGCTCCAAGAGGCAGATCCTTTCAGTTTTTGGGCCCAAGGACCAAGAATAGACCTCATAAAGAGAGAACAAAGAAGTCAACAAAGAACACAGACCAAAATCACCACTCACCAGGTCCCACTATCTCCAATTACTGAGTTTGTGGGCTGTGCCCTCCTAAACTCTCCTGTCATTTGCCTCTGTTTTACCCAAGGTCTGGAGCAGCCTCCACACCTCTTGCAGCCTCACACTTTCAGGCAGAATGCTTAGTGACAGCTCCCATGTCCCAAAGGCAAATCCATCCTGTACAGCAGAATGTAAAACACACCAATGAGCTATGCTCTTCAGCTCCTCCTTTTTACAAGCTCCCCACATCTGTTCCCCTCTCCATGAAGTTCAACAATGTTTAGCGCCAAGTAGGCTTTTAACCCCCTCAAGGTAGGGCCAGAATTTAAACTAAGAAGAGCTATGACCTGCCTTCCTTCCCCTTTGAGAGATTACTATACTGGAACTACTTTTAAGATGACAGTGATGTTTTACCACTCAGAATTGGTAAGTAACTTGGACTTGTAAGGAAACTTCTACCATTCCTTTCCTACCTTGCATGAAAACAGAGTGCTGAGCAAGTACAATAAATCTTCCAATCAATGAGAAACTGGAAAATGTATCAGGAGTTGCAATATCCTATTCTTCTCCAGTGGAGAAATAAACATCTCCAAATAAACTCAAATTCATTTCAAGTTGTGTCCAATTATGTTGGGTTTCATGCTCTCAGTTATGGTATAGCCAGAGATTCCAGAGAAGAAAAGATTTTAATGGTTCACACAACACTGCAACATCTCAAATTAACTTCCTCATAATGTTACTCATCAAATCACTCTCTGAGGAAATGAGAAGCTAATTCATTCAAATGAAATTTATTTCAAAGGCTCAGATGCAAGTTCTGCTGATTTTTCTGGTCAGGAACTCCATCTGGAAACATACTTCAAAGACAACAGAACAGCAATTTTTCAAAACTAATCTGCAACATAATGTGATTCAATAGAAAGGAAATAAAATTGTTCTGAAGGAAATTTCTCCGCTTTTTTGACAATGGCAAAAAAAAAAAAATCTAAGCAGCCACAGTTTGAAAAACCGTTCCCACATGTACATCTAAAGAAACTATAGGCCACCCAAAACGTCTTAATTTTCATTCTCATGTTCCCCCAAACACCAGTTTTCATGTATGGCACTGATTGATACAGTACTCGATTTCAAAATGCAGTTCTAAAGTTGTCTGTTAACCACTGTGGAAATTTGCAAGCCCATCAGAGCTTTGGGGCTACATTTCAGATACACGTTTGTTCTAACTGTTGCCTTAAAATATACAGGCTTGACAGGCAGACTTGGAATGCAGTCTCAGTGCTTCCCTTTATAAAACGTCAAGGAACTCCCGGATAACAATACCATCACACTGATTAAATGATCTCATGACACAGCAAACACTGGATGAACAAGTTGTAGGAGATTCTCTACTGTACTATCTTTGCCAAAAGGTATACTCCCAGGACTTAATTCTGCAATCAGTTATACCCAGGCCTTGAGCTTGCAAAGTTTAGCTTCTACTCTCTCAAATATGACAACATATTGAGGTTTGATATGGGGGGGGGGGGGAATCTCTGAAGCCCTTGGAATGTGTGGGGGGAGGAATATGAATTAGGAATCAACTGTGTGTCACCTATATGCTTTCAAAACCATAAACAACCTTTTAAGACCAGAAAATGAAAAGTGAAAGCTCCATGCCATTAACAATCCTACCCAGCAGATCTAACTTGCCAGTGATGTACTCTGGTACTATAACATCATTATCAGAACAACAAAACCCTCAAAATAGGAATATGATGCTTAGGATGTTTTTAAACCTGTCGGCAACAACTTTAGAGCACTTAAAATGCATATTTAGCACTTTCAACCATCAGTAAGGTTCTTATAAAATTATGCATGTTTGTTACTGCACATATGTACTCACAATTCAGTTATTCGTACTCACCTGTAAACATTTTTGTAACCGCTTTACTCTGTTTGCGAGCAGAGCAGAGAAGGAGCAACCATGGAGGGAAGAACTCACAGTGATCAGCTAAAAGCTCTGCAATAGTTCCAGAGAGGCTTGTAGAAGTCTGTTCCCCTTCTGCAACATTACAACCCTCATCAATCGAATCTACAAGCAGAAAGAAGCTTTGCTGGGGAGTCTTCATCCCCAAAAGAGGGAGCAGAATGCACCTGCAAGAATCATTAAAACAAAACAATCAGTATTCTAACTTTATGCGACAACATGCTATTTACTGTAAAAGTCATGCATGTCAAAGTCACAACAGTTTTAAAATACAATACCATTTTAAAATTTCTGACTAAAATAATCTCAGGCAAACTAAGATTTTTATTAAATAAAGATATCCTGAATAAAGGCAACCTGATCAAATAGTGACGTTCATCTTCATTAAGCAGTGCTACTTTTCTCGCAAACTAGTAAACTACAGTTTGGCTAGAAGTATATACATTTTTCACGAGGTCTTAGAAAAACTTTAGCTTACAAACTAGAAGGTTTCTTTGTGAAGAGTTCACCAACACTGAGTGACAACTAATATTAAGTACTACTTATCACAAACTACTACTTGGCGATGATTGAGAGAAATCCCAAATGAAAAAAAATACATACGCGAGACTTCATAGTTGTCAACATTATATACTTTACAAAATATTTAGTTTTATGACATACCATGATTCTACATTTTATTTCATGCTGTCAGGAGTAAAAATCATTTAAACAATATGTGCTATCATCATCTTGGTGGTGCATTTCCCTTGGGATTATGAAATTGCCACTTGAATAGGAATGAAAACAATGCAAACATCTCAAAACAATGAATATTGAACACTGAACATGCAACAGGACACATCAGTGGATCTGAAGACCTAAATATATGGTAAATAATAAAAATCTAAGGCAACCACAAAAATTAATTTAGCATTGTTCTCATATTGAGTGGCATCTTTTCAAAACCCTGCATGCTCCACTTTAATATAACTTATCTGTTTACAATCAATATTACACAAACCATACTTCATAATTGCCAAAATGTAACTATTTATTTAGCATTTCTATTCTATACTACAAAGAAACACAGTAACATTTTTCAAAGCACTTAAAGGACACAGGAGTTTAAGTTCCACTGATTATCAATCAAACTTCTTTTGAAAAGTTTATCCATAGGTCTTCTGACAATTCAGTAAAAAATTCTGAATGGATGGTCAGATGTTGCATTGATGGGATAAGCTTATGTATGTATCCAGAAAGATTAAAGTCACATATTTTGGTGTGCTTGCTCTTTTGGGACATACCCCAGATAAATGAACCATATGACTATTATATATCCAGATCAATTAAAGGTCGATCTTTTCACTTGTTTTATTAGGGGTATGGGTTACCTAGGGAGGGTGATGGAATCTCCATCTTTGGAAACATTTAAAGCCCAGTTAGATAAAAACCCTGGCTGAGATGATTTAGGGGGAATCGTCCTGCTTTTAGCAGGGGGTTGGACTAGATGACCTCATGAGGTCCCTTTCAACCCTACTATTCTGTACTACATAAATTTATCTTTTGAACATTTTAACTAAAATGTAGCAATTAGTTGCCATGAGGTCAAATTAAAATACAGCAATCTCCTGCCCACTAATGGGGAAATACAGCCCTCTTTGCAGATGTGAAGGTTCCCTGTAAGTAGTACTGAAGTGGTTTTCCTTCTGGAGAATTATGGCAGGGCGGGAAAGAGGCACAGAAAGAGAGCCTGTGGAAAAAGCATCAGCTCCTGCGTAGAGACAGTAGCATGTTCCACCAGATTTCCATCTGTGACAGTGCAGTACATTACTAAAAACTATTCTTAACAAGAAATACAAGATTATATAAACTTTTCTGCCTCATACTTCCAGTGTATCTAAACATTAATTTAACATTTAATTCCTCTGCCTTTTCAGGTTCTCAGGACTATATGGAAACAACTGTCTAATCCTTCTTGTTTTCCAAAAACCCATTTGCCTTTCAGAAGCACTGAGTTGCCCAGATGTTACTTTCAAATACACTAAATAACATCTGAATATATTGGAAGTGTTGAACAGCTACCAATTAACAGAAAAAGGAAATGAAAGTAGCCAGAGGATCAAAATTACTGTACTAAGGGATGCCAAAGTTCAGAGAAAAAAGGCTGCTATCCCATGCTTGTCTGTCCCAGAATGCTGCTTAACCTGTTTCTTATGCATGCTCTACTATGAATGAATTTTCTTGCATTTTTTCCAAGTAAAAACAATTTTCTTTTCCAATGGTTCTGTATGAAGTTAGTTTTATGTTTCAGTTTGCCACAGTTGAAATTGAGAATGATGCCTCTAAAATTTTAAAATGGAAAACAAAAATTCATTCTAATTCCTAGCTACATTAAAAAAAGCTGATTTTTTTCAAGGCATAGTATGACATATCAGGGTTTCTTGTGATTCTTATTTTAATGTGACCATAACTAAATAAGATGATCAAGTTTCATGTTTTGGACAAGTCTTCACTTATTTTGCTTGATAAGCAGTATTTTATTTCTGAATCTTCACTAAAAGATTCGGGGGGGGGGGGTGGAATTACAGTATGAGTTGCAACCAGTCCTCAAAGATTAAAGGATCATAGCTGTAGAATAGTAAGTAGTAAAGGAACCACTTATTACCTTCTCTTTTTAATTGAATTTACAAAGCCACTCGCTAACCTGCTGCTCTCTCAGTATGACGACCTCAGGTCTATGCAACAGATTCTTCAATCAGATGACTATCCATGCAGTGAAATAACATTGCCTGAAAAGCAGGCTTTTTTAAAACAATTTATTCTGGTTTCCAAGAAGAATGAATTATGATTCTTCATGCCTTCTTGTTTCAGGTCAATGCATACATAGTAATTTGTCTGGAAGAAAGAGTATGTGCAATCACATGAAGGTGACCCTAAAATGACCTTTTGGCAGTGGACTAAATATGATCTCAAGGCACTACACACAATTCCTATAAGGAGGTCCAGCAAGACAGAGGTGAACAGAGTGTTTGTGAATGCAATACTTAGATTTCAGAAAATATTCATTTCTACCTGTATGTAACTTATGCATTTGAAAAAAGAACACATTATTGAAAATCTCATTAATCCAGTGCAAAATTAACAATGTCCCAAAACCTATTGTGCAAATGCACATCTAAATATTCACACAGACAAATGACCCTCTGTATACAAAGTTGTTTACGGACACCCTACTGTAGCCACTTAAATCAGTTTGTTTACTGTGTGTTAGTTGATCGATTGCATGTTGATTTTCTTTAGTAATTCCACTGAAGCATAAGTTATAAAATATATTCTTGTAACCCGACTATATCCTTTGAATCTTTCTAAAGATTGTCAGTGGTAATAGTAATGTCCTTGTAACAAACAGTAAACCTTCTGCATAGATATTGATTAAAAAAGAAAGCAGAACCACATGAAATGTCTCAGTAAAAAAAAAAAAAAGTAAAATAATTACTAGAATCATCAAAACTAAAGATCTTATAAAATTATCTGACAGCAAAAGAATTATTAATTCTGCAGACTCCCTATTTTGTAAACCGATGGCTGCCCAGGCACCTCATCAGTGAAGAGGCTGAAGAACAATAAAATCTTTGAATGGAGCTTTTGGCCCACCAGACTCTTGAAGGTTGCTATCCAGTTGCCCAAAATAATGCAAAAACAATTTTCTACATAACATACAAGATGGGTAGGGTTGTATGTCTGCTACTGAGCACCTCTTACGGCACTCAGTATTGGAACCCCCTTCTTTTAGGTCTTCAAAAGACCTATGACAATGGAGTTTTACTTTGTGAATTTTAGGACAGTTCACTCGCAAAGCTCCCTACGGTATTATGGAGTATACATGCTGTTCAGAAGAGCTTCAGGCTCTTTTAGAAGTAATCTTCTATAATCCCCTCCTCCCCTACCTGCCTATGCCTGTGAAAAAGACTTGCAAACAAATTTACACACTGGAGAGTTTTCAGATGCATGCATTTTATACTTTGGCATTTGATGCTACTGTATCTCTGTATAGAGCACAGAGTGCAGACTGACTACTGGCATTTCCATGAGAGAGTGGTGTAACTCTGGCATGTGATCAACATTTGTTATACCCTTTATGAGCTTAGAAATCCATAGTTTTGGAGACAAAGTAAACAACATCAATAAGATTCACTACCACCACCTCAGTATATATCAGGGTTTAGGAGTTATGCAGTTATGACCCACAATCTCATGTGGATGCTTGCCAGTGCCTTAAAGAAAGTCTTTGTATTTAGTGCAAGTATAAATATGAAGTGTCAATTTTATCCTTTTCATTACTGTTCACATTACCATACAAGCCCTTGTTATGGAGAAGGACCCCATCATGCCTGCCTCTGCACAAACAGAACAAAATGTCCATGCCCCCAAGAACTTATAATCTAAGTTTAAGAGACAACAGACAAGGAAATACAAGGGCTACTCAGCATGACAAGGCCACTGGTGTGAAAGTACCCTACCCACTGTCAACTTTTTCCACGTGCTTCACAGCACTGGGGAGTCACAGGCTCATTCCCCTGCTCATCCACTGATGCGATTTATGCCATCATGTGCAAGAAATGCCCTTCTGCCTTATATATTGGACAAACAGGCCAGTCTCTGCACAAAAGAATTAACGGACACAAAAATGACATCAGAAAGCACAACAAACTAAAACCTGTGGGTCAGCATTTCAATCTTCAGTATCACTCCATTAATGATGTGTTAATTGCTGTGCTCCCGCAAATGAATACTAAATCAAGGCTTCAAAGAGAAGCTAGGGAAACTGAATTCTTTTGCAAATTCAGTTGCACTGCTTCAGGTCTTAATCAGGACATTGGTTTTTTCTCGCATTACAACAGGTGATTTGACCTCATCTTCCTCTGTATGCTGTTTCCCAGTGTTTGAATCTTAACAACTATTTTGATTTTGTTTTACAGTGTGACCTGTTTCCATGACTTACACTTTCCTGCATTTATCTTCCCTACATTCTGTAGTTTCCCTCATTTTCAAAGCATCTGATGAAGTGGGATTTTCTCCCACGAAAGTTCATGTGATAAATAAATCTGTTAGTCTTTAAAGTGCCACAGTACTCCTTGTTTGTTTTGGCAAAAACATGCTTTTCAAAATTTAACAAGTAGGCAATGGTGGTTGGCATCATGGGCCAATCAGAAGTGGGAATCAACATTTAGAAAGTGAATAAAAGATGACTGATAGGGTGCATATAACCATAGGTTCTTGAAAGCAAAGACAAGCAGCTTATGTCTGCTGCAATAGAGAAAGATGAGCCAGTGAAAAGATTCGAAGGGAGTGGTGATGTGGTCAAAGCAACAGACAAGGAGAATAATCTTTGCAGCGGCATTCTGAATGAATATAAGAGCAGGGCAAGATTTCACTTATCAAAGCCAGGAAAAATAAAAGGGTGGGGGGAATGCTATACTATTGAGACATAAGGGCCCAGAGGAGACTTAACTGTGTAGATGGATAGTTAAGGCTGTCTTCTAGACACATTATGCAGAGAGTGTGAGAAATTTAAATGCAGTCTGGCTGTGAGGACCTAAAGGTAGGTCTGAGTCGAAGCTGAACCCCCAAATTATGGGCTTGAGTAACAGACAAGGTAAGGGTGGTGTTGTACACAAGAAAGAAAAGAGGTGGGAGGGCACAAATTTAGATGCTGAAACATGGACCTTCACATCTGCTTGGAATGCAAGACCCAGCTTTCATAGCCGTAAAGGAGAGTGTCGAGGACACAAGCCTCAGAGACAGAGACAGACAGACAGACAGACATCTTTGTATTCAGGGTTAACAGCTTATTGTTCCAGGCAAAAAAGGTAAATTTGCCAAGGGGTGATAGAGGGTTGTTTTAAGAGAAAATTGCTTAGCTTTTAAAAAATAGCAATATTGCACACCCCAGGTCTGATAACATGGAAGAAGTACACAGTGCACAAAAGTCTTCTAATGGCATATAACAATTGTTATAACAAATTTTCCAGTCCTGTTGCCAGCTGTATCACTAATTTTACATAAACATGCACCCTTATATTTTATATTACAAAGGTTGACTCCTCAATTGCAATCAATGAAGTTTGCTGTCACCTAAGTTAAAGTGCACAAAGGCCATAAAAGAAGATAGAAATGAGAAGAAGTTACCCTTCCCACTTCTTTTAGGAAAACAAGAGATAGGAACTGTTCTAATATCCAGGGAGCAGGAGTAGAACCAAGTGACTGAGAAGTACGTAGTTTTATTTAGGTGCATCCTAAAGCAGTGGTTCTCAATCACTGTCAGGATAAATTACTGTGTAAGTGTGTCATGGAAAGCTCGGGAGATGACTGGATTTGGCCTGTTGGGTCCTGTAGAATTGTGATATACTACTAAGTATGCCATGACCCACAAAACGTTGAGAACCACTGTCCCAAAGTATTTTGTTCTCTTATAGCTAGAGAGCAGAATCTCACTGCTAAGGTCCATGTTCAATTCCCATACACCTGCATATCACGGGAAAAACACCTAATACTGTCTTTTGCCTCTCATCAATTACTCAGCTGTTCTTATTGGAAATGGTATTCTACTTTAAAAAAATCAATCCAATAAATCCACACAGTAAGCCTCCCCCCAAAATACTTCTGTATCTATACAGAACCTTGAGAAATGGGGCCCCATTTGCAGTTCTCTTAGGCCATAACAAAACAATTACCAAGATGATTTTTGCCTATAAAACCACTCAGTTATGATTTCTAGAAGCACAACTGAAAATGTATTGGTACTCACAGAAAACAGTAAATGATAGGACCAGAGGAAATATTTTACAAGTGAGCAGATTACACATATACATGGGAAAAAGAAGAGAAGACTATTAAAATGTGACTATAGTAACCAAGCTGTAGCTGGAAAAACCAAAATGAAGTAACTTACACTAAAGGATCATTGCTTTCTCTTTTGTGCTTGTTTACAACTAATTTCTGTGTCAGTGGTTTTCAACCAGTGTGCCGCAGCGTAATGGTGTGCCATAAGATTTTGTACAAAGGTAATGAAAATCAATATAAAACAAACATTGTTTCATCTTAAGCAATGTTCTATCCAACTAAAATTACAACTCATGAAAATCAATCAAATTAAAAGCAAGGTATCAGTCTTGCAATTCTATAATGCGAACACTCTAAGAGCAGGTGGCCAAAGGACAAAACCAAGAGGACAGTGTTTTTTTTTCCCCAGTGCACGTGAAACATTCGATCCTTCTTCCGCTTATTGTATATCCACTACATTGCAAACCTCTCTAGTAAGACTGTAACCATAGTAAATGTGATGTTTATGAGCAACCAATTCAGCTGAAAAAAGTGCACGCCATGGAATTGTTGGTCTCACTGAAGTGTGCTGTGTTACTGAAAATGTTGGGAACCACTGTTCTTTGTGTTCTTTTGAATCTTGCATGCATGCTCAGGCAAAACTTCACAATAAAAAAATAAGATACATTAAAAAGCAGTGAAACACACATGAACAACAAAAATGCCCTCTCATCTGATTGGAAACTAAGCGTTTCAACCAATAAGCTAGTTACCGGTAGTCATTTTCTCTGTGTTCCTCACAGCTCCCTAATCTGTAAAAGTGGAACAATAACCTCCTTTGAAAAGCACTTTGAAATTCCTGATAAAACTATTATTGAAATGAGGTGTTAATAATAAAGTTGTTGGTTAATCAGCATATAAAATTGCATTGTTAGTTTTACATCTCTTCAGTAACAAAATATACTGCAATTTTTTAAAATTATCCTCCAATAATTAACCAGCTCCCTTTGCCATACAGAATCAATTATCATCCATAGTCAATGGAACTTCTTCAATGACCAACGTTAGTTGAACGCACTTTAACATTAAAGCTGTAGACAAACAAGGAGTCCCATGCCACTTAAAGACTAAAGCTCACGCAATAAATAAATGTGTTAGTCTAAGTGAGACAGGACTCCTTGTTTGTTTTACTCAACCAGACTAACACAGCTGCCCAGACAAACAACAAGCAAAGAGTGATTTCTGTTTAGGAGATCACAAGTACTGACTTCCAAAGCAAATCAACCACAGAAAAGGGCAGGGAAGGAGGTTGCGGAGCTGCAACACTAAACTACTAGAGAAGGATCTGCTAAAAAAATCTGCTGACAAAACATATTTTGAATTTATAAACTACATAATCACACTTTCCCGTGTTCTGTGATCATGGCCCATCACAGAGTATATGGACAAAGTGACTCTGTAAAAAGTGTGATAGGTACAGTAGGTTAATCTCAACTTAATGTTAGACTAGTCTTTTCAATGTATTCGATCTCAGGAGAAAAAAATAAATATGACAGAATTTTCCACAGTTTATTTTCTGAAAAACAACCAGTTCCATGTTCATGGGATTGTGGTGGGAGAGACAAGGCTCAAACAGGAAGTAGCAGTATCGTAGAATACTGTTGCTAATGAAGTTGAAATCAAATTGATGCATACTGCTGGGCATGCAGAGGTTAAAGGGCAGGGATAGTCCACCTGATACTGACCAGCCCAGAGACAAAGCTAATATGAAATACCCCTGTACCACCATTGGCACTACTTATACCCACAGTGGATTGCCCCCTGTAATTTTAAGGCAATTCACTAGGAAAGTTTCTTCCTTCCTTTGGTTTCAAAATGTTAGCTCTTCCATTCATTAAGTTTCTTATGATTAATAGTTATATAGCAGAAGTAAAAGTAATAGCTAATTTCTTCTTTAGTTTGGTGAGAACACAAAATTTCCCCATTTGCACGATACCTAATTTATCCCTTAACAGCCCTCTCCTGTTGTCTAGTAGGACATTCCTTCATGAAGCTACACAGGAGAAGGATGTGAAATCTAGATATTTCTGCCATGCTGATTACTGATTATAAAATATCAAAAATAAAAAGCAGAAATGAGTAAGGAATATATAGGGAACATATCAATGAAACAATCATGGGACTGGAAGACCCCTGTTCCATCTCTTGTTCTCCCCTTACTTCATCCACAATGCAACAAACAAAAATCTTGTTGCTTGACACAAACATGGACCACAGGGTTACTCTCCCCCTTTTTGACAATCCCCAATAGTCCCCCTTATACCAAAGAAAAGCAAAGACTGCTTTTAAGGTATGAAACTTCCACATGCCACTGAATTTCTTGTCTCTTAAATCATATCCTACCTGCCCCACCTTGCAAGAAAGGATAGGAATCTTAAAACAATCAAATTATAGCATCGGAACACCTTCTTCAATGCTATCCGCACCACTGTGAATTCTTATAGTAGTAATGACAGGATCCTACCCTTTTAAAAAAATCCACTTCCTTTACAGCACTTTCAAAGGCTCATACTCCCTCAACCAAACGTCCCCATCACCACTCCAATTTTTTATTAAAAAGGACATGTAAATTATCACTATCCTCCAAGTCTCATCCTCTTTTCCATTTGTCCTTTAGATTAGAAATTCTTCAAACACGAAACACATTTTTGTTAATATCACATATCATTAATTTAAAATGAATTAATAGCTACTACTACCTCACAGGAGATGGCAGATTTCTTACTCTTCCTGACACATGGTCACTTCATGTCCATTTCAGGATGAGAACTAGGCCCCTTCAGATCACAGGTCCTCTTTTGCTTTCTAAATGCTCCTCTCTCTCTCCCTCTCTCTCGGAGTTCTAGGAATTTCTGTGTTGACATACTCTATTCCTGCTAACTCACAGAAACCTGTTACAAGTCCTTCAAGTGATTTAAAAACAAAACCAAACAAAACCAAACAAAAAACCACACACACAGACAAAAAAAACAAAACAAAACCACAACCCACACCACACCTGAATTTGAACACTGAGTCACGCATCTCACAACTAAAAAAAAGAGTAACTAGCTGAAACACTGGTACAAGTTATGGCTGTGGGAATGAACTCATAACCAGGATAACTAATTAAATAGGTCTATCTTGCAGCTAGACATTCATTATACGAATACTAGACCTGTTTTTCATGTTTATATTTAGTGTGGAAAAAATGGATTAGATGAAAGAGGTTTCAAAACTCTAGAACAGATACTAGTCTGTTCTAGCCTAGTCTGCAGGAGCTGTTAGAATTGTGAAATACTTCACAGGGAAACCTGGAAGGTTTAAGATTGCACCAGGTGGATGAAAGACAAAACATTAGTGTCTATTAAAAGTACAAGATGAGAAAGGTCTACAACTTGTCATAATTAAAAACCCCTCAGGGAAACTATCTTGGAGCAATTCAAACTGAATAGGCTAAACCCTTAAATGGTGTTATGTTCAATGTGTACATAATGGTTCCATATACAGAAAAGTAAAAAAATTCAACTTACTTTAAAAACACTATTATACAACTCTTACATTTTAGAAGCTCCATAACAGAAAAGCTTCATGGGAAACATCACCAAAGGACTTAAAATTTAATTTTCAGATATTCTAACACATCAAGCTGGAAGTGGGGAGCAGAGAAGTACAGTATTCTTTACACAATATTGATTTATTAGCTGTGATCAGTAAAAACCAGAACAGTAGTGTTTTAGATTGTATACTTGCAAAATGGAACATGATTGATACATGCCAAAAGTAAACAGGGGTTTCATTACAGTTAAGTGGGGGGAATAAGCGTATTAAAGAGTAAGAATTTGCCTTATGAAACATGCAATTTTACCTAAACAGGAGTTAAAAAAGGTTTAGTCAGAACTACCATTTGAGTGGACATTCCCTTTTATCTTGCATGCTCATTCCTCAGTCTGTGTCCTGCCCCTTGCATTATTTTGGGCTTTCAGTAATGCCTACATTACAGTAAGGTTACTGCATAATTAAAGCTGCGGTCAAATACTACATTCATTAGTGCATAAACCAAGAAGTGACTTACTAGGTCAATGTTTTTCAAACTTATGGTCGATACTGAGTACTGGGTCGCAGACCCCCAGGTACTTGGTCATGGCGTCCCTTACTCCTACCCTCAAAAGACTGGAACATATTGCTCAAAGATGTAATTTTTGGCTCACAAACAAATGATTTTTTTCAACTGGGTCTGAAGGGAAAAAAAGAGTTTGAAAACCACTGTACTAGATCACATGACTACATATTAACTTCTATTTCAGTCCAGTTGGCTAAGCACAGAGAAGAGCTGTATTCATGAGATTGTCTGCAACAGTTCAAGTAGACTAATTTAAACACATTTGAGACAGCTAGTGATTTATAAACACCTTTAGCATCTATATATTGTAGCCTTCAAAGTATAATAACCCACAGAGGATACAATTAACATTTACTTTATGAGCTTCCCCCCCCCCCTTTCTTTCTTCTCACTTTGTTCCTTATTTCTCTCACAGAGGCTGGCTTGGTCAGTTTTCTTTTTTTTAAGCTAGATCTCAAAAGACCTTTTCATCTTGCAGGTAATAGCCCAGTTTACTGTAAACAGAGAAGAAGCTCTGTTGTAATAGTAGACAGAGGTTTCAAAAACAATTTAATCTCTTCCTACATATTTACTACCTTTAAGTTTCTTCAGTTGAAAAAAGGTTACAAGAAAGCTAAAACAAGTGAAAGAACCCAATGCTAAAAAGGGGATGAGAAAAATTCTGCATTGTTTTAAAAGTCCTGTTGTAAATAGTTTATTTTTAAAATTAAACTTTTATCATGTCAACTTGATGATGGCAGATGTTCTTGGGACAGCATTTAATAGTGAGGAATCAAGCGTTCAGAGCAAAAACTTTGTTTTATATTTGATTCTTTGTACTGAGTTAAAAAGAAATGTATCTGTTTTCAACACTGCTATATGCAAATTAGTCAAAGACTAAAAGACAGGCATCTAAACATGATTTAAATGTTTACATATAAAACATACATGCACATGCCTCCTTTTTAAAGAGCAACTTTCTATATTTCCATAGTATCTATCCCATGCTTTCCAAAGCAACAACAGAATGAAATTTGGCAGGACAGTTTCACTGCTCCTATTTAAGACCCAAAAGATTCAACAAGACCTAACCTTCTACTCTGCTGTTGCTTGAGAAAACTATAAAGCCAGAAGACACTGCTTGGAGCTATTCACAGGGGGAAAAGATCTTTAAAAAATAAATAAATAAAGCTATAGGAGATTTGTAATAGTGTCTTCCTGCAGCCAGGAGATAGGAAAGGAGAAAGGTAGGTGGATCCTCAGTACAATAGCCAAGAGATTTAAGTGAGAGAAAAGTGTGTGAAGAGTCAGGTTAAATGACTTTACCAGGGAAAATACAAAAGATGACAGAGCACAATAGAGAGCACTCTGAATAATAAGTTAACACCTTTCCACTTCCCAGCTGTCTACTTTTAGGCTACTCTACTGCACCTGTTTGCAAGGAGTTGCCTCTACATCAGGAGTCTCAAACACACGGCCCATGGGCCACATGCAGCCCCCAAAGTTATTTCCTGCAGCCCGCAATGAGACTGTTATCATTACTTGCAATATCATTATATGAAAAAGGTGTGGCCTTTGGGCTAACGTACTAGTCCTCATGCGGCCCTCATGGTGATTTGAGTTTGAGACCCCTACTCTTGATCTAGGTGTTATCACACTCCACCATCAGCCTTCCATATCAGCCTCTTTTCCAGCCTTGATGGTAGAAAGGTCTCTCACTGAATTTGGCTCTATCAAAAAAAAGAAAAAAGCCTGAATTTCCCACATCCTCAACCTCTGAAAGTAAAATTCAGGCATTTTTCAGAGCTATCGTTTTGACCTTGTGGGCATCAGTGAAACTGTCAAAGGGAGCATCCAATGCTGCTGCCAGCTCTGGAGAGCAGGCAAATGGTTTAAGATGATCAGCACTGTAGTCATGCATTAGGGAGGTGGACCCAAAACACTGAGGAAAGGTGAAACAGCAAAGACTCACCCTAGGTTCTTCAAAGCAGCCAGGATTGTCTAGTATAGAAACAAACTCGTGCCTCAGCAACCACTGAGATATGGAACTTCATAGTAGCCACTAGTCAGAGACCACTGCAAGGGTTCAAGCAGCAAGAACCAGAAGTGGGAGCAGTTATTCAAATCAAAAGGGAACCGACTTGTAGCTCCATGGTAAAGATCTACCACAATCAGAATTTTAAAAACTGAATAGTAAACACCATCATTCTAAAGCACAGTCAAGTCCTTTCCACATTTCCATAGCATTAATAACGTGCTTCAAGTAAATTTTTAAGTCACTCCAAACAATGAAAAGCATGCTAATCAACTAGATAAAATCTGTGCAATTTCTGAAAACATTCAAAAGGCTATTATTTCTTAAAAGAGTTTCCCAGGAATCAGAAGAACCACTTCTTCATATTTCTCATTTGACTAGTCATATTAAAATGCTAATACACTGCTAAGTATAAAAAAAATCACTTAATTTCTCTCCTTTTTTTTTTTTTTTTTTTTTTTTTAACATGGCAATGTTCAGCCAAGACCAGTAAAACATGGGATTGTGGAGGTTATGTAGATTTATAGCCTTCCAATGGTGTTCCACACCACTTTTGCTCAATAAGTAACAAGATTTTTTTTCCTTTTTGAAAAGACCCGCAAAACTCAACTCGGGATCTGAAAGCAAAGCACGTTTTCAACACTAAAGAGAAGTCAAAATAAGAACTACAGTTCCTAAAATAGGAACTTTATTGACAACACACTAGCCAGAAAGAATCCAGCTCACTGATAGCATAGAGACAAGACAGCTGAGAAGGAAAAAAGAAAGAAAAGAAAGAAAAAAACCTGAGTACCCAGAGTAAGATTTTAAAATCATGTTTCTGCCCATGAAATACAAAAGCCAAAATCCTTAAACATCTTTTTTCAAAGCACAAAAGTCATTCCAATGATTACCACTGTTACTAACATAGATGAGTTAACTACGTGCATGCAAATTTACACAATGACAAAGTAAGACTTTAGATGGCAGCCCTTGGATGTATGATTTACTGTACCCCAAAGTGATAATACACTCAAATACTCCATAAGCTTTCATTTTCAACTGCAAAAGAGACTCAAAAGTAGGGTTACCAGATGCCCAGCAAAAGGAGGACATGTTCTCCTTTTTACCCTCATGTCCTCCACCCTCCAGGCATTCTAAAAATAGGTGATTTTGTCAGGTTTTTACCTCTGATGAGTAGAATGTTAGGGGAAAAAAACAACAAAAAACAAAAACCACACCAACACAGAGCTTGAATCCATGACCCTTTGGTTAAGAGTCTGCTGCACAGAGGCACCCACAGGGAGCAAAAATCACCCTGCAGAAAAATCAAGAGGGGGGTTGTGGAGCACACAGTTTCCCTTATTCCTAGAGGCATTTGTAACAACAGCATCATGGTAATGGGTCTGAGCCCTGTGTTGGGCAATTTGATTTTTGGACTGTTGCTCCCTACAAAAGGGCTAAATTGGGGAAAAAAAATATAGCAAACACTAATAAAATGAAGGAAAATAAAGTATACCATGAATAAAATCACTAACAGGGACCAATTAAGTAAACAAAGTTTGGGGCACATTTAAACTAACAATTAACAACTTTTTTTAAAGTTGTAAAATGGGCTGCTGTGAAAAATGAGAGGCAAGTTATATTTGCAAATTTAGTTTAATTTTTTAAAGTCTCATGAACATTAATGAAAGGGTCATGAAAATTTTTCATTTCAAAATCCAGTTTTCAGTAAAGGAAAACATTTTGGTAACTTTATTTTAAAATAATTAAAAAAAACACATGACTTTGTGCCATTTTAACACTGCATTCATTAATCATTACCCATTTTCCATGACATAATATGGTAATGACAGTTACATTAATACTACATTTTATCCATGTCTCCCTCTGATGTCCTCCTTTTCATACTTCGGTATCTGGTAAACCTACTCAAAAGCAACATGTCCCAGCTTCAAACTTGCACTCAAGAAAAATTTTCAGCAACCTCATATGCTTTCACACCAAACAGATTACCATACATGATCATCATATATTCCATGCACTTAAAGTCATATTGCTAATGCCATTGACACCATTAATGTTTTGCATTATAATGTTAAGTCTGGCAAAACTAGAATATGTTATTGGGTGGAAGGCTTATGGAGCTCTGAAGTGTGGGAAGATAAGTAGGAATGCGGATGTGTCTCCCTTTATTTCCATACCTATGAAGTTTCTGAATGGATGAGGTGTATCCTGCTGCAATCTTAAGTGCCACTGAATGTAGATCTGTTTATTAACTTCCTTCTTTCTTAAAGTGCCACACAACTCCTTGTTGTTTTTTCACAGGACTAAACTAACTTGGCTATCCCTTTTAAAATTTAAAAGAAGACAAAACTGCCACTATCAGCACATTCTTCCATGTGAGACTGAGCTTTCTGTGTAGACCCCCTCAATTGCTCTGAAAATCTACATAGCAACTCCAGCCCTGGAACTGGAGCAGCTGTAATCCAACCAGAAGGCATTTCCGGTTGGTTCAGGCTAGAGTGTAGTGAGGGATCAATAAATCATTGGGAGATATACAAGATATTTTACATACCTCACATATCTCCTGTCGACTGCTGCCAAAAAGTGCAGCAAGCATAGACATTGGCTTTGTTTTCCTGTATCAGAGAAAAGTTCCCAGGGAGATAACTCTCCAGAATCAGGGAGAAAAGCTGCATCTCCAGGGGAATCAAATGGAGAGCCCGGGATACCAATCTATGACAACCCTCCTGAAGAGTGAAACCTGTGACATACCACCCTGGTTTGTGCTTCCATAACATTTTATCCTTATTCAAAAGCAAGTGTGCTAAGAACAACCCTCTTTAGCGGAAATGATAACTTCTGAGCTAAAAAAATTCCACAAAGGAGTCCATGCAATCAGTCCAAAGGAATCTATGCAATCAGTTTTGCAGCTCTTCCCTTACCATATCATATGTTGGGGGTCATGCTCTTAGTCAATAACAAAGATGCGAAAACTCCATGGGATTTAAAGAATGAAAAGATTTGAATTTCTGATGTCCTCTTTCCCAGCCCAGGGAAATTTCTCCTAGGCTACAAAGACAGTAGATGAGTTCTTCTGTCTCTGCTCACCCTCAATTCCACCCCCAAATGAACAGGCATGCTCTCATGTAGCTATTTTCCATTGTGGCAAAAATGTTATGCAAAATACTATAGGAAAACACTACTTCCATATAACTAATGTTCTAGAAACTAGTACATGATCAACAATAATAGTACCAAATGGAGGGATTCCAGGGTATTTGAAACTTCTTTAAAAGGGGCACAAAGGAAAGTGAGACTACCCATTGTAGGGAGCCAGGACTGTCAACAGTGATATCTCAATTTTCTGTATCAATTTTAAACTACCACACACAAGTCCAACAGTGATGCAAGCATATATTATTTTGGGTTTTTTGCCATTTCAAAGCTTTTCTTAAAAGAAAGAAAAAAGAAAAGCTTCCATTAAAACAGAACTTGAACACATCTTGAACATGCATTGCCATTAACTACTGCACTATACTGATGAACAAACAACTACTCAGTTTTAGAGAAAGTGAAAGGATTGCTCACTATGGTCACAGATATTTTAAATGTGTGCGCACAGTGCTGCCTAGGAAGGCATTATATTGACAGCAATGGAGTCTAGCCCTATACTATTAATACAGGCACAACAGCAACCAAAAACACAAACTTGCCCACTACCTCATCATGCCAATGAACCTCATTTCCTGATCATGAATGACCATACTGAATGGTTAGGGATACTGATCAGCATTCCAAGGTTGGCTGAGATGGCTAAGTTAATTTACCCCAATTAAGGCAGAAAACTGCATGAAAAGGACACATGAACACTAAGACCACAAAATCTTTCCCCTCTCAATGCCACTGACAATCCAAACAGCCACCACAGTATGTTGAAAGAGTCTTCTAAACCTATGTGAATTTTAGCATGACTGCTAGAGATGAAATATCTTCTTAAAACATGGATCTATTCTCTCACAGAATTTCTTGCCTTCTCAGGATATTTTATATTCCCTATGAGATGAACTCTTTTTTAGTGTCTCCACCTCCCCCAAATTCCTCTCGTTAGTTTCCAGTTCTTTACACTTCTGGCTTTAGTTTATTCTCTTTTCATTTTAATGATGCCCTGAATCTTCAAATCCAGAATGAATAAAGGTTTTACCTTGAATAGGAGCAAGGGAATCCCACAGAAGATTATATCTGTATCTGTATTTTAGTTTTGTATAAAACACTTAGTAGTATCAGCAGAGCAGAAACTTGTCACTTGCATAATGCTTCTGCTGGTACCAGTGGAAAAGATGCATGTGCAGAAAGAACAAAGGCATGTTACTCTGCTTAGACTGGAGATGTTCTGTGAGGGATAAGAAAATAGTCTAAAAGGAGAGGCAGACTGTTGCTTCTTCCTTCCTGCCTTCCTCCCTCCAATACTGGGTCTACAGCATGAGATCTCAGCAGCAGAAAGGGGCAATTGCAGTTGCTTCATTGTTAATGTTGCAGTAGGCTAACTAATGAAGCATCATGTGCAGAAGAGTGATCTGAGAAAACAGGAAGGCAAAAAGGAGATAGAACACAAAAAAGAAGAGGCCTGGGAGAATTCAGTACAAACAAAAAGGATGGCTGCACTGGAAGACTAACAGCAAGAAATACCGATTTAGGATCATGTTCAGTTTTCAGCGACTACTTTCCATCATTTCACATTTAAACTTTGAACACAAAAATGAACAATCTATATAGTTTTGAAAGTTTATATAGTTTAAAACATTTAAGAACACAGGATCAACCTAATATGAAAATCCAGGGTATCAAATTGAGACTTTAAATATATTCTAAACATTTAGATGACTTATAAAGACATGAATATTGTAGCACTAATGTAGATTATGAAGTACAAGGGTAATTTTTTTGTTAGTGTTCCCCATGTTTTTCAAAACTGGATGCTTAAAATTAGGCTCAGATCCACACAGAGGCCAGGTGCAAATTACAGGCTTCTGCCAGCACACCTATATCAGTCATGGATATGAAGAGGTGTCATCCCTGACAGATACAGCTTTAGCAGGAGGTTTCAGTCCTGGGGATAGTTTCACCATACCAGTGTAACGCATGGGTCTGAAAAAATAGTGGCATCAACAGCAGAAACACTTTGCTGGTTTAGTATGTTATACTGATAGAGTGCTCCTAAGGCAGGTATGGGCTGAGTTACATAAAGGGGTCCGATTTTCATAGCTCTTCCAGTTTAATTATAATGGAGTGTCTAACATGACACAAAAATCTCACTTTATGTACTCAATCCAAACAAAACCTGGCCACTGCTGTATCCTCTATTTTAACTTTAGACTAACAGGTACAGATAAAAAACCCCAAAACTAAGTAAAAATGCCAAAGAAAAGGATAGCCTCAGCTAACATTTTCTGCTATTAAAGTAAATCTAAAGCTTCAATCCTTGCAGTGTTTTGAATCTAGAACTAAGCAAGTAAAAACGAGTGAAGGCAAAGCAGACAAGAATCTAAAGCAAGAATTGCAGCAGAAAACATGTTCATTCACCAATTATTTTATAACAGAAAATGTGCTTATCAAGAAAAAAACTGCCAAAAAGCATACTACCAACAGCAGTTGCTTCTTTTACTTTTACACAGTGACTGACGTATATCAGGAGGTCTGCTGAAGTCTTCCAGATTCTTGATCTAATTTCTCTTTGAACTGTGCAGCCTACTTTAGTTCAAACATTATCAATGGGTGAGATAATGAAGGTAAATATATTAAAAGCTGAATTAATTAGTTTACATGATTTTATCTTTTGCAAAGAGAAGGAATTTAAAAATATGAATAAGTGTGAAAAGTCTCATTTTTCCAGGTTACATATTCTGTTCACAATGCCTAAACAATTATAACACATTCCTAGATTGCCGAAAATACACATCTTTAACATGCAAGAAATGACAATGCAAAATGTTTAGCAAACTGTAGTCAGTATTTTTCAATTTTTTAAAGCAATAAGTTGTTTCTAAGTCATCTTCACTGGGGATCTAGAAATACTGAGAGAAGAGGGGAATCTAGTGCAATATGCAAAACAACAGTGAAAGTATTACTAATACAAGCTTGTTAAGATTTATAAACAAAGGATTTTTCCATTGTAGGCCAACAACATCTGCAATGGGGGGAGCCCTGCTTCTGCATGGAGCCCAGTGACACTGTCTCCAGGAACTGGTACTGTTTTAAAGACAGATATTGTTCATTTTCCTTCTCAGAAGCTACATATAGAGAAACATACGTAAACTACTCGCAACAAGAGTATTACAGTGAAATACGAATGAGAGAATTATAGACTGCCAAGGTATGAAAAAAGTTAAAAAGGAGAGACTAGGAGCTACAGATGCTTTGAACTTTGAAAATTAAGTACCTAAACTGGCCTAAATACTGAAAATGTTGCCATTAATATCATTTATAAATAGTGAAAAACTCTCTGCATTTTCACAGAGGTCTATTTCAAACTTTTGTGTGGGAAGAAGAGATGATCATTTCAGTGCTGTGAAAAATGATGATTTGAAAGCACTGGAAACTGAAATCCTGTTTTCCCCCTATGGAAAATGAATATTGGGAAGGTGGAGTAAGGGAAGCTTGCAATGTGATTTGGTACTGTTCTTTGGCCTCACTGCCTGTTCAGTTAACCCTTTTAAGCTGGTAAGAAATATTCTTAGGGTGGTGTGTTTTTTAATTATTTATTATTATTATTATTATTATTAAATGCAGATACTAGTCCAATAAAACTTCAGAGATCATCAACACAGTCACACAGGCCACTCAAGAGAGGACTTTAGTAAGAAACTTCCCAAAGTTGGTAGTAGTAAAGACCCAGTGGTAAAAATTCCACTATAAACTCAGTCACTATCTTTACTGTATTTTCCTTCATTTTAATCTGTCAGATGAGATTAATCTTTTATGCAGTCAGGCCAAAAAAGGCTATGTCTACTACTGTGACCAAGACCACACCCCTCCAGATCTGTGTGTAAATCACTCTCCAGTGTGATCATCACTATCACTACTGATAAAATGCTTTCAACAATATGTTAAAACAAATTTTCATAGAGCACAGGGCAGCCATGGCAGAAGCAAATACTGCACTGATGAGCTAGTGACTTCTTTCACAGTTAGTCAGTCGACTCAAGATTCCCTAGATTTTGCTAGAAAAAAATTAACTGCCCTGCTTTTTAAGTTACTTCTACACAAAATAAGGATTCCCTAGTTTGTTTTTTTAAGTCATCTACAAAAAATTGCTATGAATTTCCTGTAAAATTCAGTACCACCCAATACTTGTGAAAGAATGGTAATTGCACAAGTAGTTATCTGAATTTAGCACAACCTTTGCACACTTAAGCTGGTTAGATTAATTTTAATTTATTATTTTCCAACCTTATCTTGTCAAATATAGAAAGAGGGGTCTGATTCAGGATGGCAGTTCCTAAGGTCCGTGTTCTGACAGTAGCAAGTACCAATACACTTCAGGTTGAAGTGCTACAACACAGCAATATGCCCCCCTCTCCTCCTTTATTGACCTGCCTAATTATTCTCTGAGGCACTATCCCTTCAAAAATGTTATTAATTATAACTTGGCATATTTTTCATATCTGCTGCTATATTCTGAAGTAAAGATTTGTGTAACCCATAGGAACAGCAAGTTGTAATTCTTTTCCTTACAATTTTGGAAACTACAGGAGCAATCCTTAAAGCTCAACACACCATAATGCTACAAGAAATGGCATATTTTTCCTTCTTATGGAGTGCTTTATGTTTTTCAGACGGAAGGCACTATACAAAACACAAGCTGGTTTACTTTTACCTTTTAAACGCTTCGGCAGGGTTCCTCTCACATTCTCCAGGTTGCATGAGACTTTGAACAGCAGGATCCCGTAGTTTGTCTTCATATCCCTGGATCAGTCCACTGTGGCAGATCTGGGTAACCAAACTTCTAATAAACCCTCCTACACACAGTGTGTCAGAGTCTTGTGCCCTGCAGAAGTGGAAAGCTAGAGCTTGGCGATGCAAGCCTCTTTGAAGGCTTGCAGGTGAACTTGGCCACAATAATTCAGTACAGAGGGCTGTCTTCCCACTTCCAGGCCCTCCTACCAATAATACACCCCAGGAAGCTCCTTTCCCAGAGACAGCACCAGCATTATTCCCAGAATTTCCTACAAGAGACGGTTTGTTGGCAGCAGTATTGCTGCAGTTAGCTTTCTCCTGAAGGCAGTGTAGAAGTTTGTGGAAAACCCACTCCCTACAGTAAAATTGCTTCCCTTGCAACAAACTGGTTTGAGCCATTTTGTAGACCTTCTTCCCAGGGACTGGTCATAAGCAGCTATGTAATTTCAACATCTTAAAGCCTGGATGCAAGTATCCATTTTATACACAGATATATCTTCTGCATGGAGCTGGCCGCAGGGTGACACTATCAGTTAACCTTTCTTGTATAACCCAATAGCTTCTTCACAGGACAAATCGAGTCATTCAGTTCAGATACTTTGTCCTAATCAACATGCAACCTGCTTCACAGTTCAACTACTTATATGATAAGGTAATGCCTGACCAAGGCTCAATAAGACTTCTCAAAAGGTGACAATTCCACGACTACATCTGGAGGTCACAACAGTTGGGCATGTTCCCAGAGTAAAGAAAGACAATGCATCTGGAGAAATTCAGAGAAAGCCTTTTTTTTTTTTTTCCAGTATGCAGTAGACACTTTTCAGTTCCAAGCATTAATCTCACCAGATTAACATCCGGAAAGCTGTCCACGGTAAAATACAGCTTCTGTGGATTCTGTACAGATTTTTTTCTTCTTCTTCAGAATGCAAAATGCATATTGCAAGCATGAGAAACTGAACTACTCGTTGTGAAGTGGTGTGTATAAATACTAAAGCTAGCAGGCTTCATACGCCTGTGCAAGACGCCTCCAAACTGTCTTTAAGGTAGCAGAGGTGACCGGAAAATGTTCACACCTCCTTAACCTATGACAAGTGCTTTCTTGGAAATCCCGGATTCAACTTATGCCAAAGGATCTCAACAGCAAGCTGTCAAAACAAACATCTTCTCCGGACCTCTGAAATAAAAAATAAGACGATTTTAACGCTATGTGCAGGACATCACAAGATCACTACAGATCTGTCTGAAAACATCAGTAGTCATTTGCAGCACTTTCTGAAAATCTTCACGTTAGCCTCCTTTCTTGAAAGAAAGAAATTCAGGCAAGGTTTTACAGTTCATGAGCCGCAAGAAGTCACGTTTACACCCTCCAATTGGCTATACACAGACCTTAAGAGCAGAGAGGAAGGTAAAGCTCCCGCCTGTGGGAAGGAGATTCACGCACAGCTGATTCTTTCTTTCTTTCCGCTCAGCGTTTCTGCATTGGACTAGCCTTTCACCTGCTTTCCCCACTGCCGGCTGCCTGTTTACGCACCAGCGCTCCCCACCGATCTCTTTCCACGCTTCTTTGTTCAGCTTTATCAGGCCACAGCAGCCTCCGGGAGTCCCAGTTTCACGCACCCCCGCGCACAGTGCAGCCCATGGCTCCGCCTGAGCTATTCCGCCCGCCGTCTTTTCTCCCTCATGCCCGCCCGGGCTTCAAAGTCACTTCACGCGGTCCCGCCGGCCGAGCCGCAGCCTGCCCGCCCCGCTCCCCAGGCTGCGGGCACACGCCCTGCCCCTGCTCGCGAGCACGCAGCCGGCAGCTGCCCCGCCACCCTCCGCGCTCGGCCGCGCCCCTCTCACCGGCGCCCCGCACAAGCGGCGGCTGAGGAGAGGCCGCGCCGTTACCTGCCGCCGCCGCCCGCCGCCTCCTCAGCCCGTCTGGCCGCTCGGCTCCGGCCCAGCCCCGCCCCTTCCCCGCAGCCCCGCCCCGGCGCCGGCCCCGCCTCTTCCCCCTCGCGCGGCGGCCGTTGGGGAGGGGGCGTGGCGGGAGAGATGCCGCGCGACAGCTGGGGAGGAAAATAGTCCGCGCGGAGGGAGCTCAAGCGGCGCGCGACGGGAGGCTGCTTCCACCGCCCCGACTCCCCTCGCAAGGCTTTGTCCTGCGCCGCGTGTGTTGTGCCCCCTCCGCCGAACTGTCGGATTCCGGGGGTGGCAGGTCGCACTTCAGGGGCGGGGGGGGAGGTGGCTCCCGCCATGCACGCGGTGGGGAGGTCGAAGCCTCAGCCGGAGTTCCCACCCCATCCCAGAGGTAGCGATTGGAATGGCCCGCCTCTATAAGAATAGGGAGGAGGGGGG
>ML681966.1:47947216-48075013 GCA_007922195.1 Podocnemis expansa | reverse complement strand
CCCCCCCAAATACTCCCCTACACACACACACTCCCCCCCCCAAATACTCCCCTACACACACCCCAGTGTCAAGTCTTGAGGAGGATACTGCTGTCACTGCCTCAGTCTAGAGGCTTACCCAATGTGGGGTCTCCAGTGCAGCTACTGCTGACAATATACAACAAAAATAATCCCCTGGCTGAACTGTTAGGGCGGAAAAGCATTGGCACTGCACAAGGAAGCCCACCAAACTTTATGGGTCCTGTATTTTTAAGGCACAGGGTGCACCCTACGTTCAGCCTGTTGCCCCCTGGCAACACCTCCACCAGCACTTTGCATAGTGGCACAGCACTTAAAAGTTCCCCACCGCTGCAGCTTTGCTCACCTACTCCCCTACACTGCCTCCCCCAGGAGTAGGGTTACCAGATGTCAGGCAAAAGGAAGACATGTCCTCCTCTTTACCTTCATGTCCTCCATCCGACAGGTATTTTAAAAACACATGATTTTGTCTGGCTTTTTACTTACAGCAGTTAAAGTTTGCTGAAATGCCCCGGAACACCCTATTTTTAGAGGGAAGCATTCCGGGACTACTAAAACCAGAAGAATGTTACATTAATACTACATTTTCTCCCTGTGTCCTCCAATGTCCTCCTTTTCACACTTCCCTGTCCTCCTTTCCATGCTTTGGTATCTTGTAACCCTACCCAGGAGAGATGTGGCATGCTGGAAAGCCTCCTGATGCTGGCTTTGCTTAAACAGCTTCTCTTACCCAGCCAGGGAAGCCCTGCAGGTGGCAGCATCCCAGGATGGGAGGCTGTGCCAGTGTTGTTTTCCTTCTCTTTTCATGGGATACAAACACCACCACACGAATCTGATAGCTGCCAAAAACTCATGGGTCACACAGCAAAGTACAAAAATTAAGATGAAACAGAAAGGTCATAAGACAGAACTGTTAACTGTGTGCATGCAGAAATAATGCATTTAGCTTTTTTTATGTGCCTTTAATTCTTTCTGTTTAACCAAATGCACACTTGATAAGCTTATTCTCTCCTGCCACTCTGTTGCCTTTTCTCATTTTACACTGAGTTGTCCCATTTCAGACACCAAATTTCATTTTGCTGACAGAAAGTGTAGCTTTGCCAACCAACTCTGACAAATTATTTGCAGTAATGTGATTTTGGACAGTTTTCCCTTGCTGCTCATAATTCAGACAAGCCAAATTCATAGCTTTTCCAAGTCTGTTGCTGGTGGGAGGGCTGATGTGCTGTGGTTCAGCAAAGCCAAAAAACTCACGCTTCATGGGGAGTGGGAAATTGCCACCTGCTCACTAGAGTCTCTGTCCTATTCACAGGGCACAGAAAAGAGGGGCAGTGTAAGGGGGAAAGTGCTACACCAGCCTCCTTCTATACAGGGGCAGAAGATGACATCCATCACTCTAGGAGTGAGGATAAGAAAATGTCACACTTGCAAGGACATTGCTGCCCTGCTTCAGGTTGAAGATGCCACAAAGCAGGACAGTAGCAAAAAAAGAGAAGCAATGGGGAAAGAGGGTGACAAAGAATAAAGCAATCATGGAGGGAACAGGAGACAATGATTACAGGAGAGAGAGGAACTATGTAAGAACAAAATAGAGTGACCAAGGGATGAAGGAGAGAAAGTAGTTTCCTCCCAGTTAAGGACAGGGGCATGCAAGAAAAAAAAGAGAGTGCCTCCTCCCACCACAACAGAAAGGAAGGGGTATGGAGTTCAGCCCTCCATTTTTGTACAGATTTCAGATTTAATTTTCAGCATGATGCAGACACAACTTGAATAGAGAGGAAGGAGACTTTATTTTGCCTACAAGTTCAAAAATAGACAAGCATATTATGTTTGCTCAGTGGTGATTTCTGACTTCATTGTGTTGCATTGTTTGTGAGAGGTTTTCCATTGATTTCAGGGGGCTGTGGATCAAGTCCTAGACACTCATCACATAGTGCTCACATTGCTAATGTTCTGTGATGTCAGAATAGTGTCATATAGACAGACACCCAGATCCACTTAAGTATTGCAATGCTTAGCATCACATCACCTAACTTTTAAGACCTAGAGAATCATTCGAACAACATTGGGAACCACAAATCCTGAGATGGGTCTACTATATTAGACAGCCAGTCATCTGGAGAGAACTGTGCACTTGCACAGAGGCAGTCATTTAGGCACCCAGGAAACTCTGAAAGCAGAAGTTCAGGTGCTGACTGAGTTTATGTGTCTATAGGGCTTTGCAGCAGCTGAGCAGGGGTTTTGCGAGTCACAAGTGATGCCTAAATCTGGGATTTAGGTGCCTAACATTAGGGTTTAAGTACTGAAGTCCCTTGGCAGATCTGGCCCAGCATGATATTTTGAACTCCATATTTGTCAATAGCAGTTAAGAATTTTCACATGTGAGTGTTAATTACTTGAGTGCAGAAATGACAGCTGCAGTTAAGAGTAGCAGGTAGGGTGTGCTAGACAAAAGAACATTAAGGATTGCTATAATGATAATAAGGCCTTGTCTCCACTGGAAAAATATGTGACCTAATTGAAGTCGACTTACCAGGTATAACAATGCTTACTGTGGGGGCTGATGTCCATTGCCCTCCGTGAGCTGGTGGAGTGCAGCCTCACCAGAAGCATTTCCATCATCCTTAAGGGGCACCAGTGGTGATCTGAGACCTCAGTCTTTCTTTTTGCTTCTGTGAATCCCACAGGCTCCTGGTGGGCTGTCTTCCTTCACTTTTCCCATTCCCTGATTGGAGACTTCTCTCCCCTAGGTAGTGTGGTTCAGCTGACCTGGCTTCTTGCACCCCCCCCTGCCCAGAGAGCCCAGGGGTTCTCCATTCTCCACCAGGAGCCAGGCAGCCATGCCAATTTCATTGCTTAGCCCCAGGAGAAGGGGAGGTGCACCTGCTTCTTGCCCCACTCTCAGCTGGGAGCAGCTGCTGAACTCTCAGCTGGACTTCTTTGCCAATTTCATTGCTTCAGCAGAGCAGTAATGTTGATAAGGACAGTCCAACAGCAGATGTAAGGGAAAAGCAGACTTGTCTACATTAACACTGTGTCACCTTAACTGAGTCAAAATGAGCCCCATATCCCTCATCAAGGTGGCTTTATTCTGTAGAGGGGAAAAAAAAAAAAGAAAAACCCTAAACCCACAAGGCAGATTTATTGCTCCCAGGATGCTAGAGATCCAGAAAGTCCATTGACTTTGAGGATTTGCTGCAATATCCATCTACTTGCTTTGTCTTTGTGGATATCTAACAGTGTATATCCTGATGTCTTTGGGAAGAGACATTTTATTTTTAGTAATTGACTAGCTGGTCCTTTTTTGGATGTGGGTTTAGCTATGTGGCTGGAGTTTGATTTTTTGTATGGATTGCTGTTTTAAACTGTATACCATTTTGTAATTTGTTACTACTAAGAATAAGAATCAAATAAAATGTCAATTAAGAGAAAAAAAGCATAGCTGTGAAAGTTACACTGATGCTTTTGAACACGGGGGTCCCATGATATTACCTGTTCAATCGAGCCAGTATCATGTCCTTAACATTGATGTGTACCCAGAAGCATTTATTTTTCATATTCCCTTCTTGCCACAGAGTAACATAATATCTAATATATGTGTGATATGAATTATAATATAACATTATTTTTCCATTTAATAACTGTTGGCAACACACAAGGCAAGTCAAAATTAATGATAAAATGTAATATTCTGGCAAACAGGTGTTGCAGTTGATAACTAGTACAGTTAAATGAAAATGTTCGAGGAGCTGCAAAGAATTTAAATGCCATTAAATGATGGTATGAAAATACACATGGAGTGGAAAAGAACATCAGCCATCAGTAAGCCAGAAGAGAAAATTAAATCAAGAAAGTGACCTTTCATGTGAGTTGGACCAGAAATATATTCAATATGATTCACAGACTGTATATGAAAAGGGTAATTAGATGTTTAAATGTGAGGAATAATATTTATATGAATGATGAAAATGATCACAAGAAGAGAGAAAATTATGTTAAAGTAAAATCTTATATAAGCTTAGTGAAATATAACATAAAAGGATGTTTATTTTCCACTAATGTCAATCAGTAAAGTAAACTGTGTGTAGATCCGGATATTTTTTTGTGCCTCAATTGGCCTACATGTTCTGTGTACACCAGGCATAATCTCATTTGTTGCACTGTAATTTGTCTACGCTGAGGTTTCTACAGCAATACTCAGGAACCTGAGTTCTGCTCCCAGCTTTGCCACTGACTTGCTGTTTGATTTTGAGCAAGTCATGTAATCTTTCTGTGCCTTCATTTACCCATCTGTAAAATGGTGATAATTCTCTTTCTTTCTCCCTCCTGCTATTTCCCATGTCTGTTTATACTGTAAACTATCGTGACATTTATCAGTATGCTCCAGCTGCTTTGCACCATTCCAGTAGCACAAAAAAGACATAACTTTGGTCTAACTGGCTTTTAAAGCAAGGTTCATGGCAGGTTTGTATTACTACAGGCAGGGTGAGAATGCAAGATAACCTGAATATACTAGTGAATCTAGCCCTCAGTTTTTAGTTTACCTTGCTGTGCCAAGAGTATACAAGGGTCTCCAGATGGTATTTAATCTTACAAACATTGCCCTAAGTCTACAGCTACTCTTGAACATTCATGTGAGAAGTCCCACTGATATTCAATAACGAATCAATGTAACTCTGCCTGATTCATTTGGTTGTATTTGTGAATTCATACATTCCGAATACAGATCCTGCAATCCCTCCTCAAGCAAATCTACCAAAACCCTGAGAGACAATGATACTGAGTACCTGTTGTGCACTGAAGCTTTTGAGAATTGTGGGTGCTCAAGAAGTCCTCACTAGAACTGCAGTTGAAATATCTGATATTCAGTTTGGAGTGTACTTTATATGCTGAATTTACTTAAATGGGCACCAAATTGCTCTTTTTGAAGTTAATGGAAAATTTAGTATTAAATTCACTGGGTGCAAGATATCAGATGTATAAAATGCAAATTTATTTTGCTTTTAATCTAATCTTCCAGGGTCATTAATAATATTGTGTGAAATCCTGCACTGCACTTAATCATCTTACGGTGCTAGTGTTGCAAAGGGGACTTAAAGGTACCCTTAAGTAGCCACTGGGGATCTTCCATATGTTGCAAAATCCCCAGTTGGCATAAACACAGACTAGTCATCTGAACCATTCTTGACCTTAACCCCTGGATATACATAGTCAGGGCCATCCCTAGGTGGGGGCGTGGTTCGGGGCCAATTGGCCTGTGGGGGCCCCCATGCTGGAGGTCTGTGAGCCGGTCCAGGTGCTGGGCCCTGCACTTGCACCCCTCCCCTGGGTTGGACACTCTGCCCTTGGGGATGGGATGGGGCGGGCTGGCCTGGGGGCAGGGTAGGGGTCAAAGTTAGCCAGAAGGCCGGGCAACGCCGTTCTGGGGCCCACTATTTTTAGGGCTCAGCGTTCCAGGCCTCCTGAAAATGGAGCCAGAATGTTGCATTCTGGGGCTCACCATTTAAAAATAGTAGGCACTAGAATGCAGCATTCTGGCTCCATTTTCTATTTTCAGGGGCCAGAATGCTGAACCCCTAAAGATAGCAGGCCCCAGAATGGCATTCCGCAGCATTGGGCAAGACAGAGAGTTCTAAAAATTCTGCCCCCAGCCTGGTCTCACTGAACATGCTCAGAAGCTCTGAGCATGCTCAGTTAGACCAGGCACTATGCCAAAGCCTCAGCCCAGGCTGGGGTCCCTCCCCATGGCAGGGGTAGGTGTGCAGGGCAGGAGCTGAAGTTCCTGAGGGAGGCTTGGACCAGCATGAGGGGGGTCCACCAATTTAGGAAGGTTCCAGGGCCTCCAAATTATACTTTAACCCCTGGGGCAGGGTGGCCTAGAGGGTGGGCTCCTCTCTCCCACCCTGCCTCTGGGTCAGCCCTCACCGGCCCCTGGGCTGAACAGCCAGTCCAGGGGTAGGGTAGGAGAGCAGATTCTGGCCTCTGGGCTGGTCACCCATCTTACCCCCTCTAAGGATAAGCACGTCAGGAAGGGAGTGTGAGCAAAAGGCTCTTTACTCCTCTGATTCTTGCTGGTGTAATATCCTTTAGGCAGCAGTTCCCAGCCATTTTCCATGCATGGCCACATTTTGATATGTGTTGTTTCCCACTAGCCTGGACTGCATGGAGGTTACTATTTAGAAATGGTTTCCCCCCTGCAGCATGACTTCACCTGCACTGTAGATGCAAGGTCACGCCACAAGGAGGATGCCATTTTCCTTTATGAATTGGTGTCCTCTGGACTCCATGTCCTCCACACACATATGGTGCATGTGAGTTCATGCTACATGTAGAATGCTATTTTGTAGTGCAAGACATCATCCTCAGTACCATGTTACCTCATCCATACAGTGTGTGTGAGGCCACGCTTTGTGGAGAAGGCCATTTTGTAAAATGGTGTTGTTAGTGTGCTTGGTATTGCCATGACCCCATCTACAGATGAAGTGACTTCAGTTGGGGTCATGACCTACAGTTTGAGAACGGATGCTTTAAGGCAGGGGTCTCAAACTCACAGCCTGAGGGCAGCATGCAAACCCTAAAGTTATTTCTTGCAGCCTGCAATGACATTATTGCTATCAATATTTGCAGTATCATTGTCTGAAAAGGTTTCAGTGGTGCAGTCCTTGGGCTACTGTACTAGTCCTCATGTGGCCCCTGTGGTGATTTGAGTTTGAGACCCCTGCTTTTGGGGGTCATTAAAAGATTGCTGTAGCCTTTGACTCCTCCCAGCATTAGGTATACAGAAAGACAGCATATTACTACCTATGTATCCTATCCTGTGCATTGAACTGTACATAAGAATCAAGCCCATTGTTGGTACAGTTATATTTATGTTAGAGACAAAAACATAAAATCATAAAAACATTCAAGCATTTCAGACAAATTCAAATAAATTACAATATTAGCTCAGTTAGTTAATATTATCCAGATTGAATACAGTGCTACTTACTATTAAGAAACTGAATTATTATTAACAAAATATTGATAATTGACATTTGACTTACCTTTGATCAAATTTTGATATGCCATAGTATGATGAAATTACTAATGATAAACATAATAAATGTTAATTATATCCATTGTTCCTTCCTCATACATATCTACAGAGAAAATACATAGGGAGAGGATGAGATATCTGGACAATAATGTGTTCTAATATTAACTTCTAATCTTCTGGATCTGTAATGGATAGCAGAGACATTCATCAAGTGGGTGACCCACTTTGAAGTGTTACATTAATCAGCAGAAATAAATTAACAAAGATATAAATTAACATGGACAAAAAAGTGGGTATATTTTAAAGTAGGGGTCTCAAACTCAAATCACCATGAGGGCCACATGAGGACTAGCACAGAGCTGAGGACTAGTAAATTAGCCCAAGGACTGCACCACTGAAACCTTTTTATACAACATTATTGCAAATATTGGTAACTATCGTGTCATTACAGGCCGCAGGAAATAACTTTAGCGGTTGCATGTTTGAGACCCCTGTTTTAAAGTGTAAGGTCTCCAAAAAATGTGTTCCAAAGAGGTACCTGTGCTAGTCTAGTTCAACAAAACAACCAAGGAGTCCTGTGGCACTCTTCATAAAAAATCCCCTCTCACCCCTATGGGTGGTATGTGTCATCCTCAACCTCGGGTCTTCTACCAGAGGCCTGGGAGTTTGAGGGTTCTGCGCAGTATCTTAGCTGGTCCTAGCACTGCATTCTTCTGGACAGAGAGCTCTGATGTTGTTCCTGGGATCTGTTGGAGCCACTCTCCCAGCTTAGGAGTCACAACCCCGAGTGCTCCTGCCACCACTGGGACCACTTTGGCCTTCACTTTCCACATCCGCTCTAGTTCCTCTTTCAGGCCCTGCTACTTCTCCAGCTTCTCATACTCCTTCTTCCTGATGTTGCTGTCATTTGGCACTGCTACATCTATCACCACCGCTGTCTTCTGGTCCTTGTCTATTACCACGATGTCTGGTTGATTGGCCAGTACCTGCCTGTCTGTCTGGATCTGGAAGTCCCACAGAATCTTAGCCCTGTTATTCTCCCATCTGGTCTTGGGAGGGTCTAGCCCATACACTGTGCAGATGTTCCTGTACACAATGCCAGCTACTGGGTTGTGCTGTGACTAGATAGTGTAGTGGTTAAGCGTGCTGTAGTAGTTAAAAGTGATGCCCTTTGATACAGGAGACTGGGGTTCAAGTCCCTGTGGGTACCTATTTACCTTCCCAGTAGGGGTCCTTAGGCACAAGACCCCCTAATGCCTCACTTGTCTACGTTGAATATGAGAGTGACATGAACTAGGAGAGTCATGCCGGCTCGGACGTTGCCTGGATTAACAAGGTCTGTGCCAGATGTTGGGGAACCAGGACAATCTGATGATAAGTGAGCTAGTGGAACAAACTATACATGGATGAGACAAGAGAACCTGGAATTGATGGAATATATATATACACACACACATACTTACTCATATCACTGTCCCATCCCAATTTACAAATTTATTTAAAATAACAAAATACCCTCTCCATTCCCATATACACCATTCCAGATTAGCTCCCAAATAGAAACCTGATTTAAGCCTCAGTTCAAGAAGGTACATAAGCTTATACTCAAATGCTTAAATTAGGTACCTAAATACTTTCTGAATAGGCTCTTACTCTTATTTAGAGATTTGGTTCACAGTTCTTCTGCTGAATAACAGAATTTCAAAATCTCTAAGTAAGAAACTGATTTTAAACAACAACAATAGCCATTTTTCTTCATTCCCTATCATTCAGATTCCCCATTCTGGGTACTGTTTGATTTTTGAATAATTAAAGAAATATATTTTTTAAAAGATTTAAAAGAGAAGGGCTAAATTCTGCCTTTCAGTGTATGATTGCAGCTTTCAGGGAAATCAGTCACCTCTCCATTCACATACCAGCGATTGGAAATTGTGCTAAATATTTCCGAGTGCAACTGACAGCCAGTTTTAAAACTAAAACAGAGTTCCATCTCTAATAACAATAGCAGCAGTTTATCTGTACTTGTCTGCACATGAAAGTTCAATGATTTAACTGAACATGTGATTTTAAACCAATTTAGTTTAACCAGTGCCACTGCTAGCTGTTGCCAAAATCTCTGCTAAAAGATTAAATGGAACAGGTTTTGAATTTCATGAGTATATGTTATGGGTAGGATGTTAATATTGTATTTTAAAGGAATTCCAAGAGAAAGATCATTTTATAAAGGGAAACAGCTGCAGAAGTATAAATAATAACTAACAGTAATAACAATTTTCAAAGGGGTAGCCATGTTAGTCTAGTTCAGCAAAACAAGCAAGGAGTCCTGTGGCACTATTAAAGATTAACAAATGTATTTATTGCATGAAGTTTCGTAGGAGAAAATCCCACTTTGTCAGATGGCTTTGATGATGGGGAAGATTGTGTCCTCCCTTTCTGTAAGTTCCCCATCTTCAAAGTGTCCAGCAAAGTGGCATTTTCTCACATGAAAGCTCATGCAATAAATAAATGTGTTAGTCTTTGAAAGTGCTACAGGACTCCTTGCTAGTAATAATAATGATGCCTATAGAACTACAAATAAACAGCTTTTACAAGGTGGAGTAAGGCAGGTTCCTTGTTCTGAAAATCAGTTGAGGCAGGGCATTCTCAATATCTTCTGTGTTTGTAAAGTGTTTTACAAAGATTAGTTCTGTCACAATTTCAATAAATAATAATAAAAAAGAAACCCAGATGCTTCCACAGATGCCTCCTTCTACCTACAGATAGGCAGGAATCTTTTGTCTTATACTGAGGGACAGACTTGGCCAAGATGATCCAGCCTTTTATGACCGCAGTTTTGATCAGTACAATGTACTGAATCTGGCACTAACTGTGCTATCTTTGAGGAAGCTTTTGAAGGTTTCAGCTGTGGCATCACACTTGTTAATAAATACATAATTTTATTGCTTCTCACATTGCATTGGTTCCACAGAGAAGTCCAGATTAAATTCAAAATTCTGGTCCTGATTTTCAAATCTCAAAGAGAATGGTCCCAAGGTAGCTCCATAATTATTCTTTCTCCATAATCAGGCAATACCCTGTCAAAGGTATTATTACTAGGAACAATGAAAATGTCAAAGGCATTGAAACCCAAGAGCAGAGATAAAGATTTTCTGGCAGGTGACTCATGGCTGTGGACCACTCTGCCACAGGAGGCTAGAATGATAATAATCTGACCATCTTCATGTTGTAATCCAAATGTGAACTCTTCATTCTAGCTTTCTTACAACAGTCTCCCCAAGGTAGGAAGGACCAGGGGAAGAAAGTAAAAGAAAATAATATATTAAAATAATACAAGGTGGGAGTAGGAGAAGAAAAATCATAACACAATAAAGAAGTTCCTCTGAAGCAGCTGGCATTTGCCTTTGTCAGAGACAGGATGCTGAATTAGATGGATGATTGGTCTGATACAATAGGTCAATTCCCATGCTCCTGAACCTATGTAAGACAGCCAAAGAGGAAAGGTGATGAAACCAATCATCTGACTACACACTCAGAGACAAGAGATAAAGAACAAAACAGAAGTTGATTTTAGATTTTACTGGCTTTATTCAATGTTTGGACGACACTGCAGTACCACAGTGATTATGAAGGATGGATAGGTTAAATATAAATGGAGGTGATGTAGGGCCTTGATGGTGAAGACTTGGTAGTTTTATTATGATGGAATGGTGGGGGGGGAAGGAGTGAAGGCATACAAGTGGGTTTAGTGTGTAATGGGATTGGAGAAGTAGGGGAGAAAAATAACCTTAATTATGGTGTTTGGGGTGAACTAGAATGGGGCAAGAGATGAGATTTGTGTAGGTTGAAGAAAATATAGTTTAAATCCTCAAGGCAAGAGATTCTACAGGGGTTCTGATGGTGGGCTAATGAGAAGCAGAGGATGTGGAATCTGGAGAGAGACAATAAAAGGACAGCCAGGAAAGTGGTGGGAATGACAGAAGAGCAGCAGAAAGATAAAGGTAGATTGCTCCTTTGATTTAGCTAGTATGTAGTCATTAGTGATTTTGGTGACAGCAATTTCATTGCAATGGAGAAGATGGAAACCAGATTAGAAAGAACTGAACAGGCTACCTAGACAGGAAAAGCAGCACATTTTGCTGTCTACCAACTATTTTATTTATCTGATATATATTTAGAAATATATCAAATCAGAGCTGAAACTAGGCTTTTTGGCAAGGAAAGCATATTTACACCCCCCACAGACTTCTGCCTTTCATTTAACACAGAGGTTTCAAACTGAGCAAGGAGGCATGACCCAGAGCTGAAAAACTCGGTATTAAATGGAAGACAGAAATCTGGGGGTCATATAATCTTAGATGCCCTACACCCAGGCTTGACTCTGTCATTCTGCCCCATTTTCCACTCCCACAGCTTTGTGTCCTTGGTAGCTGCCCTGCTCATTCTACTCTGGTTACAGCCCTGTGTCAAATAAATGCTAAACATATCTACTTCATTGTCATAAGCCTGTTTTAAAAATGTTTTTGTAAAGTATTTTCATGTTTTTTTTTAACTCCTATGACATTGTTTGTTGACTGTAACTCTATTATGATGCTTCACTGTTTTATGCTAAATATTTTAGGATGCATTACTTTTCCTTCTAGTTGATCTATCAGTTAAGGAACTGTCACTCTTAAGGTTTACATGAACGTCTACCTGCTCAAAGGCATGTTTATGGGAAATATTGTCAGCATCAGCCCTTTGTCAAGAAAAGGATAAATTGAACTCTTTCTGATTGAAAATTAAGAATTATATTTCTGCTTTAAAGATATTGTCACCATTTTTTCATATAAAGTAGAGATTTATGTTTCTGTCTTTGAATAAGTACCCCAAATTCCAGCTATAATACTGAAAGCAAGGCAAAAATGAAGTTCTAACGCTTAGAAGTTATACCTGTAGGTTCCTTTAAATAATAACTTAAAGATGTTTAGGAGTTTACAAATTAGTGATTGTATTCTGAGCAAAATAAACTCTTAACCACAAGACTAAATATATTTTTATCCTAGCAAACACTTAAGTCCATGGGCGTTTTGGCATTATCTTCTTTGGGAGCAGAATTAGGCCTTTTATTTGTACAGGTCTTGTTGTTACTGAGTTAGCAAAAAACATCTTTAAATTATTACTATAAACACATCGCTCTGATAACTATTATTCATCTGCACTATTTGGTTATTGCCTTCAGCCATAAACCCACAACAGACAGGATTACATAAACTTCTCACTATTTCCCTGCCTACCCAATTTAAACCAAGTTTTCTCACTATCTACTCTTCACTCCTTGAGTTAATTCCTTTTTAATTAAACTATATTTAATTGTGTAATTATAATTTCATCATACAATGGTGATAGGCACTTTATGAAGACCATTGATTAGACAGGTTAATCAGGTTGTTAGGATTTAGGTAACTTGAAGTTCAGATGGCCAGCTCTTATGGTGGTAGATGTATGAGTAATTCTGGAAGTGTTCACCAACTTAGAGCCAAGGGATTTAAATGTGTCCGTTTAATGAAAAGCAGCCTTGTAAATACTCTGCTGATAAAATAAATTTAAGTCAACCAATTTGCTGGGAAAAACATAAAAAATACTAAGTGCATACTTTTGCGGTAGTAAATATATCATCTTTGTGCACTGACTGGCAGAAACAATCCTATTGCAGTGTAATCATTAAATTATTATTAAATTAATTGGAAAATGGAGCCCACTGAGTAATTAATCCATGAAATTAGACTCCTAAGAACAGTCAAGCTAATGCCTACTGTCATGTGCAGCAGCTGGTATGATAAGGAGGAGATCAGTCAAAATGAATCTAAATAAAGATGGTGCAAACATTTAGGGTCAGTCTTTGACTCTTACTGACAGGCTCTTTACTCGTGTCAAGTAGCACCTCATTCCATGAGAAATCCCACTGTGAAGTAAGATGCTGGTCAACATGAGAAGGGATATTTAGATCTGTCATAAAGCAACTTTTACTTCATTTTCAGAGAGCTTGAAACTTTCTGAGAGGAATTGCAAAGTTCCTTGATATTTATTATGGGCCACATTTGGAAATGTATTCACTACCTACAGTTAAGACCACATTTTCAAAAGCAGCTCAGCTTGATACAAACACCTATGTAAAGTGACTGAATTTTCAAAAATGCACAGCTCCCATCAGCCCTCAATAAGAACCGTAGTTTGTTGGCTGCATGCTGAGGACTTGAAAATCTGGCCACCTCATTTTAGGTGTCTAATTGGGAGCTGTTGGCCATTGAACTCTTTTGAAAATGTGGCTCACTAATATTCAATTCATGTATTTTATGCTGTCCCCAAATTTTCAGTGTGGGTTTTTACAAACTAAACAAAATGATGCGGTACAAGTTATCAATGGTTTTTGCAGCTGAATACTGAACTGTGGAGGTTTTTAGCACTCTGAGAGACATGGCTTTTTGGGTTTTGTTACCTAGAAGGCAGTGGAGCTTTTGGCATTGGGCAGGGGATGAATTTCTTTTCTCCTCTTGAGGCTAGGTTGAAATCTGACTTGCCATTTAGGGGACTGGCAACACCACCTATGGTAATTGTAAACCCCAGAAGTTCCTGCCAGCAGCCTCATGCTACCTCCAATCCAAATATATGCCATTTCCATAAAATTAAACAAAAAGATCCCATCCTAATGGATAAGCAGATTTGTTGGAATGACCAACTATCAGATAGTGAACAGTATGGATGTTTAATTTATCACTAGTCTTGATAGTTACCACCATGATGAGATAAATTGAGAACACTGCTTGGAGCTTTTGTTTCAGGAATGCTCTTTGCAGACAGCTTATTATTTATCTTACAATAGCACCTAATGAGATCAGGGCCTTATTTTGTTAGGGATTGTATAAAAACATAGAAGGATGCACTACTGCCCCCAAAAGATTAAAATATAAGTATCCAAGCAGATAAATGAAATAGTATCATGCCCATTTCAGAGATGGCAACAGAGGCACAGAAAGGTAAAATGACTTGCCCAAGATCACACAAAAATCATGAGGCAGGGCCAGGAACTGAGAACCAAACCCTGAAGTTCAGTTCAATGTCTCAACCACAAGACAACCTTTCTATCAAATGGGGCAGCTTTTCAGCATTTTCTATACAGTTCCAGTTTGGAAGTTTTTTTTCCCCATAGCCCTCAAAGGCTAGAAGCCCCACTGTTTTAAAAGGTGAAAGCATAGATTCTCTTGCACATTTCTGTGGCAGAATGTGCATCCTACAGCAGACCCCATGGCTGCAAAATCATGGAATGCCTGGAGCCTTTTTTTATATTCTCTACTGTTATTCATCTCTGAGTTTTAATCAGACATCAAAATGCATTCAACACATGGTGCTGCTCCTAGGAACATAAGAAAAATTGAACTATACTAGACACCATGAACACCGTACATAATAGCTGTCATTATGCTAGTCAGCAAGCAGTGCACATGGTCACCTTTATGAAAATCTACCTCATTAAAAAGAGCACCAACATGACACTTTCATTTTATAGTAATGAGTACATAATTATTAATTACAGTAGCTCCAGAAGCAAAATTGCTGTAGAGCTGGAGTCTCAAGCCATAACATTCTTCACAGTTGCTAGGGACCATCAAATTAATCTGTGCAGAAAATTTCATATTAGCCATTATCTGTGAGAAATAGTTATAATAAATATAGACATTCTGATATACAGCCAACGATGACCCATTTTTTAATTCTACATCATATGTAGGAAGTGAAACATAAGGATAAAGAGCATTGTTCTTTTAATATGGTGCTGTGCTATCATGATTCCATTTATCAACTTTCTGTAGATATACAAATGACTATTTACTGTTTATAGGATTATTGTAGCAATGTTAGTCCCCTGATATGAGAGAGACACAATATGAGTGAGGTAATATTTTTTACCTAGACCAATTTTTATTCAGTGAAGTGACAAGCTTTTCTGCTCTGCAAAGTTCTTCTTCAGATCTGAGAAAAGATAATTTAACTACTATTTAGCAGTGATGCTCTGATTACATCTCCCAGATCTGAAGAAGAGCTCTATGGAGCTCAAAAGCTGGTCTCTTTCACCAACCGAAGTTGGTCTGATAAAAGATATGACCTGATCCACCTTGCTTCTTATATACATAGGACAACAATTTGACAATGGGAAAATTTTCGTGGTTTTACTGATGGGATAATCCATTGATTTCAGTGCAAATTTAAAAATACCGTATTTTTAAAAGTCACTATTGCATTACTACTAGCATCTTAACCAAGGAAAATGAAAGACTTTTAAAAATTAAATATACATTCCACTATCCTGCTTGGGATTTTCTTCAAATTGAACAATGAAACCAAACTCATCAATTTTAGCTCTTTTTATTATTAGTTTCTAATCACTTTCAGGTTATTATACTTTGCAGTCAAGTGACAGTTAGAAATCAAGGCTCGCTGGGATGCATTAGCATGCATTTTGACATTGTTAACAGTGGTCCTATAAATGTAGGCATACTCCAACCATGTAATCCTTAACAAGATCAGATTTGGCAGTGTAGTTTCCAGACAGAGCCCTATAGAAGAGCGCTATGTGACCAAGAATCATGGGAAGACAAGTGCTCTCTGATAACATGGAGAAGCTACAAAACTTCAGGGATAATAATAATATCCCAAAATAGCTGAAATGGCAGAAGAACATGGAAAGATTTTGTTATCTGCAGGGTATAATTTTTTTCCCCATTTCTAGGAGTAATGTTTGAATATGAATCATTTAATGAATTTCAGCAAGATGCACTGTGTCTCACAGAATATGCTAGATCTTAAGCAGCCTATGACTATGGTCTGAACCATGAAGCGAAACAATTCTGGACTGTGATGCAGAGTGGGATCATTTTTTTGGTATTAGATATTTTGGTTACACTGTTAGAAAATATGGAGGCTTTTATGATTGATCCAGGATATGAGTGTGCCAGCGATGCACATTTCATGAAGGACCAAAGGACCTTAGTTCCAAAGGAGCAGCCGTGTTAGTTTAGTAAAGCAAAAAAAACAAGGAGTCTTGTGGCACTTAAAGACTAACAGATTTGTTTATTGCATGAGCTTTCGTGGGAGAATATCCCACTTCGTCAGATGCTTTGAAGAGGGAGAACTTACAGAATTAGATGAAAATAAATGCAGAGGAAAGTAAGACATGGGATCAGGTCATACTGCAACAGCAAAGAACCTTAGCTTTATTTGTTCTAATCATCAATGGAGGTAACAACATTGATAGAAGAGTGTATACAAGATCTTTTCTCCAGTTTAGCAAAAAACTCATTTGTCATTATCTTTCAACATTTTCATCAATGATCTGGATGATGGAATAGACTGCACTCTCAGTAAGTTCGCGGATGACACCAAGCTGGGGGGAACAGTAGACACGTTGGAGGGCAAGGATAGGATTCAGGGAGACCTAGATAAATTGGAACAGTGGGCCAATAGAAATCTTATGAGGTTCAGTAAGGACAAGTGTAAAATCCTGCACTTGGGACGGAAAAACCCCATGCACTGCTACAGGCTGGGAAACATTCAGCTAAGTAGCAGCAGTGTAGAAAAGGACCTGGGGGTCATGGTGGATGGGAAGCTGGCTATGAGTCAGCAGTGTGCTCTTGCTGCCAAAAAGGCCAATGGCATACTGGGCTGCATCAAAAGAAGTGTTACCAGCAGATCAAGGGATGTGATCATTCCCCTCTATTCTGCACTGGTGAGGCCACATCTAGAATACTGTGTTCAGTTTTGGGCACCCCACTACAGAAAGGACAGGGACATGCTAGAGAGAGTCCAGCGGAGGGCGACCAAAATGATTAAAGGGCTGGAGCACAAGCCCTATGAGGAAAGACTGAAAGCATTAGGCTTATTTAGTCTGCAGAAGAGAAGATTGAGGGGGGATTTAATAGCAACCTTCAGCTACTTGAACGGATGCTCCAAGGAAGACGGAGGTCGACTATTCTCGGTAGTAATGGAGGACAGAATGAGGAGCAATGGTCTCAAGTTACAGTTAGGGAGGTCGAGGCTGGATATTAGAAAAAACTTTTTTACTAGGCGAGTGGTGAAGCATTGGAATGAGCTGCCGAGGGAGGTGGTGGAGTCTCCATCTTTGGAGGTGTTTAAGGCCCGGCTGGGCAAAACCATGATTGTGATGGTTTAGTGGGAGTGGTCCTGCCTCTGGCAGGGGGTTGGACTAGATGACCTATGAGGTCCCTTCCAATCCTATGATTCTATGATTTACTCTGGCCATGCTCTGGAGCAAAAATTGCTAGTTGTGTGACAAAGATACCTGTCAAAGGTTAGCTTTATCTTGTGAAGAGTCAGTCTACCACTAACAGTTTCAAAGATATTCATGCTAGTATTTTAGGTTACACTTGTCTGGCAATACATTCTCCTTGCTAGCAAGATGATGACACATAGGAATATCTGATGAACCACAAACCAGTCCTAGAAGGCCATTGCTTCCTGAGAAAGTTACTGGAAATCAGCACCCTTATACTTGTTGAGGTAGAATATGACTGATGTATAGTTCATCAATTCTTCAGGAGAGGCCAAAAGAATTCATGGACTGCAGCTTTAGGATGTGTGTCAAATTTGGCCTCTTTCATATTCCAATAACCATAAATATTTTACCTTTCTAAAAAAAATTGCAAGTGTATAAGACCATGATTGCATTAGCCATGCCATGCAGGTCAGAATATTGCAGAAGAAAGAGGGAAGAACAACTACTACACACTGACAAAATAAGAAAGCTCAAGTGGACATTGGGCAAGGTGAGAGCTGATATGTTACGCAGTGAAATGGTACAAGCCATGATGCAGGTAGTCATGGGGTAAACATGGTGTTGTGTGAGATAATGAAACAGGCAATATATTTTTCAGAGAATATATGATTGATTAGACCCAGGACAAAGACTATGAGGAAGACCCAAAATAATATGGTTCAAGATGGTTATCAAGATTAAGATGCAGCCACGAGGAGCACTTGGTGAAGAAGAACAAGAGCTAGCTACTCTGACTGATAAGACAAGATAAAGTCAAAGAAGAAGATTTAAAAGAGATACACATGATCTAATAAAATAACAGAGACTTAGTAGTTCAAAATAAGAAAGGAATAAGAACCAGAGGAGTTAATACACTTTAAAGAAGGAGTAATTTAACTTCAAATAGAAAGACAAGTTTACAGCAAAATATATAAAACTAGATACTGTTTTTCCATAGCACTGTGGACTTACATTAATTGGACAAGTGGAACTAGAGAGTCTGTACAGTCTTCTGCACTTTCTTATGCTTCTAAACCTCCTCTGATATGGTTGCAAATGAAATGGTTCAGTTTGAAAGAGTTATAAAGGAGTATTCAGGGCCAGTAAGTTTGTAGCGATACTGTAAATATATTTAGAAATTCACAATCCCTTTTGTGCATGGATCTGTAGTATTTTAGAGCTTGTACAAGTTCTGTACAGTCTGGAAATACCTAGGGGAAGGGAGGCTTTTATTTCTCACTAACTGACATAATTCTTGCTTCATTCATACATGAAAAGACTAGTGTTCAGGTCAAAATCATCACCTCTCTACCAACCTTAGAGATATCATATTGCACTTATCACCAATGTAACCAAGTGCCATTAGGTCTACTGCTACTTTTCTCTCAGTAGCTTGTACATCCAAATGGTTCACTGATGTAGCTTTCAATAGTTTATTAATTTGTTTGCACTTCATTTAAATTTTGATGTATGTGCTTGGCACTGCATGACTAAATGATTTGTCTGGGGTTTTTTTGTTTTATGTTTTTTTTAATAATGTCACACAACTTCCTTAATTATTTACATTGATATTTGTCAGTTCCTTGTTTATGGTAATCCCCTTTAATTTCTGGTAGCTCTAGATTTCCTGAGCCTCATGTAGCTGTCATTACCTCCTCCAGCATAACCATACACCTCTATCCTTTCTGAGAAATGTCATCATTTACATAGGAAACCAGACAATGGGGAAGAGCTGGAATTTAAACTGGTCTCCTGCTTACAGATTACAGACCTAGTCCCTTATGCATTAGATAATTCCAGAGAGGCAGAAGGTCACAGGCATCAACAAAAATACAAAATCATTCCTTAAACAAGATGGTAGTTGAAAATATATGAAGCTGAAGCTCTCTTATGGGCCAGTTTCCCACAAATTCACAGCTCTGAGAGAGAAGACTCTAGATTCCTTTGTGACAGGTCATCAATAAGAAAGGGAGGGAAAAATCTATTTATAGATTTTTGCATTGGAGGGATGGATAGATGCCAAAAAGGGGGGAAAAAAGCTTGTGGTAGCAAAACCTTAATAACTAGGGTGGATTTTTCATTAATTTCTCCTTGTGATATTTTAAGGGACGTAACCTTCCAAATTGCGTTAAGTTTCTTTTATCCAAATTTTAAAAGTAATTTTAAAAAATCCACAATATTACTGGAAGCCTCTTTTAATATGTTATCTTATAAAAATATCAGAAAAGCCCTGTCATATTGAATAATGGGAACCTTTTATATAGTCTCTGGCATTAGACTGGATTCTTTGTTATGCATTTTAGTAATTATTTAATTAGAATTCAGGGAACTATGTCCATGCCAAATTCTTACATGGGTGGTGGAAGAGGATCTAAATGAATTATGAAATGCTTTTTCAGGACCTTCCCAACATACTTCTAAAATATAATTTATTACACCAATCTTGATTTTTCCAGGAGATGAAAAAGTAGAACTGTTTAAAAGTGTTTAAATGTTCCATTGTAGAGAATAGAAACAATATATCTTAATTAGCTTCAGTAGAGCTGCTTGGAATTTTTTTCCTGTAGAAAGTTTTGATGACCCCTAATGGTCCTTCATGCATAGACAACAAATGGTCAAAGTAAGCAATTGCCTAAAACATATTTATTCAGAATCTGAGTAAATCATCACAAATAATTACTATATTGAAGAAAATCAAGATAGGTTTGTAAACAACCCACTAACCAAAGAGGTGTTAAATTAATAATGAACAGTACTTCTATTGTACCAATTCAACCAGTTCTGTTCAGGGTTGCTTCATATTGCTGTATCAGTCACTCAAGGTCATTCCATTCACTGTGGTTCAAGGTCTTAAAGAGCAAAACTTAGTTCTCTGTTCTACATGCATCCGTGTCAAGACTTTAGCATCATTTGAACCAGAAATTTGTAGAAAATGGCTTACAAGCTTAAGCTTACAAAAAATACACTCTCCTTAGTGTCTGCATGTATTGTAACACTTGTTCTAGAAGGTTCTTGAAACTCAGTGCTATTGGTTTTCTCCAAGGAGGAATAGGTTTCTTCCTTGAAGAAGAAACTGAGTTTATCACATGATTATCAGTGCCACTTATGTATTGTGTAAACAAAATCAGTGTGTTTCACATTAGGAGATGAAAATGTTAATTGCATTTGCAGAACTCATTGAATTTAAAATCAGGCTTCTATTGTAATACGCTGTGTTTAAATCTCTTTTCTGTTGTTTAAATTCTTCCAGTATATGTAAAATAACAGTTATAATAATTTTCAGCCAAATTTGTAACCTTACTTAGATAAAATTCCATTGAAATCATGAAGCCTGAGTAAAGATTACAAGATTCAATCATCTCATACTAAAAATAAAATATTACTGTTCAACTTAAGCTTCCTAGTGTTCACATCACAAGAATATCATCACAACTGACATACATTTTGGCAGTCTTCATGGAGGATTTAGAGACCAATCTTGCAGAGAAAACTCTGTGGATGCAACTCTCTACCTCTGCGGATCCCTGGTGAAGTGAATGGCATGTCATGCAAGTATAGAGTTCTGTCCAAGAGCTTCTCTTTCCTTGATCGGGGCCCAAAGTTACATTAGAATTTAAATGTGTCTGGAAATGAGCTACTGTGCTATGTTTAGAGATACTACTCCCTTACTGAAGCAAATTAGTAAAACAATGTCTGGGAATTTTGCTATGCAACTGTCTGTTACATGTATTCTGAGCTCAGTCCTGCATATATATACAGCTACTCCATGAAAATGTGCTGTAAATGTAAGCATAAAATAAAAAGGCTACAAAGACTTATTTTTTTCTGTTATATATATTAGAGCGCAGCACAGGGGTACACAGAAACTGCAGGCATCAAGCCTCAAAGTGTATGTTGATTTGTGTACCCAGAAGAAGATATATCTTTTCCATTTCTCCCTCCCCCATTTGTTTTTATATCTGATTCACAAGCCTGAAGGCCTTGTTCTTGGTTCTTTTGCATGAAGAATACATTACTGTCTATGAAAAATATTATACATTTTTAAATATTACAGTTCATCTTTTCAATGCAAGGAAAAAGAAGAGTATAACATACATAGCAGCCTGCACATACTTCAATGCAAACCATATACCTAAAGCTCTGATTACAGATATATGTAGTCATATAATTTCAAAAGGTCAGCCTGTCAAAGGTCTCTGACACATAGCTATAGTCAGATTTTTTTTTAAGATAGCAGAAACATTTGAAATAATATACTAGTCCAAAATATTGAAATCTTTCAGCTTTTTCCAATTCAGTAAAATTAAGTTGCAAGTTAATACATTTTCTTTGAAATTAGTTTTTAATATGATTCATCAACACATCAAGACTTTGTAAGATAAATACATTGAATTATTAGATTTACTAGATTTGAGAATGAAATTTAATCTTTTGATATTTTTCCCGGAAGCACTTAGTCCATTTGGGATTACATAGCAAGTGAATTAAGTCTATTACAATTATTAACTTTTGAAACATTTATCATCATTAGACGTGCCAGCTCTTTGTGATATATTGTTCAATGTAATTCAAATTAGTTCAGATTATAACAATATTATGGCAAATGTGGTAATGCAATAAAGTTGATAAATCATTTAAGATCATAATCTGTCATGTGATCAGAATGGATTTGCTAACATAGCTACATTTGAGCCAGTCTTTATGGATACTCAAGTGAGGTAAAGACTTCATCATATTTAGGGCCATATTATTAAGCTTTCTATGGAAAGGGTCTACAAAACTGAATAGGTATTCATAGATTTCAAGACCAGAGGGAACCGTTAGGATCTCAAATCTGATCTTCTGTATAATGCAGGCCACAGAATTTCACCTCATAAAATTCATTAAGGCCATTACCTTGTGGTTGAACTAAATCATATAAAAAGAAACCTTTTTCACACATTTTAATATTGCTGATCTATGTTGCTGATTGCATTAGTTTCATGCAAGGCAAACTTTGCCTAATGATACTATATAGCATAAACCCCAGTCTCCATCTTCCAGAATGTAAAGAACACCTGGGGAATAAATTAGAAATATATTACTTCTTTCCATTTGCTTTGCACTGTTCCAGCAAAAAATTAAACTTGCATCTTATATGGTCACAAAATGTAGTTCCTTTTCCTGTGCTACCAATAGAAACAAATTACTGTGATACATAAGAGCCAGATTCTGATCCTCTCCTATTGACTAACACCTTACCCCACATAGTCCCAGTGAAGTGAACAGAACTGTTCAGTGAGTAAAATACTACTCATTGTGAGTTCTTAGAATTTTTAAATAATAAAACTTAAATTCTAACACTGTAATTGAGACTGAGTAATGCCTTCTTTCCCAAAGTCCCATTAACTTCAACGAAGTAACTCAGAATATTGGGTATATTCAGTATGAGCAAAATGGCCCTAGAGAAAGAATAAAATGAATTACATGTTGATTAATTTTTTTTTCCAGTGAGAGTTTATTTAAAAGAAGGATTTATTTAATGGATTGCCTGGAAGGAATATGTCATTTGAATAGATTCAAACTGTAGTAGTTATACTGTGTGAGTCATGTGAAGAAGGCAGCATTGACCATCCTATTGATCTAATGCTCTTTGTGTTCAGCATGTGAGTCCAAATTCTGCTTACATTTCTAACACTTTTTTTTTTTAAAGAAACACTTACATCACAGATTGGAATTTTGCCACTATTAACAAGCTTAGAAGCATGAGCTGTTTAAATGCTTTGTGTTAATTTGTATGAAGTCATAAAGTAAATGGTAAAAGCAAGCCAGAGTTTTTTTAAATATATTTCTTTTTAGACTATTTTTAATAGAAACTTCAAAAGAGACTTTTAATGCTTGTGCAAGAAGGAAAACATCACTGAATTCAAGTATCTTGTCTTCAAAGTTTTTTTTTCATTCCATTTTCAAGATTCGTCCTTTAAATAATGTTGAGGGCTAAAGCATTTGACTACATTATCTTATTGTACTGATGTAAATATGACGAAGCCTTCATACTGACCTAGTTCACAAATACAAGGCAGTAATTTCTTTTGTTATTTTCTTAAATTCTGGGCTTCAATACTAAAAGGTATTGGGTCGGATTTAAAGAAGTATCTAGGTGCTTAATGGGATATATGTAAACTCTTAAAGTAACTAGGTGCTTAGCTCAATTCAGTGATTTTACCCCCTATGTTCAGAGTAGAGCAGGGTGAAGCAAACATCAGCATTTCGCAACCAGTGTGTCATGGCACACAAGTGTGCCTTCTGGCTGAAGGAGGTGTGCCATGGAATTTTTTGAACAACTACTTAAAGAGTTCTGGATTGGCTCATGAATATTCATTTGGGGAACTATATGGTTGCATGCCTTAAAATAATTAAAGGTATCAAAGTGTGCCATGGCAGTATCTGATGAAGTGGGATTTTCTTCTACAAAAGCTCATGTGATAAATAAATTTGTTAGTCTTTGAAAGTGCCACACAACCCCTTGTTTATTTTGCTGAACTAGACTAACATGGCGACCCCTTTGGAATGTTTACTGTATCAATCATAATCTGCATTTTTTCAAGCATTCACAATAATCTAAAATGTGAGACATTTTATTAATAATAACTACTGATTTACTAAAGTATTCTTTAAAATGTTGCTATTAAGATAACTGCAAAATTTTATGACAAATGGTCACATTATTTTTCAAATTTCATGCTTGGTTAGTCAGTCTTCTAGCAGAAATTTTGGGAACATAACCTTTAAAAAATGCAAAAATGTCTCACAAATGGTACACCTTCAGAAGAACCTAGGCTTTTTGCTTCAAATTCTTTTTGTTGTGCTAATGCTAGACAAAACTCATTAGCTATCTCTACATTGGCAAATTAGTCCAAACTAAGGAAGCTTAATCTGGACTAATTTAGCCCATGGCTATAATAGACTTTGCCTAGTCCGGACTAAGAAATTTCTTAGTTTGACCTAGGCAAACCTCAGTCCAAACTAGTCAGACCTGGCACTAGTCCAGAATTCCATGCTTAGCTCACAAAAGTTTTTAAAAAGTCTGAACTAAGTCATGAGCTCAAACTAACCATGCATTCCAGTTCAAAATAGGCATTAGTTCTAACTAGAACACATGGTTAGTGCGAACTAAAAAGTCTGTGGTTAGTTCAGACTAACCTCAGGCTTCTTTAGGTCGGACTAGCAGCAAGTCTGAACTAAAATTGTAGATGTAGACATAGCCATTGAGTTCAGTACAGTTGCCTGAATGAACTCAGGATTTGTTTGAAAACCAGAGAATCTCAAATTTTACTCTTTCAGTTTTAATGCTCCCATTTATAATTCGTCAAAAATATTTGGCTTAATTTTCAAAACTGTATTACTCTTTTTCTCAAGTTGTTCCTAATCAAAGTCCATTACTGCTGCCAGAGAACTATACTTCAAGTGTTCTTTGTAGATATGGCTATTTCTTTGGTGCACTAATAAACATCGGTATCCACAAACTAAATATTTTGCATCTCAGATTTTGTTATCATGTCCCACAACCCTGTCACAGTTCCCAGGGTTCATGTAATAGTATCTGCATAGTTTTCACTGAGCAAAGCTGATAACATTTGTCCTCTGTCAGGCTTAGCTCTGCTCTACATTATTCAGTGTGAACATAGACTTAAAGTTATTTTCACATTATATTTAATCAATGTTTCCAGTTTTAGTCATGGCATCTCCTTTTTAAGGGGATTTACGGTATTGCAGTCCAGAACACAAAGTTAACACAGCCAAAAAAAATATAACAAGAAAAACTCAAAACTATCATTTTCTACATATTTTCTAAACATAGGATTGGAAGATTTCTAGTGGAATCTTGATTTAATTCAAAATGCTCAAGCCTGCACAACTTGGGTCGATATTTTTTTTAAATGAAGCATTCAGCCTCATCTTGGAAGGAACTCTAAAGATACTTTCTTTCATTTATAGTACAAATAAATGAAGATTTTATATGGTGTGATTATTTTTGTATGTAGTGTTGTTGTAGCCCTATTGCTCCCAGGATATTAGAGGGACCAGGTGGGTGAGGTAATAGCTTTTATTGGACCAACTTCTGTAGGTGAGAGAGACAAGCTTTTGAATTTACATAGAGCACTTCTTCAGGTCTGGGACAGGTACTCAGATTAACAGATTTTTAGTATGGGTAGTTAACATTTTGAGAGATAATTCAAGTTGAAGTGGTCCGTTAATACCACTTTAGTCATAGAGGAGAAAAGCCTGGGGCGGGGGGAGGTTTACATGGGCTATAGATTGTTGTGATGAACCATAAATCCAGTGTCTCTATTCAGTCAATGATTTTTAGTACCTAGGGAATGTGAGCTCCAAGGCTTATCCTTTGTAGGTATTGTACAGGTTTCCTTTGAGAAGGAGGACTGAAAGAGCTAAGAAGGGATCACATTATGGAAGTGTTCACCCAGAGGTATTGGGTGTAACTTTTTAAAATAATTTTTCTATGAGAATTCATGTGAGCGAATAACAATTGTCTGGTTTCACTCACCTTATCGTTATAGGGATATTTAGTGCACTTGATGAGGTATACCACATATTGTGTTATGCCAGTTTGATATCCATGGATTTTGACCCATGGTGTGTGATGAGGGTTGTTGATCACCATAGCAGTAGTGCTATGTCTATGGGTTTTGCATCTCTTATTCTGACAGACTCTGATGCAGCTTTGTGCTGCTTCTGATGATGAGTCTGGAGACACCGAGTGGGAGTGGGTTGTTTGAAAGCCAGAAGAGGGGTCCTGAAGATTTCTTTCTAGAAGTGATCTCTATTGAGTGTGGGTCATATCTGGATTTATGCCTCCCCACCCCAGCTACAGAAAGGATGTGGACAAACTGGAAACAATCCAAAAAAGGGCAACAAAAATGATTATGGGGCTGGAACACAAGATTTATGGGGAGAGACTGAAGGAACTAGGTTTATTTAATCTGAAAAAGAGAAGAAGGAAATGAGATTTGATAGCAGCCTTTAACTACATGGAAGGAAGTTCCAGGGAGGATGAAGCTAGGCACTTCTCAGTGGTAGCAGATTTTAGAACTAGGAGAAATAGTTTCAGATTGCAGTGGGCGAGGTCTAGCTTGAAAGCTTGTTTCTCTCACCACCAGAAGTTGGCCAATAAACGATATTGGACCTTCACCCACCTTCTCTCTGGGATTATTTTTCTCAATCACTGTACTGGTTAAAAATTATGGCTGTGTTCACACAGCCTCCTTATTTCGAAACAACGGAGGTTGTTTCGAAATAAGGTTTCGGCTGTTCACACGACGCATTGTTTTGAAACAAGTTAAACCTAGTCTGTGGGTGAAACGGTTATTTTGAAACAATGCCGTGCGAACATGTTGTTTCAAAATAATGGTGGTTTCGAAACAACCGTCGTCTGAACATGTTGTTTCGAAATGACGGTGAGTCGTTTCGAAATAACTGTTGTCCGGAATTGCTATTTCGATTCCAGCTTTTCTCCTAATTTCGAAGTGACTTTTTTGCTAATTCGAAATGTCATTTCGAAATAAGGCGTTATTTCGATACGGTTGTTTCAAAACAACCGTATCGAAATAACCCCCTGTTTGTGAACACAGCCTATAAAATAAACCGACAACTTTTCCTTTGAAGTGAAAAAAGTAATGATATCAATAATAATTTGATCTGTAACTAAGCAGCATTTTTCTGTACATGGATAATTCTGTCTTTAGCACCAATTTTCACATGAGTTACAGATACTTTTTATGAATTGTCGAATCCGAACAATTTATGAATTCCAGAAAGCACTTCATGTTCACAATGTTGGTGAATACTTAATTTTAACAAAGTAAATGGCAGATGGCCATTCATATCAGTTTTTAAAGGGTCTGTCATGTGAAACCCAATGTTAGGGGTTTATAAATTACAACATACATAAATGTTTTGCTCTGAGTAAGAAGTTAGCAAATAAAATCTTTCAAAGAGCCATTACAATTTATCAGGTCAAACTGTACCTCTTCACAAGCCTTTATAAAGTAGATTAACAGGTGCCAGTACAACTTATCGCATAAATAAAGACAGTTTTAAAAAAATCCTAGAACACTGATCTACACATTAGACTTTAACAGGTCTCATGCATTGCATCCTCAAGTAAATAGAATTTAATTCTGTTTGAATCTTCAACTGTCTCACCTACAGCTGTTACCTTGTTAGGTCTCATTAGTCAAGAATAGTTGTGAATGGAGGAAATTCTGGGTGGCTGCAGAGCATGAAGATATTATTAGAAATTTGCATTCTTCCCTTTGAGTATATGACTGAAAGCATATCTGAGCACAGTTTACAACTCTCGGCACATCCACACAAAGAACTATTCAGTTCCATCATTGGAGCATGCTCAAATAGAATCTATACTTCCACTAACTGTCCCAATGTGCCTTGCTGTTTGCATGTCAGGGAGAAGACATGGAGGGATATTAACTCTCAGCTGAACTTTTGCAGAGAAATCAGTAGGTTAGAGAGGATTGTGATCAGGACCGTTGCTGCCCCAGGGAAAGACCCGGGGCATGGGCCCAGCCCCCACCCCCTGGGCCCAGGCCCCACTCCCTGGCCATGATCCGGCACCCGGGCCCAATCTGGCATCAGGCTCCTGCCACCGCCAGCCTGGCCCTGAATCCCTGACTGGGGACAGGGCTGAGAGAGGCAGGTGCTGCTGTGGGCAGTCTGGCCTCATCCTCAGGCAGGAGAGGCAGGCATCGCTGTGGGTGGCCTGGGCCCGGATGGGGCCAGGAGAGGTGGGGTCAGGGATGGGGCCAGGAGAGGTGGGGGCCACCCCAGGCACTCAGGGCACTGGTGCTGGGACTCAGGGCACATTCCCTGTGTGCCAAGCACCAGCGACACCCCTCATTGTGATACAGAACGCTGGCATAATAGCTTTTTCCCATCCCAGTCCTAGGCTGGCAAAATCCTATGTCCAAAGAGCTGCCCTGGAAGGCCTAAAGGTTTCCATAAACTCAAAGGGAGAAAAAACTTGCACTCATGCTGTCTGTACCCTTTCGGAAATGTTCCTGACCCTTCTGTCCATTTCCATGCTCCTTTGATTCCCTATATAGAAGAAAGTGCGGCATCTAATCCTTTGGCAGTAAAGCACATTGAAGTCTCTTGAAGTGAAAGGCGCTTTAAATTACAAAATATGATTTTACTGGAAAAGCTCTCTGAACACTCCCAGTATTTCCTGTTATCTTTGGGTCAAGAAATTAAGAAAGAAAACAAAAAAGGAAAGTCACACTAAACCCTTTTTCTCCTTTTAAGAACCCACCTTAAACTGATAGTAACTTGCTGAATTGAATTGTAGAGATGCTCTCATTCTGCCTTTCAATTACTGTATTGTGCCTGCTATTGGGTTTGTTAAAACAATAGAAGATAATGTACAATATAAATCCTGTAATCTAAACACAATGGAGTGAATTAAAGACAGTGTTTTAACATTAAGTTTGAGCTTTCAGACATCTTTAAGTCATACACATTGTATTATCATGTTTTATTTGTTTCACTGGTCAGTTTTTTATGGTAGTTGTATATGTTGTGAGTAATATTAACCAATAACTTTTATCTGATTTGATAATTCTTCAGATTTCAATTATTTTTGTTTTGGATTCCAAGTTACCGATGAAGATAAGTTTACTGTATACACTTCTGAGTGGTTTTTTTTCCCCTTCCTGATAAGAACATCACAGCTGAGGTCTACTAAACCTTTATATTTCCTTCTAGAACTGTATCAGTCAAGGAGCTTTCCATCACATGTATTAGTATTTGATTTGAGAAAGAAGCTATTCTTGAAAAAATAGAGATCTTTAAAACTTATTCATACTAATGGAGGCTACCTAACCTTGCAGGCCAGACTTACAGCTTAATGAGGAGAACAGTCAACTTCATTTTCTTTTGTCTTTTATTTAAACAGAACAAATTTGACACTTAAAACATTTTCTTCAGGTCTACATATGTTGTGCCTCATTAACGACTGAGATATTAGTATGACATTTTATTAACCTAATTTCTAAATAGTTAATGTGTGGTGATCTATATCTTAAATAGATCTGCATTATATGTGTGTAGCTTATGTCTATATCTGGAAAGTATTTTCAGCATAGTCCTTCTTCTAATTTATTCTTCTGTTTCTACTCCCTTCCACCTCTATTCTGGTATCTTCCTACTGCATTTATCTTTGGCTCTGAGAGCTCAAGAATGTCAGATTCTGCTTTGATTGCCTAGATGCTTGATCTTGCAATTTACTCTGCACCCTCAATTCTATTTAATGGGAAAGTGCTCAACTCCTTTAGGTCACCAATGGTGTTATAGCCTTCATCTATAATGTTCTCTGAACCTTCATCCCATGAGAATAAACTCAGTTCATATGCTGAGCTCTTTACCAAAGGATGAGGTTCAGTGAGGACAAGTGCAAAGTCCTGCACTTGGGATGGAAAACCCCATGCACTGCTACATGAAAATCTGGTATAGTCTTATGAGGTCTCTTAAATGACAATGTAAGCTGCTGCTAGAGAACCAAGGCAATGTTCCTGTGTAACTGTTTCTTTGATTTTTTTTTTTTTATCTTGAAAGGTGCAGGAATACTATATGTGGCATAAAGAAAATATTTATAAAATAATTATTTAAAGATAGTCAAATCTGAAATGCACAGTTTATGAAAAGGGGCTTTTTAGCTCTTTTAAAGCTCAAAATCCTCCTATTTGTTTATTCTAATAATCTTAAAGGGATAGAAGAGACTAGAGCCCACTAGACTACTTGTAAAGGATAATTCACTCAATGGAGTTCTGCCCTTCTTGCTACTCACAAATTAACTTAAAAACTACTTCTTATTTTCACAAAACTCTTCTGTATTCAAAATTGATTACCAATTTATTTATATAAATATTCTTGAGGTAGCAGATTGTTTGAACTATCCACGTATATTTTTATGTGATTGGTCACCACAGCGACCAGATGGTTCAAGGATTAGTGCTTTGAGGAAGATGGTAGGTTGATGGACCATTGAGAGGCATTCATAGAAAGGAGACTCTTCTTGACTGATGAACTCCACATGAGTACCTGAGGTCTCAGCCTGTGGAATCAAGGCTGACATGATTGATAAGCGCTTTAAACTAAAAGATGAGGGGAGAAGGTTGTGAGAGATTTGTGAAATCTCCATGCCTGGCTTCAGCACACAAGAGGAGGAAAATCAGCTAAATGAAGAGGTAGTAAGATCTAAAGGGCACCAAAAGGAGTATGGGCAGCAAGGAGAAATAAAGTAAAAATATTGATTGGAATATTAGTCATGTAGATGTTGCAGTTAGTGAAAATAGTATAACTTATGCAGCTAGAAAATTGAGGCAAGGTCAGCTGAGATCTGAGAGAAACAACTGAAATTCTTGTATAATATGCAAGGAGTTTTGGGCAATAAAATGGAGAAACTTCAACCACTGGTACTGGCCAAACTTGATATTATAGGGATTATAGAAACATGGTAGACTAGCACACGTGACCAGAATTCAGATACTAAACGGTATGTGCTGTTTAGGAGAGAGAAAAATAAAGATAAAGATGGTGAAATAGTCTTGTATATCAAGGAAGCAGTAAATTGTAATGAAATAAGTTTCAGTGTGGACAAAACAGTCTAGATGGGTCAAAATCACTTTGGGGAAGGACTTTAAAAATAGTTCTCTTAGGATAGTGTTAGGGATGTACTGTAGGTCCATAGACTCTCATATGGATAGACATCTCTCTAATAGCATTAATGAAAGAAATACTACTGGAATTGTGCCATAAAGGGAGACTTCATTTTTCTAGATACAGAATGGTTAATTAGTGCTATAACAGGGTCTTGTTACTCCTAGATGTGATGGAGAATAATTTTTTTTTCATCAAATTGTTACTGAACCAAGAAAAGGCAATGCAATTTTAGACTTGGTTTTCGTGAATAGTGAGGACATCATAAACATGCTGGTCATTGGAAAAAACCTTGGCCTGAGTGAACATAAATTAATTCAGTTTAAATTAAATGAAATCATAATCCAAACCAGGTTAATTTCAAAAGGGAAGACTGGACAATTAGGGGAATTAATTAAATAAGTCAACTAGATTGAAGAGCTGTGGAGAAGCTTGGAATTTCTCTAAATCCACCATACAAAAGCTATCTTGCTTCTCAAGCAAGGGGAATAAACTTAGAGGAAAAGGCTCCAGACCCAGCTGGCTGAATGACAATGTTGAAACAGTTATTAGAAGTTAGCAAAAAGCTTGTAGAAAATTTAAAAAACATGGTGTAAGGAAAAACATAACGAGATGGACACTGGCTAGGCTGAGTCTGTATTCTGAGGTTATACCAGCATTCTCTGTCAGATGCTTAACTGGTTGCTTCATGTTTACAGGCTCAGGGTTTAAATGATTGTTATATGTAGGGTCAGGAAGGCATTTTCCTCCAGATCAGATTGATAAAGACCTTGGGAGATTTTCACCTTCCTCTGAAGAATGAAGTGCAAGTCAGTTGTTGGGATCGTCTGGGTATGTCTCACAATCAGTTCCTTGCTGTCGTGGGGGACTTGGGCATTGGCACAGCTGGATCCCTCCGATTTTCTGCTTCTGGCAGATATTCAGTTAGTTTTTTGTGGGCTGATTTGGTCGTTAGGTGTTGTGTGAAGGTGCTGAAGGGGTTGGTGGCCTGTGATACACAGGAGGTCACACTAGATCAGGGGTCAGCAACCTTTGCTGACCCCTGTGCCGGTCCTTCCTCCCCAACCCTCAGCTGGTGCTGGCAGCCCCCTTTGCTGAAAAAATGTGGTGGCTACATGACAATTCATCAGTGGTCATGGCTGGAGCAGGAGCCCTTTCCAGGCATGCCATGGAAAGAAGTTGTCCAAAGTTGGCCATCTTGGTGGTGTGCCTGGGGACAGGGGTCCCCAGGCATGACACAAAAGGAAGCAGCTCCTTTCAGGGGTTCCCAGGCATGATGCAGAAAGAAACTGCCCAGAGTGGCTCCTTTGGGGAGCATCACAATACAGGGAGGAGCCCCTCCAGGCAGCTTTTTCTCTGTGTCACACAGAGGCATAGGCATGGGGGTGACCCCCGGTGTCCCACCTGCACCCAAAGGCAGCTGCCCAGAGTGGCTTTTGTTAGCATGAGTGGCAATTTCTGTAGTACTGCAGAGGTTGCCACGTGCTGCTCTGAATGGGCTCAGGTGCCACTGTCGGCACACGTGCTGGGGGTTGCCTATCCCTGCATTAGATGATCTGGTGTTCCCTTCTGGCCTTAAAACAGTAAGTATGAAGTTAGATCTAGAGTTCCCTGTCTGTGGCCTAAGAGCCAAAAGTGGCCTGTGGGGTCTTTCAAAGTGGCCTGCTGCTCCTCTCCCATTGGCTGCAGAAGGTAGTCAGTGTCTAAGGACCCAGGCAGAGCACATTGCCATGGGGCGCAAGACCAAGGCAAACACCTTGCTGTGGCCAAGAAGGCTGGAGATCAGCTCTCCTCTCTCCCTGGCTGTTGCAAAGAGCACAATAAAGGGTTCCACCTAGGTCCATAGGTGCTGGGGTCTCTGCTGGAGCCAAAGGGAGGTGAGATCACCACCCTCTGCCCTGGCTGCAGAAAGAAGTCACCGCCTAGGGACCCAGGTGGAGTGTACAGGGTTATAGGACATGTGCAGTTTACCTTCTGCTGTTAGGGGATTCCTTTTATCTGACTGGGGGGCGGGGGGGAGGAAGGGGAGAGGGATGCTGGTGAAGCAGTCTGGACCCACTGTCCTTGAGGAGTGGCAAGACTGTAGAAATCACCCACCGTGACTTAACTGCCAGGTCGTGTGCTTCAGTGTGCAGTGACAATCCCTCAGCTACACTAATGCTTTGTGAGTATGCGACATACTATGACTGATTTGTAGGTGTAAAGTAATTGAATGAGCACAGTAGCATCAAAATGTCTACTTTAAATATGTAATGATTTGTAGACCTTAATGGTGTATGCATCAATACATTTTCTTATCAGTTGATAGGCTTGTGGCCCTTCAGGAGTGTAAAAATGATATGTGCAGCCTTCACACCGAAAAAGGTTGGGAACCACTGAGTTAGATGGTATTATATCTGTTCCTTAAGCGTGTTGAAGACATTTCAAGAGAACAATATGGACATTCGTAGTGAGAGCATATATTTAGCAAAAGATTTTTGCTTGCCATTATCTGTATTTGAACAAAATATCATTCAGATGAATGTATGTAGAAAAATGAATAAAAATGGTCATGATCACCAAAGCAATGTTGTACTTTGTATTTGGACAAATGCTCTTGAATAATTTTGCAATGTTTTCTCAAGAAAAAATAATTTGATATATTATCTGTAGTTTTTATTCTGCCTTTTTCATTCTATTGTTCCTTCTATATACTGATAAATAATTTGGTAATGCCACATGATTTTGGCAGGTGATTTTACAAGGACTTAATTAAGCATGTAATGTTATTTTACATGATGCTGTCTCCAGTTCCAAAGGGTCCCAATGCTATTTTGCAAACTAACTGAATACAGCAAGGTGAAATGTGGCTACTGCTAGACCTTGGCAGCCAAACACCACACAATACATTGCATAGGTGTGAGAAAGGAAAAAACAGTGAATGACATTGAGAAAAATGCTTACTCTTACAAAAATTTCATTGGACTGTATATTGTAGCACTGGCCTACAGTCAATATAGTTGATTGCTAATTAAAATCCCATGTAATTTATGGAATTGTTATTAATTTTACCAAGTTATTAATACATTAAGTACCAAAGGACTTGTGAAAAATGAATTATCATAAGTTACCTGATCAAGATATCCTAACCCTTATCAGATTCTTTTTATTCTACCCACTGATTATCTTCTTCCCAGATTTTAAAAAGTACCTAAGGATGAATTTATATGCATTTTTAACAGGGTTATTTAGGAAGTATGCTTTATTCCTTTTAGATAAAATACCATATTTTGTTTAACTTATTGCCATGATCTATTAACATGTATTAATGGTATTTAATATTCAATTCAATAAAAACTTGCAATTATTATAAAACAAAACAATTTACAAATGACCTTACAAAAGAATTACATTAAAGCAGTCCTGAGATTTCAACAGCTTACAATCAGCACACTGAAACAATCTCATTACATTTTGTTTAATCAGCTCATATTGTTAAAAAAATTAGAATTCTTTAATTTCTGAAGTCCCTGCTTCCTCCCCATTTTGGCACTGCTTCTCATCCTAATCTGTTATTCTTCTGTTAACCCCTAAAATTTTTAACAGGTCTTTTGAATGTTATTTTATTTAAAATTCTGAACAAAGAATTTTGCCCAGCTTCCATTTCGACTTAGTGTACATATAAAGTGCTCACTGTATCTTTAATTAGAGTAAAAGAGAAAGCCTACTTTAAATTGCCACTTGAAGGAACACTAAAATGAGTACTTCACAGTGAAATTGGTACATCCCTGACTATAGTACTTAGCTGTATTATAACAGTTCCCAAGTTACTAAAATGTGGAAATTTATGGCCACATTTAAATGTTTGAACACCTGCAGCTCTCACTGACTGGATACATAAATACTTCGGAAAATCAGGCCATTATTCCACCACGGTAATTACTTTTATAGTATTCACTAAACTTACAATGCAAAATAGCATGAATAATATGCACTGGTAATTATCCACATTTTTAGTGATAGCCACCATACACAGACACAGATGTTCAGACGGATGAAAGTTGCATGGTTGATGGCTCTGGTTCACCCTTCAGAAGTAGCATAAGGACTAGTACTGGCGCCTGAGTTTCTGAAGTCACCATCCTGTTGTAGCTATCCTGGAGGACCAAACTGAGGCACCAACACATCAGCAATTAACAAGAAGAACACAGATTGTAAAATATTTTCACTTGGTGGAAACTCATGCCAAGGAGAGAAGACAACTGTCTCTTTCATATTACTCAGCATAACCAAGCACTAGAAAGACAAGAGAGAGAAGAAGATTAAGAAATCTGGCTGCTTGGCAGAATTCATAAGTCCTTTCTGCTCTCGAGTAAAGTTCAATACCTTGTGTAAGCGGGGGGATAGACCCACTCTTGTGGGGAACTTCGCAGACTTTGTATACCACCCCGGTGAGGTGGGTAGCAAAAGGAGCTGAGTCCCTGCTCCCACTTCCTTTACCCCAAGGCCTGCCTGACCTCAAAGGCTTCTCTCCCAATCTCCCATTTGGAGGAGTCCCTGTAACCCTGACAAGGCTGGGCCCCAGAATTTCTGGGGGCTCAATCCCCACTCTTATCATGGTCTCTCAGGACAGGGCTAGGGTGTCCCCACTCCGGGGTGCTGACCACACTGACCACTCTTCTGGCCCACCAGTTACTATATACAATTTATTTAAGCATACAGAAATGAAAAGAATAACCCAATAAGAAAATAGAAAAAAGTGGAAAAAGGTGAACAGTAAACCCTCAGTGCCACCCCCTGGTGTGGAGGCACTACGCAGAGTCTTTGGTCCTGAGAAACAGTCTCACAGTCTGTCCTCCACATTGCAAACCCTCTGCCCATGCCGGGCTGCCACCGGATGATCCAGGGGACCAGATGCAGGCTCTGTCCACATGTCCCCAAGCTCCAGGGGCAGGGCCCTTCTTCTCAGCGTCAGCCCCCCTTCACTACTCCCCAGCTGCTCACCACACCCAGCTCCAGATGGCTGCAACTCCAGCTCCCGGCTGCTGCTGTGGTTCAGTGTGGCTCCTCTGGTCCTCCTGCTGTGGGGCTGCATAGATGAGCTCAGCACCTTGGGCTCCTTCTCTGGCCTCCTGCCCCAGCTTCAGGCAATTCTGGCTCTGTCACTGCCTCCAGCTCTGCTCTGCTCAGCTCCACTTGGCTCTCTGCTGGTCCAGCTGCTGTGGGTCTGCTCTGCGCAAATCAGCTCAGCCTGGCCTCCCTTCCTGGGTCCTCTGGCTCCCAGCTGCTGGCTGCTTAGTGCTTCCTCCTTAGCTCGCCTCCCCCCCCCCCCACTAGCTTGCCCAGGCATATCCAGCCTGCAGTTTCAGCTCAGGGGGAGTGGAGCACTCTCAATCAATCAGGCCATCCTGGGACACTGGCCTCTCCCACTGGCCCTGGGGCTGTCTGTTTCAGAGTCCTGCTTCCAGGCGAGAGTGGCCAATCAAAAGGCCCATTCAGTCTCAGTAAGGGGCTATCAGTCCCCTTACACTTGCAGCTGGAAATCAATGTGGCCTGAATGTCCAAAGGACAGAGGCAGAATATACGGACACTCTGCTGCACTTTCTGTAGTGGGCTCTTCCTATGATACTTCTAACAGTTTAGCAACTGTGAATTTCTTTCTCTCCTCCACCCCTCCCACTCCTTTGGCTTACACAGACTTGACAAACTCAAAAAGGGAGTTAGTGAAGATAGTGTAAATTGGAAAGTTTTGTAGGCAAAATAAGAGAACAGTGGTTGAAGCCATAATGTGCATTGCTGTTTACTGCTGTTATGATGTGTCACCAGGCAAGCCAGCAATATTTGCTCTCATCCAACTCCCTAAGATACAAATGTATATCTAAAGCTTCATTCTTATGATCTGTACAGTGAAGGTCATGTTGTCTCCTACACTGAGATATATCCAGTGCAGAATAGTTGTGGGTAAGGTGTGTATGGGGGCTGGTTGTGGTTCTCTTACTCTTTGGATTAGTCTGTGGTGGGCCCATCCCTGGAACAAATTAAAACAGTTTAAGGACTGTTCTAATTGATGCTGGTGTGTATGGTTCTTATGGAAGTGTAAACCAGTTTCACCATACCCAAATAACGGATCCAGTGAGGGAGGAACCTAAAAAAGCTCTGTGTGCCACACAATTACTCTCCCATCTTCTAGCAACCTTGCTTTATATTGTCGTTTTATTGAGTAAGACTGATGGCCTGCTGCCTCCCATATAATATTTTTGGTAGATAATGGACCATCCCCTCCTGAGTCAGGAAGTTGCCAAGCCAGGCCATAATCACTCTCAGTTGCCAGTACCCCTCCATCACCCCATCTCAGAGAAATTAGACACAAATGCAACTCATTTTGCTGAACAAAGAAATCAGTCTCTTCTAACTATCTTGACTATTCATAGCCAATCAATTCCAGTGCTGTCTGACTAGTCATAACCAACACATAATATGCAAAACTAAAATGTTCACATTCATCTTAATACCAAAATCATTTTAAAGACAGTTTGAAAACTTTCTATATTTTTTAAAAATTGTTCCAGGTTCACAGACTTGAGAAAATTCATATTTTGATGAAAAGCCATTTTACTATATTTTCTTTGGTCACGCAAGGCCCTTTGTATTCAAGCTGAAATCTCACAATGCTCCAAAAGTATGTACTAACAGCTTAGTAATGCACAGTTCTGTGGTTTATCGCTATTATTATTCAAACCACATAAGGAGGGCCTACACTTTTAGTTGACAGCCCTGTAATATCAAAAAATATTTGCAATCTTGGGAGAATGGTCCCAATTAATTAGGTGAAAATATACACTTACTAGGATGATGACCCTAGGTCTGCCTGACCTTGGCAGCATTACAGGGGTCATGTCTTCACATGGATGACCTGATCTTGAACTGTTTCCCTAATATATTAAACACAAATGGTTTTCCCCCAACACCCATCAAACACACGTCTTCTTGTTATTTCCCATAAACATACACAGCTATTGGGCCATTGGTAAGAAAATTCCAATTTTCATTAATGCTTTAGTTCATATATGTCATTCCTTAAAAAAAAACAAACAAACAAACAAAAAAAACGTGCTGGCTGAGTAAAGTCTTTAAAATTATTCACAAATATTCTTTTGAATAACACACAGCTATTTTCCTGATTATTATGTTTGACTCCCTTATTTCTACTTTTTTTATTTACAAATATGTTTTGGGGTGGGAGGAAGCATTGTGAATAGTACTGTGATTTATTCATATGGCTTTTCATGGTGGAAAAGCCATGATGGCCAATTTGAAAATTCTTTACTATTTACTCAATTGATTTAAACAATTACAAAGTAAAGATAATAACTCTAGCATCTATAAAATTAATTAACCATAAGTAGCAACATTCTCTCCACTAGCACCATTTATTGACTTGCAAAAATATTGCTGAGGTTCAGATCCAGGGTTTGGATTTGACTAATGATACAGAATATGGCTAGCCATGAAATCTGAATCCAGATCTGAATCCAAACTTCCACATAGATCAGGGGTCTCAAACATGCAGCCCGCGGGCGGCATGGGGCCCCTAAAGATATTTCCTGCAGCCCGCAACAAGACTATTGTTACTGATATTTGCACTATTGTTGTATGAAAAGGTTTCAGTGGTGTTAGTCTTCAGGCTACTGTAATAGTTCTCATGAGGCCCTGTACTAGTCCTCATGTGGTCCTCATGGTGATTTGAGTTTGAGACCCCTGACATAGATCTATGGTGGTCAGATACCAGGTTCTAAGAGTTATCATTAGTTAAAATAAGATGTGCCATGCTACAAAAAGAATCTAAGTTGCTCTGATCCAGTCCACTTCTAGGTAGGTATAAATCGTGTATTAAAAAGGAAAGTGTAAATTAAGTAGGCAAAAATCACCTTAAATTAACTTGAGTTCAACAGTCTGTTCTACATAGTATAACAAATTGATCAAAGGTATGTAATGCTTTGAAATGTACTCATGAAATATGAGTTTCCATTTTGGAAAGCATAGCATCAGCCAAAATGTGTGTGGTTACATGCACTTTTGACTTTGATTCAAAGAAAAAAGGCATGGAAGGGCCAAGTGATTTCTGACATTTGTATCTTGAGTGTAACAATTATTAATTTTTTTAAGTACCTGGTCCTAATGAACAGAACATACTCTTGCAAATAGTCTCACTGAATTAAGTGTGACTATTTGTGCAAACAGAACTCATTCAGTAAAGGTTGCAGAATCAGGCTCTCTTAAGTTTTGTTTGTTCTGTCATTTCTTGTATAACACAAACCAAACCAAAAACAAACAAATGCCACAAATTTGTACATATGATGAACGAGCTAAAACTAATTAGTCTGTGGCTAGAATTCCATACAGGCGTTGTATTCATGCAACTGTTTCAAGAGACCAATAAACCAACCAGTTAATCTAAATCATGATTAAACCTCCCTCCTTATTAAAAAGCAAGTTTTTTTAAAAAATTAATAAACTATGAAGGCCATAGCAGAAGTAATTATTACCATAAGCAGTTGTTTAATCATCTTCACTGCTGCCAGCCTACGGCTCCTTTTGAAGAATACAACTGACTTATTTTAAACACAATGAGCAAAGAGCTGGAATACATTCTGAAATAGCAAACATCAGTCATTTCCATATATTCTCCAGTAATAACTACAATTTGCGTACATCAGCCCCATTGTTAACTTGAGGCAGTCAGCCTGCTACCCAGCAATTACTAACTGAGTTCTATGACCTAATGGCCCCTTGCCTAAATTATATTCCTGATAACAAACTGAAGATATAATTATAAAAGTAAGTGCATGTTTCCCTTGTTTCTCATCTTCTCCTAAACTGGAAAATAATTGGATTCAAGATACTGTCAAACAGCATGCTGAGTGATTGATTTCAAAATCACTACATTATATATGAATAAGACTACTCTGATGGTTATGGAAAATGTTCTTCAATCTCCATATCTTTGAAAATATCTTTTAGAAGGGCAATTTTAGTAGTAGCTGTAGGGAAGTGTCACTAGTTGAGGATTGCTGCACATCTTTACATGGTAGAGAAATATAACTGAAGCAGTACTTCAGAGCTTGCCAGGTAAGTAGTGTGAAAAATGTGATGAATTTAAAAAATCCTCATGAACATGTTAAACCATTCAAATGATAACAAAAAGGAAATCTTACTTAATGAACATTTATTAATCCTTCAACATTCCCCTCAGCAGCCCAGAAAATCTTAGTCTATATGCTGCAAACATACAAAACCTACCAGAATCATACCAATATAGTCACCACTGTTACTGGTTTTTAGGATCAACAATGAGGCTTAGTCTACACTGCTGGCAAATTCAGTGGAAGTCAAAGAGAGATGTGCAAGCTACATACAGTAGCTTGCACATTGCCTCTTTACTTCCTAATTTCTATATAGCACAGTGCCCCCATTATGCTGTGCTGACGGGAAAGGCCCTCCCATCTACACAGTGTTACTCTTTTGTGGGGGTGGATTACTGCCATCGACTTCCACATCGATTGAGTGGGTTTCCACTGCTGCTCAATCAGTGCTACAGAATCAGTTTGGCGGCACTGACAGTGTTGGTATATCCTAAGCTTTGTCATCAGAGCTGTATCAGGGCTGACCCAGTGGCTTAGTGACTGAAATGCAACAAAAGAACATCATGACCTATCCTGTCTATTGAGAAGGTGGTGTCAGGTACTACTATAATGCACTCTTATGATGGTGCATTGCTTGAGGTTTCTACTCATTTTGCCCCTTCAGTCGGGGGGGGGGGGGAGGGATTGCCAAACGGGCACCTAGGAAGCTAAAGAAAAACTAGCATTTATCCTCATGAATTCTGAGGTAATCTTTGTTGTTTAAAGTCGGGGAGCATCCTACAAAGCAAAGGGTAAGGAAAAACAAGTTATTACCTAAAAGAAAGAAGGGGAGTGAGACACATCCAAGGTACAATTTGGACTAATGAATAGCTTTGTCACTTCTATCCACTAACCCATGGTGCCCTTTATGTTGCTGTAGCCTCTAGTTTGGGCTGCTCAAAAACAGCCTCTAGCATGCAAGTCACTCCCAGCTATGTGTGTGTAAGGCAATCAGCCAGCCAGCCACACCTTGCCTCTTACCAGCCTTAATATATTGCAGGGTGACCCAATCACATCCACAGTCCCAGATTTCCCCTCAGAAATTTATGACCTGTACTGACCAGCCCTCTCAAGGACAATACAAATTAGGTAAAATTCATTGTTTCTTCAACAGAAAAAATATGCATATAACTTTGCCATGCCAACTGGAGTTTCCCAGATGCTTCAGTTCAGAAACATTGGATTAGATAAAACAATAAAACAAGCGTATTAACTACAAAGAGAGATTTTAAGGGAGTATAAATAATTAGGCATCCAAGTTGGAAATGGTTATAAGGAAATGATAAAACGGCTGGTTCCTAACTTAACACACTATGTTAAATTCAAAGCAAAGTTTCCTCACTGTATGCATTCAGTAGTTTACCTGACCAAACCTCTTAGGTCAGGGCCCTTTTCCCACTCCAGTAACTGCAACCCTGTGTCCCTTCTGTTACATTGAATCAACCGGGGGTCAGGAGTCATTTGGAGTATCTTCTTTCCCTTTTTAAATGGTATTATCCCTCCCTTGGGAAGCATTTCCAGCTGGGAGCAAGGTGACAGGTTGTCTCTGTGGGCAGAGTACTCCATGCTATTTCTTTTCTAAGGCCTAATCTACACTCAAAACTTACAGAGGCACAGCTGTATCAGTACAGCTGTGCTGCTGTAAGAGCAATTAAGTAGCCATGTGACGTCAGCGGAAGAGAGCTTTCATGCTGACCGAGTAAAACCAACTAAATGAATAGTGATAACTATGTCGGTGGGAGAATGTCTCTCACCAATATAGCGCTGGTCCCAATGGCACTCATGGTGATAAAACATATGTAGTTCATGCGAGTATTTTTTCATACACCTGAGTGACAAACGTTTTGGTGGCATAAGTGCTAGTGTAGACAAAGCCTAAAAAGTTGATATTTTGCCTCTGTTCACCTTCCTGCCAAAGAATGAACATTTAGCAGGTAACAGTCCGTCAGCCTGTTTTAAACCTGACTGAGGTGTCAGCCTGGGCTTTGTCTATGAGGAACTCCTTGAACTTCTCTGGAAAATATAACTTTAGTCATGATCTCAGCTTACATTTCTAATTTCACATATAACTCTGCTACATGATTTTGCCACGATATATCAGAAAGCTATGATGTTTTGAATGGTATCTCTGTTATGCTGTCTGGAGTGGCTTACAGCTGTGAGTGCTTACCTCAGGGTAGACTGTCAGAAAACAGGGTAGATACCCCAAGCTGCCAGTGTATTCCCTAATTAGACTTTAACAGTCCAGTAACAAATGTGAGCTTCTGGCTCACTATTCCACTCCTATCATGGGTCAGAGACATTCCCCTTAGAACAGTGGTTCCCAACCTTTTTACCTTAAGGGGCACAAATACAATTTCTAAAATCCTGAAGGGCCACCAGTCAATTTAGTTAAAATTGAGAATCTAGTCCTAGATTTTTTGAAACATGCAAAAGAAGAGGCTGTCTGGCTATTGATGTGCAATGATGTTTTTGAGAAAAGACGTTTTACAGAAAAATGACAGCATATTCACATTTTAGTAGCATCACTGTGTGTGCTCATAAAATATTCACAGGAGATAAATGGCTGAATTCCTATCATTTAGAGGCTGACAAATTTAAGGAAAAATTCTACACTGCTAAGTCCTACAGGGAAATGCTATACAGTATATCAGAAATTATATATGATCCACTAGCATTGTGTGTGTGCAGTGAATAATGTGCACAAATCACAGACCAATCACCTTGTTTTTTTTTTCCTGTGACATAAATAAAAAAAAGATGGCAAAAATAGGCTGGCTACTATAAGCAAAGATTTTTCCAGGGATATTAAAAGAGAATTATTTTATGGAAAATTACTGTATGATTTGATATAAAATTATGAATTGACTTGCTTTTCTTTCTAGTACAGGTCATTCAGATCACTTCATTTTTCCGTGTCTCTCTGGTAACCAAAGATCTCTGGAAGAATTTGTTGGAATGCATATTAAAATGGAGATCTGTAATTTGCTGTGCCTTTAAATATCCTGTGTGCCACACTGATAAGCTAGTCATTGTGGGAAATGATTAAGTGTTGATAATTTATCTTTTCTCTTATTTTTACCATATTCAACACCAAAGCTTATCTCTTCATAAGGCAAGAACACATAGCAATGCAATGAGTGCAAAGTCTGTGCGTGTTTTATAGACTAATCACAAAAATCAAACATTGTATGATGTTGGATCAAGAGATGAATAGCTTAAATTTTGGAGAGGAGAGTGTCTTTATTTCTTTTCATTTTTTTTTCCTTCTTAGTTTTGATTTTCATCCACATATATATTTGCCAATAGCAAGTAGGCTACACATCTAATTTTCCTAAGTTAAGAATGTTTATAATCTAGTATCACACTGCATTTTGATAGGATAATGTTTACTCACTGTGGAATGTTTTGAGTGAGATTCCCCTATGCAGTTCAGCCACTTTCTGCCAGACTGCCAGCAAACTTAATCATGAGCTGGTACATTTAACTCAGAAAGATCTGCTAGTGGCATAATGGCATAAACACTCCTACATCATTCTTTTCCCTGTTGGTGGTCAGAGAAAAAAAAATAGTTTGATCTGGATCAGTGGCTCTTAGCCTGTCCAGACTACTGTATCTTTCAGAAGTGGTTTGCCTTGCATATTCCCAAGTTACATCTCACTTAAAAACTGTTTGCTTACAAAAACAGTATATTGGTATAAACATGTAAATAGTGTTATATTGATATTTTTATACAAATATACTGCATCTATAGCAGGAAAGTTAACCACTAGAACTTTTACCAACAGGTATGTTGTCAAAAATATTTCACCTCTAACTGACATAACTATGTTCACAAAATGTTCTAATGGAGACCTGCTCTGAGACTTCTAAGTGCCTAAGCTGCTTCCATAAATGGGACTTAGTGATGGTCACCTCAACACTATTGAAATTTTTACCAACATAAAAAAACAAACAAACAAACAAACAAACAAACAAACAAACAAACAAACAAACAAAAAAGATAAAGATGAGCTCTGCAGAGTTTGACAGCTTGACTCTTTCACCAAGGCCCAGTTTAAAAAAAAAAAAAAGACATTATCTCATCGGAATGTCTACACTAAACTTTTTTTTTTTTAAATAAGGCTTATTTAAAAAAAAACATTTTCGTGTCCATGCAGGCATTTAGTTATTCCAAAATAAGCACTTAGGTATTTTGAAAAACTATTTTATTTTTAAAAAAGTCATTCCAAACCACAGAATTGGCTTTTTTCAAAATAATAAAGGCATTCCCTGGTGGGGCTGCACTCCGCCAGGGGAGGGATACCCCTTCCTCACTAGAGAGAGATTGATGGAATATCCTGGTGGGGCTGCTTTCCACAAATTCCTGACTTTGCTACTGTTAAATGTGTTGCTATTTTCTCTGTCAGACCTGGCCTAACTATTAACTAGTCTTGTTTTCACTTACAGTAAAAAGTAAATGCCAAAAGCAAATAATAAGTAAACTTGAGTGATAAAAATCATTACCTTATGCCCGCTGGTGAAAGGAAGTGTGAGTTTAACACCTGCATTTGGAGACAGCTGGCCATAGTTCAGGCTAAGCAGGTATCACTCTACTATGCTAAACCTAGTGCATAACAACGCATGGGAATAGAACTTTTTTTGTCTTCCTTTCAAACTTTGTCAAAGGAACTGCTATATTGGATTGGAACTGAGGTCCTTATAGTTGAGTATCATCCAGTACTCATAAAGTGATTGCAAAGCCATTAGTCTTTATCTTTGAAAACTTGTGACAACTGGGGGAAGTTCTGGATAATTGGAAAAGGGCAAATATAGGGGCCCATCTACAAAAATGGGAAGAAGGAAGAACTGAGGAATTACAAATCAGTCAGCCTCACCTCAATCCTTGGAAAAATCATGGAACAGATCCTCAGGGAATGCATTCTGAGGCAACTGGAAAAGAGGAAGGTATCAGGAACAATCTGCACAGATTCAGCAAGGGTAAGTCATGCTTGGCCATCCTGATTGCCTTCTATAATGCAATGACTGCTTCTGTGGATGTGAGGGAAATGGTGGACATCAATAACCATGACTTTAGCAATGCTTTTCATAGTTTCCCACAGTAGTCTTATCAGCAAATTAAAGAAGTATGGGTTGGATGAATGGACTATGAGATGAGTAGAAAGCTGGCTAGATCATCAGGATCAATGGGTAGTGATTAATGGCTCGATTGCTTGTTATCAACTGCCAACCTGACAAGTGCCTCAGGGCGAGCTGGTCACATTTGTTTAACATCTTGATGAATGATCAGGAGGATGGGGTGGATTGCACCCTCAGCAAGTTTGCAGAGGACACTATGCTCAGGGCAGGAGAGCAGTAGATACACTGGAGGGTAGGGATAGGATAAAGAATAACCTAGGCAAATTGGAGGATTGTCCCCCCCCCACTTAAGCTTAGTTAAGGATTGTCCCCCCCCCCCTCCAAAATCTCATGAGACTCAAAATGAACAAATACAGACAGAATCTTGCATTAAGGATGGAATAATGCCTTGAACTGCTACACAGAGGGGCTCAATTGGCTAGGCAGCAGTTCTGCAGAAAAGGACTTGTGTGTTCCAGTGGTCAAGAACACAGATATAAGTTAAGAGTGTGCTCTTACTTCCAAAAAGGCTTACCACATATCAGGTTACATTAGTATGAGCATTGCAAGGGAACTGATTATTCCCCCCTATTCAGCACTGGTAAAGCACATTTGAAGTACTGTATTGAGTTTACACCCCCCTTACAGAAAAGATGAGGAAAAATTGGAGGGCATCTAGAGGAGGACAACAAAAATGATTAAGGGATTGGAGCTTACATGACTTCTGAGGAGATGCTGAAGAAATGGGGCTTGTCCAGCCTGCAGAAGAGAAGAATGAGAGAGGCTTTAACTACCTGCAAAAGAGTTCCCAGGAGGATGGAACTAGAGTAGGTTGTTTTCAGTGGTACTAGATGACAGAATTAGGAACAATGGTGTCAAATTGCAATGAGAGAGGTCTAGGAGGGTGGTGAAGCACTGAAATGGGTTACCTAGAGATGTAGAGGAACCTCCATCCTTAGAGGTATTTCAAAGTGTCCCTTGACAAAGCCCTGACTGGGATGATTTAGTTGGGGTTGATCTTGCTTTTAGCAGGGGGTTAGACTAGGTGACCTCTCAATGTCCCTTTGGACTGTAAGCTATGATTCTAAGATTCCATCTCTGACAGTAGTTTGCACCTGATGCTTCAAAAGAAGATGCAATAAAACAACAGAAATGTCAGGTTATCTCTCCCAATGAAGGTCTTATCCCATATCATCCTACTGTTTAGAGATTGGCTTAAACCCTGTATCATGATTATATAATCCTCCCCAAACTTTTTTTTTCTTTTCAAACACATTAGCAGTTGTACTTCTGGATATTTCTATTATCTATATAAATATCAATCCTTTTTTAACAGTTTTGAATTTGCCACTTTTCATTTTCTTCAACATCCCCTTGTACTTATGAGTTGAGGGAACAGAAATGTGTGTATTACCTTCTTTACATGACTCATAATTTTATATAATTCTATCATGTTGCCTATTTGTCCCCTCATTACAATAAACAATGCAAGTTTTTTTCATCTTTCTTCAACAGATTTTTTTCCCCAATCCCTGGATCATTCTTATCACTATTTCACAACTTCTTACAAAAAAGGGAAGACCCAGCAATTCACAAAGTATTCTAGATGAGTCCTAGACCATTGATTTTATAACAGAATACATAACAAATATGGAAAAATATGCCAACACTTCATTTGCTTTTTTCAATCACAGCTGTTCATGTCATCTGGTGGTTCTTTACCCACTCCTTTGTTGACACATTCAAAAACTTCTAATAGATATGGTTTTCTTTTGTTGAAACCATTTGGTTAGACTCACCTCATGATCTTCCACATCATTTGTTACTGTTACTAATTTTCATTTCGACCAATATTCAATTTGTCTGGTCTCTTTGAAGGCAGCAAGCATCCTGTGACCTGCTACTGCTGTCCAGCTGGACTTAAGGGAAGGCAGCTAGGCCTTCTAAAGGACGAAGCTGTGACAGAGGCAAGCGAAGCTACGGGGAGACTTCAGAAAGTAAGACATGCTCCTGCAGGAGAGACCTTAAGATCAGGCTAATTGCCCTGGCTAGGAATGGCTGAAAGTAGCCTGCTAAAGCAAGGAAGATGCTGAAGTACTAGGAGAGTTTAGAGGCAGTACTTTTGGGAGCGGGCACTGTGCCTCCTTTAGAACTGAGTGGAAAACTTGTGTATTTCTATTTTTAACTCTCTCAGTAAAGCCAGACCCTAAGGAGGTGTATTAGTGAACACAGAGAAAGAGTGTGGCATTTTTAGGGGCAAAGGAGAGGGCAATAGAGACAATACACTGGCCACAATGCTGTGCTCAGATAGAAGCTGACCTATTACAATTAAGCAACCTTCTGCTGAGAAAACTACAGACTGCATGCAAGGAATGAATTTGAAAGAATATAATACAGTACATCAATAGCAACAAACTGAAGCCTGAGGCTGTGGTGCCAGAAAGACCCTACAGAGTTTTATACAAGGTCAGTTCAGGGCTAAAATTAAAGTGTTCTCTAAATTTATATGATTTGAATGAGTCTGTTTTGAGAGTCTCTATCCCAAATCAGTAAACAAAATGTTCAGTAGATGACAAGCATTAGGAATTTGGCCTTCTGAGATGTAGTTTGTGGGCTATTAGAGAGTTTTGCCTATTGTGCCAATTAGGTTGTGCAAAACTGTTCCAAATAAGGATATAGAGAGAATGGTGTGAACGTGAATGAGACATAGGAACTATTCTGTTTTGCATAGGTGTGGACCTGAAGTAGTAACTTCAGTGCAGTTAAACTAATTTTAAATCAGTTTAAGTGAGAGCAGAATCAGGTATTTAGCATACAAGAGTGCTAGAATTTGCATATTGTGCGCAACTAGAAGTGGCAAAATTGGCACGTTAAACGACAAAAGAAAGAGCCTGTTTTGAGTTTAGTTTAGATAAGTTTGGTCTTGTTGACTGTGAAAAGTTCTGTTTAGGGAAGGAGGAAAAAAACCCTATTTTCCTTTATGAAAATTAAGCTTGTTTAATACTTTCTAACTGGAAAGGATGGTCACAGGGGAAAGTTCCTGTGTGAGCCAGTTCTTGTGATGGAGATGAACAAGGTCTTCAGAGAAATACGAATTGTTTTAGGCATCAATGTGAGGGGCCAAAGTTTAGAAGAAGCTTTTAACCATACCCACCAGCTATTTACCAGCTATATGGCTAAGAGTAAAGTATTTCTCTGTGATGCTGCCTAATAGACACTACATCAGATTTGGATATTAAATGATACTGGTTAAAATTTAGAGCAACTTCAGTGACCTCAATGGATTTTTTATGCATTCACACCTGAGTCACTGAGTCTTCAAAAGTGCTGCAGGACTCCTTGTTTGTTTTGTTGAAATCAGACTATCATCCTGAGAGAGTCTGACTGTAACACTATGGGTATGTCCACACAGGGCTTTTATTTTGAAACAACACTGGTTGTTTCAAAATAAAAGTCCCTATGTCCACACCACGTTTTCTTGTTTCGAAAGAAGGGAGCTCCTCATTTCAAAACAAGAGCCCTCCTTTTGAAACAGCTTAAATCACTTTGCTTTCAAAAGGATGGTTATTTTGAAACTAGTTGTTTCAAAATAATGCCGTTTGGACATGTTATTTTGAAATAAGGATTGTTTTGAAATAACAAGGACCTTCCCCCCAGTGTGCTCAGTGGAGTGCAGGGGGTCGGAGGATGCCCCAGCCAGTTTCCCCCCCACTTCCCCTTGCTGGGAGCAGGGAAGGACGGGTACCTCAGCCCCCTTGGCCCCCCCTACCCCGGCAAGGGGAAGCGGGGGGAAGCCGGCTGGGGCACCCCCGGGGCTCTGCCCCCCAGCCCGGGCTGCGGGCAAGCTGCCGGCCCTGCAGCCCGGTCAGGGGGACTGCAGCCCCTGTGGGGTGGCTGCTCCAGGGGCGGCTCACCCCGTTGCTGGGGTTGCCCCCAAGCCCAGGGTGCCCCACCCCCGGGGTTCCCTGGCACCCCCCCGCTCGTGCCTGCAGGAGTGGGTGGGGGGGTGCCAGGGAACACCGGGTGGGAGGTGGCCCCGGCCCCGCCCCCACCCACAGCAGAAGCAGCGGCGGGGGGGCAGGGGAAGCCCCTCTGCCCACGGCAGAAGCGGTGGGGGGGGCAGGGGAAGCCCCTCCCCTGCCCGCAGCAGAAGCGGCGTGGACGCAGGGGAAGCTCCCCCGCCTGCTGCAGAAGCAGTGGGGGGGGCAGGGGAGTCCCGGGGGGGCATCCCCGGCCTGGCACAAGCCTCCCTGCCCCTCCCCTCCCCTCCCCTCCCCTATTGCGAAACAGCATGTCCACTGTGTGGACATGCTATTTTGATTCCTGCTTTTTTTCTTATTTCGAAATAGCTTTTTTGTTATTTCACAATAAGATGTTTCAAAATAAGGCATTATTTTGAAACGGCTTGTTTCAAAACAAGGGCTTGTGTGTGGACATTGCCTATATTGTTAGAGATTAAACAAAGTTTATTAAGATTAGGTTAGTCTAGAGTAGTGGAGTTTGCAGTGAATAGAAGATTTAGAATAATTTGCTGTTGTACATCTGGTTTATTATCCAACACATTCACTGCCTGTGCAGAACACTAACTGAGCAATTCAAAGAGGTCATCGCTAATTCCCTCATGTGTGGCTTCATTTTTGCAAATCACAAGCTGTAAAAAGGAGTTTGGGATAAAGTTTTACTTTCCCCAAGTCCTTCTCTATTTGTTAAATTTAGCACGTTTCATCTTACTGGATTTTAATTTTTGTGAAATGTGCTAAAGCAAATGAATGCAATTTAAAGTACTTCTTATGGCAGCCGTCTGTTCAGAGATGGTGTAGAAAGCATAGCTAAAATGGGGGAAATTGTCAGAAAAATTTATAAGCTATCCTGACTAAAAGATAATGAATATCCATGATTCTGTTCCTTGCACATATATGGAATAAATCTAATGATTTACAGGTATCTATTCTAATTCACACTGTGCTGTCAGTGGGTAACATCAAGAGAAAAGCAGTACTACTCAGCTCCATGTGTTAAGTATGAGCTAGATTCTGCCTCTTCTATTCACAAGAAGTAATATTTCATTTTGAAGGTAGTCTAATTTAAATCAATAGACAATTAAATAGCAAGGTATTCTGACTGTATGTCCTACATTTTAATAATATTTATGTGCATTCTTAGTTGTAGCCCATCACCTCTGTCCTGGTAAGTGGCTTAGGCAGCCCGTGGGCAACATTGTTTTAGGTGGATTCTTTTTATCCTATGATGCTCTGAGACTAGATACAAAGTTCTGCTTTTACAGTTCAAGTTGATAGTGCTTAAAGTAATTAAATGAACTGGAGACTACTGTTCCATATACAATGTCTAGCTCTATCCAAAGACTGATTAAAAACTTTTAAGCTTTTTCTTTAAAAAATATTACAATATGGGCCCCTAGCATTTAAAGGACTCTAGAGTGCTATAATTGCAGTTAAGAGATGTATCAATAACCTTTGAAAAGAGGCAGTTTCACCAAAGTGTGAAAGTATTCATATGAAGCCAAAATGGACTCCCTTACATGACTTGAAGTCCTTGTATTATTCAATTTCATACATTTGAACTGTTTAAAGTGACTGTGCCACCACAGTTCAAAGGCAAATGAATAATAAAAGATGGTTTGATGGTAAGATTGGGGCAGTTGAGTTTATTAAAGACAATGATAGTAGAATTCTTTGTAATTGCCCTTTTTTTCTGTCACCTTTATCAGAGCTGAGCTGCAGCTATGTTATAATAGGCAATGCTTCTTTTCTTAACACTATTACAGTATGGGATGCCAACTTTCAGAAGTTAGTGAAGCCACCAGGTGTGCATTTCTTTTAGGTTACTAATGCTTTAGATTTCTGTTTATCAACCTATTGGAGCTACTTTGCTACTACAGCACTAACCTAAAGCATTCTTATATGAACACATGCTAATATTTTCTCATTGCACATAGTGTCTCTTATGAATTATAGATGCTATATGCTGGTGTAGTTATGCCAAGAGAAATCTTGTTTAGAATTTCTCACATTACCTAATTTTGCATATGACACATGAGGTTTTACATTAACTTATTTTTCTCTTGTCAACAGTATTTCACACTTAACTAAATATAAGGGAAATGGTGCAAAAAATGAATATTTTAGCACCTTTTCCTCTAAATTTAACAAAAAAGGCACATGCTCTTTAAAAAGAGGAAAAGGAGGGAGTACTGTTTATACTTAACGATGCCAATTAATACCTACACAGATAGCTTTTTATTTCTTTACTATAACACCAACTCAGCAGTTCCTATTGGCAGATCTTCAGCTGGTTAAACTCAACACTGATTGTCAGTGCCTTGTGACTATGTTTTAATTCTGCTATAGCTGAATAATAAATAGAGTATTGTCTTTACATTCTTTTAAAATTGCAACCTGAACAAATGGAATCCATCTGGTCTCTTGGCATAACTAGAGAACCAAAAAGACAATGCAGCATTCACCTAGACCAGAGATTGGCCTGGAGTTTATTACTGAATTGCCAAAATACAGAACAAAATCTGGGATTAAACCTACAATCCACATCCTACTCTGGTAAGATCAAAATGGTCAAATGTAGGCCAAATTCTGCTCTGCTCATGGTTACAAAAACTTCACCCATGTAACTGAGAGTGGAATTTGGCTCACTCTGCCTTTGATTGACTACACTACACTAATACAGCCTTTCATGCTGATACATCAGAATAAATTCAGTGCAGCTTTGAAAAAGATTTGAAAGAGTCCTGATTCAGCAAAGAATGGAGGCCTGAATGCACAAAAGGAGTTAGGCATTGTGACATTGAGTATCAGAACACGTAATATGTCGGTACCTATAAAAATCAATTAGTTAAGTATGAGTTGGACACCTAATTTCCTTGTACAATGAATGGGGAGAGATACATGCCTCAGAATCAGATTAACAAAAGCTAACACACTAGAGAGGAGTCTCCCAACCTAACAATGGGAGATGCCAACCAGAGAGAGGTGCATTCTATACCCCACCTATTTCACAGAAATAGGTACCTGTCACTTCTAATGATTCACTGCCAGGAACTCTGTGGAGTTAGGCATACATGCCATTTTTACAAAGGGGAGGAATAGTGAAGAAAGACAGAGAAGACCTTCCTTTATAAATTTTAGGCCACTGTATAGGTACTCACCCAGGATGTAAGAGACCCCAATTCAAGTCCCCACATTGACTCAGGGAGATAAAGGGATTTGAAGAGAACTCTGCGACATCTCAGGTGAATGTCTGAATCACTAAACGATATTCTGACATGAGGCGCTCTCATTCTGTCTTGTAGAAGCTGTGCCAGTGTGTATAAGTAATTAGAGTCACTGGAGCAGGAGGACTGTGTCCTGGGTCTCTCACATCCTCCATGAGTGCTCTGGTCACCAAGCTAAAGGGTCATTTTCACACCTGAGCAGTCTTTCTCAGTGTCTACCAAATGACTGTTTAAACTATTCCACCTTACTGGGCCATGAATGCAATTTAGGTGCTCAAATGCCTATGTGCCTCTGGTTTGTGATTGCTCTAGGGCTTAATCAGCTGATGGACATCTGGACATCATAGTGACACTGCAGTGCACGTTCTCAGAGGATTGTAGCTGACAAGGGTACTCTTTACGGCAAAAACATAGGTGCTTAGTAAGTTTAGGCACTAAAGAGTGCAGCAGGAGCTTTATGAATCATAGTGAAACTTAAAACTGGGATTTAGGTGCCTAAATCCAAACTCTGTCCCTGCTCCTGGATGAACTATGTTGCCAGCCTCTGAAGCTGCCTGCTCCTTTGATCTCTGCTAGACTCTAAACAGCCTTGGAACCCCAAAAAAGCAGTCACCAGCATGCTTCAGCTCAGACCATGTCTCATCCTCCAACCAAAATGTAGTCCACCCACCAGTCTCTTCCCTGGACTCAGACAGGGTCTCATCTCTTTTTCCCCAGGCATGATGGGAGCCATAGTCTCCTAATTACTTTAGAGGCCCGTCAGGCACAGGGTGCCTACACCTACAAATACAGTGTGGGAGAAAGTATAGTGATTTAGCTAGTTTAATTTGTGCTGCAAATTGTATCATGATAATCAGCCAGAATGAGTAGTGAGTGCAGCATTCATGATGCACTACATATGTGATGTGTTTTTTGGTTCTCTCATTTTCACTGTTCATTTTCCCTCACATTTTTTGCTGCTTACCATCATAAGACTGTATGGGCTGTTGTTGGGGAAGAGCATTGCAGTGATAAAAGCTTTTGTTGTTATTATGCAGAATACTAATATACTTGGCTCTTCCAAATGATGCTGAGAGACAGACAGAAGTTTACTTCTGACCTTGCCTACCCGTTTTAGAAGGTTCAAAGCTGAATTTTTAAAGAAAACAGTCACAAAGATAAACCACAAAAGGAGAGACATGCTTCGCTTAAGGCCTTCATTCTAGAATACCATGACTTGGCTGAATCTGTTATCCCATATTAGAGCATTTTCTTACTTACTTTTTGGGTGGCTCATTAAAAATATATACAGCACTGCAGCCAAGATAAGATTCTCACTCAGAAATTCCCTTCTTTGTGGTTTAATGTGAGAAGTTTAGTATTATTTTAATATTGTCTTTTCAATTTGGTTTCTCATCTTTTGTTTTTCCAACAGTTAGATTAGGAAGCTCGCCTATCACAATAAATATATTGCATACAGCTGCTGTTCTAAGCTAAAATATTAAGATGTAAAATCCCATTAGAATCAAAAAAGCACCCATTATAATTCATTTGTTAGGCCATAAGATAGGATATTAATGTAGAAAAATAACTTCTATTTACTTTGTCAAATTCACTTAAATTTATAGGAGCACAAAAAATACAAATTTGTTATGCTATAGAACAAACATTTTCCTTTAATTTTCCTTTGTAGTTAAAGTTATGTGATGAAAATTGGTTCTGTAGTTAATGCATGTTATGAAATGCATTAATCCACCTCTTTAAACACTTCACAATGATTCCTTCCCCTTAAACCAGTACAATGCAATCCATGGTGCTATATACTTAATGAAGCTTCTGCAAAGTAAGACCCCATTCCCTGAAACCTATACATGTTTAACTTTATGCAAAGGAGTACACCTACTGGTTTCAATGAGATTACTCATGAATGTAAAGTTAAGCATGGGTGTAAGTGTGTGCAGGATCAAAGCCTTAACACTAAAACACAAAAGCCCAGATTTCTTTACAATAAAAGGCGGGGGGGGGAGGGGGGGAGGAGGCGCTGGTTAAGTATTCAAAAACTTCTGCTCCAAAATGGAAAACCAGTAGCTGAACATACAATATATTTTGATTTAAAAACAGGAAAAAGAAACTTCATGCTGTATTCGATATTTGTATATCAGATATGATTGCTTCAAACCTATTTCTGGCTAAGTGTTCAATTTCAAAAAGCACATCTCTGGACAAAATGCCAAATGAGTATTTACTGTGTCTCTGCCACAGCAATGGAATAAGTAGAATTAATTCTCTTGGTGTGGTTCACACCCAAAGAAAAATCTGGTTTTCTTACTTAGTGCTGAAACAGTAGATTGCTTTAGTTCTCTAATACAAAGAACTTGTATGTAATGAGGGGGAGCACATTTGTGTTTCAATCACAATAATTTCCAACAATTGTGGTAATTTTCTGGCTCCTTTGTGAATGCCAGTTGGAATCAGTGAGCACCTGAAACAGAATGGAGAGTAATGTAAAATGCAGTGCATGTCATTGTCATTCTTTAAATATGTAGGTAAAAGAATTACATAGACAAAATGTATCATGGTAGCATATAAGTTATCGAGCGAAGAAAGAGGTACAACATAGGTGCATATACTTTTTATTTTTTTTTTTTTACAGTTCAACATTAAGTTAATATTCTCATATACCAGTAGCTATACCAAATGTTTAGTGGGAACAGGTTTGTTATTTGTGCATCATTTTTATTTTTAGCTCTTACATCTCTAAAGACTTGCACATCCATTTACATTCCAATGAGCAAAAATTAGCTGCTAGTGTTACTGATGGCTGGGTAAAACGTACCTTAGACTCAGTCATTAAATGAGCATAAAACTCTTCTGATGACCTCTTCCATCACCAAATTGCCCAAAATGTGGCCTGCATCCAATTCCTTGGCTCAAAAGTTTCACACACACTGCTTTCTGTCTGTGATTCAGCAAGGTACTTAAGAAAGGGTATATTTTAAGTTTGTATTACCATAGAATTTAAGGATAGTACTCACATATAAAGATGCAGATCTGCTTAAATACGGCACTGAGTCATACTTGGGTGTATAAAACGTAAATGTTGTCTAGCTTGCTATTAAATTCAGTTTATGACAAATTTGTTACCTACAGTTATAGAAACTGAAAACTGGCATGAACCCAAATGCTAGAAACTAGCATCTTTCATCTGGGTGCTGAAGTAGATCTGAAATAACAGATTTAGAAAAGATAAAATGTTGAAATTTACCAGGAGATGTTTTGTTGTTGCTGCTGCTCTGGAAGTGAAGTGAAAGTGATTAAAAAAAAAAACAAAAAACAAACCTCTCTCTCTCTCTCTCTCTCTCTCTCTCTCTCTCTCTCTCTCACACACACACACACACACACACACACACACACACACACACAAAGTGCCCTTTTCCACTTCTCAGAAGGGAGGAATTTATAAAGTCATTTTCATGACCCAGAATACCCTTTATCAGGTTTACTAACCTTACATTTTTTTATACAGCAATACTAGTTGAATGGAACAGAATGAGGCAAAAGAGGGAACTAGGCTAATAACATTTTTGTTTCTCTCATTAGAGTAAGATGTGCCACTGATAAAGATGCTCCAGAACCAATTAAACTGTTAGCAGGTGACTGGGCTTGAGTAATTGAGTGCAAGTCAAAATTTTAATTTCCATCATTGATTCATTCATACTGAAATATATGATAAAATGTTTTTAAACAAACAAACAAACAAACAAACTTAGTGAATGCAGTTTATTATTTCAACACAACACTCATTATGGTCTCAATATTCAATTACACAGGAAGAACAGATTCTTTTACTGTTTGTTTGTTTGTCTGGGGGCTCTAGTGAGGTATGAAGCTTGTATAATTTAATTTTCTATTTAAAAAGGCAAAACTAATTAATTATGAAGATATTCCAGCAATGCCACTTGCATAAGAAATATAAAGAGGAAACATTTTATCTGTCTCAGCAAGCTTGTAATTTTTGGAATTTCTGTATTAAGCTGGCAATTGGAGAATAAAGACAGACTGTATGGAATGGAATTCCAGTTTATTCAACCCTGGGAACAAAGCCGGGAGTCATAAAAGCTTTAGTGATTGGGTCACGCTTTTATTTCTAATGCTTCCAATCAGAATTTGGAAATTGGATATTAATTTCCAGTATATCCTATATTGTGAGCTTCCTCCCTGAGGATCATGAGATAATCTGGTAGATTATATGTTAGACCTTGATCTTAGATCAGACATCACAGGGTTTCTATTTAATATTCAGTTTATATGATGTTTTCTCTGTTTCTGTGATGCAGCATTGCTTAAGAACATAAGAATGGACTTACTGGGTCAGGTGAATGATCCATGTGGCCCAGTATCTTGTCTTCCAACAGTGGTTAATGCCAGGTGCTTCAGGGGGAATGAATAAAACAAGTAATCATCAAGAGCTCCATCCCATCAACTTCTACCTTTATTCTTTGAGAGGTTGAGAAAAATGTTCACCATCTCATAACTGTGATGGGTTGCGAGAAATCATTCATTCATTACTTTAACCTTGTATCAGAGCTGTCAGATCCAGTAACAATGCCTAAAATCGCTACTAAATTTTCAAGGAGCGTATTCCTTCCCTCCTGACATAATAAACTTTATATGTAGAGCTGCAATTTAGAGTGCAAACGCCATGTAGTTGTTAAGAATATACTGAGTAGGGCTGGGTGCAGCAGCACATCCTGGGCAGTAACATGGTGAGACTACAGGCTTAGTATTTAGAAAATCTAGCTTATATTTGCTGCTGTTTCACAGGGTCCCTACTTAGCTACTGTCTGACATTCCAAATATAAAAATTTGATAAGAATACTTCACTGCCATGAAGGAGTTTAGGGAGGCCTAATTTATTGGTGCTCAGATGAGTCTCAGAGAAATGCACATTAACAAAGAGCACCTTCTTGTGCTCACATAGGGAATTTAATAATTTCTCTGTTTTTCTCCACCCCTTTTCCCCAGTACAGTTGTGCTCCAGTACAGTTCACTATCCACACATCATCCAACTTGTATAAGACATTTTATTATCAGTAGTATACACTCTTTGTTTTATAGCATTAATTTACCACTATAAAATATTGGCCAGTACATCTCTGCTGGTGACACTAGCATCATGTGGACATGAGAAATAACCTGCAAGTAGTTTTTTCTCTTAGATATGAACTTGTGTTTTCCACAACCATTAACCATGCATGAAAAGGTAGGGGTCCCTTTCATACCTCTGTTGATCAGTTGTTGTCAAGGTACAACTCACAGGTCTAGTGGCTGGGATACTCGGCTGGAAGTCAAGAGACTGGAGTTCTCAGCTCTTTCTGGCTCTTTCGCTGTAGTGCTGTGTGACTTCTTTCAAGTCACTCCACCACTCTATGGCCATGTTATTCCATATGCCTTTTCCCTGTCTTGCTTACTTAGACTGTAAATTCTTAAAGGAAGGTGTTGAGCACAGTGGAATGTTGGGCACAATGGAGTCCCAATTTCAACTGGGAAATTTATAATATAAATAATAATCTTCATCTTCAGAAGTAGCTATTATGTGGAAGTTACATTAAGGGAGAAAATCTGCCACTTACTCTTAAGAAACAGAATGCTCAAAGCAAAACAAATAGTTTCATGTTTTCACCCTTCAAGATCTGTAGGATCATGGACTTTACTACCTATGACAATTAATATACAATCTGTATGTTGAGGCATCTGAGTGACTTATTATACTTCAGTAATTCTCACCATGATGTTAGATAATATTTAAATGAATCTGAGTGCTGTTGATCTCAGAAATATGAGCTCACTATTGGCAGAGCTTTAACAAATGTATAAATTAGTTAGTATTAGTATTAGAGAAATGAGGTCAGAATGCTTTCTTGAAGTGGAGCTAACTGGCTAAAATCTGCAATTAAGTAATTCTCAGAAGATATTTTTTTCTTTTTTGGTCAGATTTACAAACTTGTTTTCAGGAATCTGCATCTCAGGAGAGGTTTCCAAATTTGATGTTAGAAACTCAGAGCTAATTTACATTTTTTAGAAGACCATTTTGAAAGGAGTTTTACTATTAATTATTTTCTAAGGACCTGATTCTGCAGTGAGATCCATTGAAGTAGACATCCTCTCCTTCTGATTGCTTATGATGTTCAACTAGTAGAAGAAAATGCAAATGAGAGACTGGTATACATGAATTAGCAGTGTAATTCCCACAATGTGGTAAATACTCTCTATGCATAGAAGACACTGCTGACCCTTCCCTAAAGAGTCTATAATCCAGGACTCATTAAAAATACAAACACAAATAGAAAAAAAGACACATGAGACACAAAGTAAAAACAGAATCTTTGACAGTAGTTTTCTTGATTTAAATAATCTATAGGGAGAATAAATGAAATTAAATCCCATCCAAATGAAATTGTAAATGGTGCATAAGGAATAGCAAGAAAAGTCCAAAAAAAGACCCCCCCAACAAACAAACAAACAAACAAGCAAGCAAGCAAGCAAACAAACAAACACCTCCCCCCCCAAACAAACAAACCAATGTAGCATATTTAGCTTTCTAATCACTTTGATTAGTAGGATATAACCAGGTGTGAGTTGGTTTATCTGTAAACTGGTGGCCAAACTCAAGAGTAACCTTAAATTACAGGACTCCTACATCTGTTGGCTGGATTTATTATTTCTATATAGGGTATGTCTACACAGTAACTGTTATTTTGAAATAACCCCTTTCAGAATAACTCATTTTGAAATAAAATCCTTATTTCGAAATAAGTTAATTCCAATTAACAGTTTGTTAATTCGAATTAAGGGAAAGCCTGCTTTCAAAATGGCTGTTATTTTGAAATGGTTATTTCAAAATAAGGCCATTCAGACATGTTGTTTCGAAACAGTTGTTTCAAAACAATGGTGTTGTTTCGAAACAACGTGTCCAAACACCGTTGTTTTGAAACAACCGTTTCGAAACAACAGCTATTTCGATTGCCTGCTAGGATTAATGGTTTTGAAATAACAGCCATTATTTTGAAACAACAGGTCCCGTTGTTTTGAAATAAAAGTACGTCGTGTGGACATGAGAAATTTTATTTTGAAACAATGGCTGTTGTTTCGAAATAAAACTCACGTCTGAACACAGCCTATGTGTACCAAATAAACCAAAAGAGATCCTCCCTCTGGGCAACCTGCCAAGAGCTTTGCCAAATTTGTCTAGGGTGGAAGGATTTTTTTTTTTTGGTGTTATTTGTTTTAAGTTAAGTGCCTTACTAGAATCCTGAAATGTATTCTTAGACACAAAGAAGCTGTACTTTTCAATGCATAGAAAAGTGAGTTTAGAATTTCTCTGCACTGTATTGGCCTATCTCTTGTCCCTATCTTTCAGTATACTCATAGCTTATTGGAAGTCTGGGAAATTAATTCACTGACCTAAGGGTTATGGTGGATGGGAAGCTGGATATGAGTCAACAATGTGCTCTTGTTGCCAAAAAGGCCAATGGCATATTGGACTGTATCAGTAGAAGGGCTGCCAGAAAGTCAAAGAGTGTGATTATTCCGTTCTATTCAGCACTGGTAAGGCCAGTCTGGAATACTGTCTCCAGTTTTGGGCTCTGCACTCCAAAAAGGATGTTGACAAATTAGAAGAAGTCCAGCGGAGGACGGTGAAAATGATCAGGGGGTTGGGGAACATGACTTACGAGGAGAGACTGAAGGAACTAAGCTTATTTAGTCTGCAGAAGAGAAGACTGCAGATGGATTTGATAGCAACCTTCAGCTACTTGAAGGGGTGCTCCAAAAAGGACGAAGCTGGGCTGTTCTCAGAAGTAACAGAGGATAGAACAAGGAGCAATGGTTTCCAGCTGCAGCTGGGACAGCTGAAGTTGGATATTAGGAAAAACTTTCTTACTAGGCAGCTGGTAAAGCGTTGGGATGGGTTACCTAGGAAGGTGATGGAATCTCCATCTTTGGAAACGCTTAAGGCCTGGTTAGACAGAACCCTAGCTGGGATGATTTAGTAGAAGTGGTCCTGATTTTAGCAGGGGATTGGACTAGATGAACTCATGAGGTCCCTTCCAACCCTATGATTCTATGACTATTATATACAAGTACTACAAGGGTTACATGATCCACTGCCATCTTCCTTCTATATGATCCATTACATCAACAATCTTCTCTTGCAGTCTAAGAATCTTTTGTGACAATACACAGAGCAGTCATTCATTTCAGCTGCAAATGCACAAACCTTAGGGAAGGTCCAGTATGCAGGAAAGATTTTTCTTTTCCCCTTAAGCATGTTTAAATAATATCTTTAAAATTCTTGAGTGAAAATCTTTACAAAAGGTGCTATCCAAATAGAATTTAATCTCTAGATCTTTCTTTTTCTTAAGAAGAAGCAGAAAAAAGCACTGCCTGGGCAATTGCATGACCAGTGTGCATCATCTCATCTGAGTTATCACTTCCAGAGTGAGAAAACAGTTTAGTGTCTGTTTCTCTCTGCTGAAAAAGACTAGCCGTAGTTGCAGTTTAAATTTCCATGGTGTTTTTGATCATGCCATTGTAGATAACTACAAATACATCCTCTCAATATGCAACAATAGTCAAACAGGAAAATAGGCTATATTTAAAAAGTGAAGAGACTGGAGTGTCAATACACATGATAAATCAGTGGTACATTTCCATTTTGAATACTTCATTAAAATTTCAGTCACGTTCTGTGAAAAAGGGAACAGCAGAATTTTAAATAGATCCAGAAGCATGTAATGAACATGATTAAAGGAATGAGGATCTCCCATATTAGGAGCAATTTAAAACATTAATATTAATTAAGTTTGAAAAGGTGACAAGCAAGAGAAGAAATAACAAAGAGATATATAAAATTAAGGATGGTATAGAGCAGGCAAGTCATACACTCTTGTTTTCCACCAATTCTAATATAACAACAAGAAAATAATTAAAACAGTTAATTTAGAAAAGAAACAACGAAATGTTTCTTAGCACAATGCATCACTTTAACTTGGAAAACTCAGCTATCTATGTAGAGTTAAACAAGGTAGCATTAAGAGTGACAGGATTAAGAGTAGCTTTTGTATTTACATTACCTAGGATAAAGTAATATTGTACAAGCTACCAATCACTATGTATACAAACTGATTTCCTGCTGAAATAAAAAAAAAAAAAACCTCCTTCCCCATGTCTAATTGCCATAGAATGGTATTGTACCCCATGTATCTTGATATGCCACATGCCTTTATTAACATATTCAAATCACATAACCATCATTTTATTCTACTTTGACACCTCTTCATAGGTGTTTGATCCTGCCCCCATTGATGTCAATGGTGAAACGTCCTTTGACTTCAGAGAATCCAGATCAAGCCCGAGTAACTGGACAATGGATTCTCAAACTGAGGGTTGTGACCAGTTGGAGGGTGTGAAGTTATTATGTGGGGTTCACAAGCTGTCAGCCCTTCAACTGCTGGTGGGCGTGACATGTTAGGGGGATTATCATCACATTTGGGAAAAGAGCATCACAGCCTGAAATGTGTTCCAAGGGGGTCCCAGCAAAAGAAATCTGAGAACCCCTAAACTAGACGGAGTCCACCAAACAACTGTCAAATATAAATGTCTTTTTCCCACTACCAACTAGGTCCAGATAGGAACTGGCACTTTAATGTTACAGGCTCTTCAGTCTGTTACCAGTTCTGGAACCTAATGGTTCCTGCTTTAGGATTTATAGCTATGGATACCTGCAGACCTGGAAGGCTAGCAGAGTTATTGCAGCTGGTCTTACTAGGTCTATTTATCTAAATGCACACTGAAGTGTCATTCATTTTAGAAGATGAGTGAATCGTCAGTCAATGTCAAAAGGGATAGCCTTGTTAGTCTAGTCCAGTAAAAAAAACAACAAGGAGTTGTGTGGCACTTTAAGACTAACAGATTTATTTTTTGCATGAGCTTTTGTGGGAGAAGATCCCACTTCCTCAGATGCTTTGAACATGGGTGAACTTACAGAAAGGAATGAAACTAAATGCAAGGGGGTGTAAAACATAGGATCAGGTCATACAGTAACAGCAAATCAGAGCAGTTTTCAGGTTCAAACCATGGGAAACCTGAAGTCAAATTACCTTCTAGACTATGGGTTCTTTTCCTATTACAAAAGGTAATTTGACTTCAAGCTGCTTTACTAAAGGGTGTGTTTTGTACCGCCAGCCACAAGCACTGCTAATTGGAAGGGGTGCTGAAACAGAGCGTTACGTCTCTGGGGAAAGTTTCTGGTAGCAACAAACTGCTGGATCCTTTCCCCGCTACCAGATCTTTTTACTGCTGGGGCCTTTCACTGCAGCAGAAAGTGTCTGGTAGCAGGACACTACATTGCTACAAATAGTGCTAAAAATAGGAGTGTAGTTGTAGGAAGCAGTGCTTGGGTGTGCAGAGCGCCATGGAAAGTATGTGCCTTGAGGGTTCAGGAATGTAGGGCATTCTACTCTACTTCCTAAGCTATGTTTCACTGGCAACACTAACAAGTGCTAACTAGGAGCACAGCATCTGTTCTGTAGTGTGCAAACCACCATAAAAGTAGATGCACCTAGAAGTGCTTTAGAGCAAATGTGCTTTGGTTTAGGAAAAGCCAGTCTTTAATGTAGCAGAATATTATTTTGATCATACTACCTACTTCTGCATAAATCGAGAAAAAGAGATAATTTGTATTTCTATGAAGCCTCCCAGCAGAGAATCACTACAATTACATGCTGTAATTTAGTTTCTATACCTCTAACTTGTATTAATTACAGGTATTGAACTGTAGGTTTATATTAATAATTCCATTTTACAGATGAGGAAATAGAAGGAAAGAGAAATTGTGATGACTTGCTGTAGATCATAACTAAATATGATGGAGCTGGGAGTAGAACTCAATTGTCCTGTGCCTTAAATACAAGTCCCTCTTTTCTCTGCATAAGACAGGCATTCCTCCCAAACAAGAACATATCAAATATTCACCTGTATGAAAAACTGCGACTCTTAAGCTAACTGCAACATTGAATTGAATGATTGAATAAGAGTACACATTTTTACGGTGCTTTAGAAATTCTCCTAGGGAATCTGGTTCACCAGAGATTTTCATAAAAGATTTCATTTTGATGTGAAGAAGGAAAAGTAAAATGAACTATATTTCAGCCAAGTAATAGTTGAATGGTGCAGTAACTGTGTATAATTATGCTAAACACTATGGTAAGAGAGGGTGATCTAGGCCAGTTCACAAAAGCACAATTTGGACTAATAAGATTAAATTTACCAAAAATAAAATTTTGGTTAAATAGCTATAAGCATGTTTTAAGGCTGAGTTCTAGTTGACTGTGGACTAACACCCAAGGGAAGTAACAGAAGCTCTAATGCTTAGGAGTAATTTAAAGTGAGCTGTACAAAGCCCTAAAAGTCTCTCTCTCTTACACATGCACACAAGAACATTCCTACACACATGCTCTTTTCTGTCTCCAATATCTATGACTTAGTTGCTGGCATGGTTTTGAGCTGGCAAAGATTGTACTCAGCTTTATTTTCATCAGATGCCTTCTGTGGCAGAAATTGGTAGCTAACATAGTATTAGGGCTAATATGGAGCTTTTGTAGGTTTTTTTTTTAAAGAACTTATTAATGTCTGGTTCATCTTTGGCATTTCAGAATTATTGACTCCCTTATCTGACTGACGCCGCTCCTTATCTGTACCATTCTTCAACTTCTTACTCATTTTGAAATCGCTTATGACCTTGTTACTATTTATATTCAGAATTAAATTCTATTAAACCTAGTTTTCACAAAAATCATAAGGGACAAGCCATCTCTGGATCTCTGGCTCACTAAAGAAATATAAAGAAATAGAAGCAAGCAAGGTATAGACTCAAAGTGACAAATTGTCTCCAGGTTCTTTATTTATTGATTTTTCTGATGTTATTTATGACCCAGCTGGGAAGCACTTTTTAAATTAAAATATATTAAAATCTATTTTCAGTTTTGCTTTCATCTTTCCTGTCTACATAATCCTTTAATCAATGCACAGTATAATTACATAGGAAAGGCGGCTCTGAGGGTCCAAATCTTAGGTCTGGCTGAGATTTTCTCAATATAAGATCTGCAAGGGGAAGGAGGGGAAAGGTGACAGTACTCCACCTGCTCCTGGGGCTGGCTTGGCCCCTGCAATAATGAAGAGTTGCCACCCATCTGCTATAAATTCTGTCTGTCTTCTCATGCATGAAGGAACTGTTTTGACAACCAGGAATTGCCTGGGCATAGTGGTACTCTGACTATGCCCCATTTTGTCTGGCTATGCTTGTGTTCTGTGGGGGGGGAGAGAAAGACGCAGAGTCAGAGCAGCTAATTCTAATCCACTAAGAGACTCCCCGCTCAAGCTAAATCCTGGTCAAGATAGTTTTAAAGTCCTTTTGTACCATCAGAGTGGTTCATAGAGACAGCAGTGAACTACAATAGCTACCCAAAATGTCCACATCTAGCTAAGCATATGTTGCCCTTGAAAACAAGATTACTATCAATGTCTTGTTTTATGTTAATAGAGACTCAGGAAATTTGCAATGCTAACTCTGGACTCTGTCATCTACCTATTACCTGGGAGACTTCTACTTAAGGACTGATTTACAGAAAGGAGGACAGGTGAAAGCAGTCAGCAGTATGTTGTCATAGAGGCAGACAAGCAGGCCAACAAATATGCAAACTTCCCTTCTATGTTAGGCCTGCAGGGGTTTAGATTATTCTACCACGTCTCCACAATGCCCATATAAAGACTGATCTCTGGACTACATCTTGTGGATGCTCAGACCTCTACCTAGGGCATTAATCAACTATGTACAGTGGGTTTTCCAGCAATACAGGAAGAAGAATGGCAGAGGTATATTGGGCTTGGAGATTTATACTGTGGGTAGATAAGTAAAGCTGTTAGTATGATGTGTAAATGAGGTTATATGTAGTGTTTGGAATCCCTAATCCACTCTCAATGCTCTCTAACATGAACCATTCAGTTACTTTTCAAATTTGTAGACAAATAGCTCTTTTCATTTTTGGCAAAATCTCATCTGCGTGGAGCTACCTGTATAAGGATCTGGTAACTGCACCGATCATGTGCATATACAAAAGGTAACCCCATTTGTGATTCTTAATACCAATATATTTATACAAATGCCTGAAAGCAAGGACTTTTTTTCTTTGTTTTTCGAGAGGAAGCATACTGCTGGCACTCAAAAACCAATGAGCCTATTTTATATATTTATACTTCACATTAAATGAGATTTTCAGGAAATAAAACTTCTCATTGTTGTTACAGCATAAGTCTAGAATCGTGAAGTTTAAGTATGTGCTATTGGAAGATGTTGGTTTTGATAAAATTATATGCTAAGGTGTTATGTATTTTAGCTTTTGAAAAGAACCTGAGAAGATAACAGGATATAGAAGTCATGAATGGGAGACCAATTTGATCATTTAAGCCAGGGGTCTCAAACTCAAATCACCATGTGGGCCACATGAGGACTAGCACAGGACTGCACGAGGTCTAGTATATTAGCTCAAGGGCTGCACCACTGAAATCTTTTCATACAATGATATTGCAAATATTGGTAATAATAGTGTCATTGCAGGCCACAGGAAATAACTTTAAGGGCTGGATGCGCCCCACGGGCCATGTGTTTGAGATCCCTGATTTAAGCCATCTCTTTGCCAAAGGCAGAACATTTGTTCAAGCATGTTTTAAATCTCTCTCTCAGGTAATGGGACTTGTAATGCTGCTCTTGCAAGGCAAGGTATGTAGACCTTGCCATGATATTCAGCTTAATATACTTGCACTGCACAGATGACCACATGGGGCTCTGGATAGCCTGCAAGCCACAGAATTATGTTGATTGTGTTTCTTTACTAAAAGTTGAAAGTTTCAAACAGGGGGAAAGATGGAGACATTTACTGAAAAGCTCTAATTCAGGTGAAAAAACTAGGCACCCACTTTGAAAACTACCATTGCAAATTTAAGGCTTTGCTTTTTTCATGTTTCTTCACAAGTAAATCCAGCCCACAGACCATTCATTGTCCTTCCCTGAACTCACTCTAGCTGCTCAGTTTTGAACAAGACATCACAGGTGAGGCTACAACAAAGCTGTCTAGAATGCATTTTGTTTCCTGCAAGCTCCAGGATGTAGAGATTACAATTGCATTGCTCTTTTCTAGTGCTCTGCCTTGTCACATTGCAAACTCAAACTAAATTTACTGTGCACTAATTGCCCCCAAGTCTTCCTGGCACATTAGTGCTTTCATGCTGCATAAATGCTTCTTTCCAACAAAGCCCTGGGGTTTGGATTATTATTTCACAAAGACTGAAAGGGGATTGGTCTCTATAAAATAGATTTGGAGAGGAGGGGAATAAAACACTTGGGAGGGAGAGGAGCTATTTAAGCTAACAGTAACTATTCACACAAGAATAAATAGGCATAAACTGACCTTGGATAAATATAGGCTGGAAATTAAAATATATCTAATCATCAAAGGAGTGAGACTCTGGAACTTCCTTCCAATAGGAACAATCATAGAGACTGGAAGGGACCATGAAAAGTCATTGAGTCCAGTCCTCTGGACTCATGGCAGGATCAAATACCATCTTAAACTATCCCTGACAGGTATTTATCTAACCTGTTCTTTAAAATATCCAGTGATGGTGTGACAAGCTGGTCCTGAATGCAGTTTGGTGTGCTGCTGTGACTGCTCAGATCTCCACTCCTGCACCCCAGTTCATGCTTCTTTTCCAGGTGACCACACCAGCCTCCTGTGTGTAATTGGTCCCAGGCTGTGAGCATGCACCCGCTGGCTGCTCAGCCAGTGGTCCCAAGTGAGCACCCACTGCCCCAGATACCACAGTAGGGACTTTTGTCTTACGGGGACTGGGATCTTTCTCTATTCATCATATACTCATGTCCATCCATTTAACTTTGAAATGTATTGTGCTCAGCCTCCCTCACACATATCCTGTAAAGTCCACAAAGCTTTAGCTAAAACAGCTACTAGTTTATTGATCAGGATATGATTTTAAGTGAGTAAATAGCAAATCAACACACATTCATTTAATATAGTCAGAAGTTGCCACAATCAAAAATAAAGGATAAATCACATACAATCTAGCCATGCAACTACAATATTGCTAATCTCACCACTCAAGTCTGGCTGAGATGGTTTGCACCAACTCTGCCTATTTCTAGACAGGCCCCAATTGTTCTTGTAGATGATTCAAGCTGAAGCATCCATGGTAAAAAGCCCCACACCATTCAAAGTGTGTCTCTTTATTTCCAACCCCACCCTCGCATAAACCATCCCTTTCTATGCGATTCTCTTTACTTCTACCTGAGCCAGAGAGGGCATTTGTATTGCATTGCCTTTGTCATGTAAGTGTCCAGCCTCTGTGCTAGAGACAGGCCTGAGGGTCTGTTCTATGTCACATGCCTCACATCTGTACACATATATGATGTTGCAGGAAACATGATAACATAGTAACCCTGTAGAATATGTTATGAGCGTTCAAAAAGGAACCTTCCATGGCGTATTTGGCATTAAACCATACAATGACATTGCAAAAGTGTACAGGAAAGTTACATAGGTCATAATCTAGAAGTGCACGGATGTGCATCCCATGACAGATGGAGATTCCACAACCTCCCTAAGCAACTTATTCCAGGGGTTAATCACCCTGACAGTTAGGAATTTTTTCCTAATGCCCAGCCTAAACCTCCCTTGCTGTAATTTAAGCCCATGGCTCTTCATCCTATGATCAGTGGTTAAGGAGAATAAATTTTCTCCCTCCTCCTCATAACAATCTTTTAGGTACTTGAAAGCTGTTATATCCTTTTCCAGTCTCTTCTTTTTCAAACTAAAGAAACCCAGTTCTTTCCATCTTTGTTTATAAATCAAGTGTTCTAGACCTTTATTCATTCATGTTGCTCTTCTCTGGACTTTCTCTAATTTCTCTACGTTTCCTGAAATTAGGTACCCAGAACTGAACACAGTACTCCAGTTGAAGCCTACTCAGCGCTGAGTAGATCAGAAGAACTGCTTCTCATAATAAAGGGGAAGGCCTGAGAACACAGCAGCCAGCCCAATTCCAAAAGTCTACACTGCAATTTTATAGCCCCACAGCCTGAATCAGTTGACCCAGGCTCAGCATCTGTGCCACAGTTTTTTTTTTTTTTAAATAGAGTATAGACAGGGCTGGTTCAAAGGGCTGTGGCACCCCAAGCCAGCTTTTGCACCACCCTCGGGTGGGGGAGGAACTCAGCCTCCACTCTGGACTGGCTCGCCCTACCCCTAGGGTGGGGAACAGCCAGCCCAGGGGCAGACTGGGCCAGGCCAAAGGGGGGCTCCTCTCTCCCACCCCTTCCCTGGGCTTCTTGTTCCTCCCTAGGCGCGGGGAGGGCCAGCCTAGAGGCGGGGTGAGAAAGCGGAGTTTGCCCCATGGGCTGACCAGCTCTGCCCCTGGGAGTGGAGTGGCTGGCTCAGAGTGGGACAGGAGCATGGGTTTGGTTTCTGGGCTGGCCTGTCCTGCCCCCAGCACTGTGACACGGCGCCCCTAAGGCAATGGTGCCCCTAGCCACTGCCATATTTGCTTATGGGTTGAGCGAGCCTTGAGTGTAGATGTACTCTAGGATTCTTCTCATGTATTGTTTGTGCAGAATTTTTAGATGTTACCAGAAATACAGGCCCATGTTGCTGTATGCTATCAGGCATTTGGTTTATTACTTATCACAGTACTGTACATACCTGATTTCCTTCCACTTCATGGTGGTCAGTTGTGGAGCTTGTCTGGAGGCTTTCCACTTAAGCCTCCTTTTTTGCTGAGACTTTCCAACCTTGTGCAAAGGGGTGTTTTTTTCCATATTAGATTACTGCTGCAAAAATTCAGTTCATGAAGTCACATTATGCTGTTTGGGCTTGGCAAACCTAATGGTTCAATAGCAAGGCAAAAAGGATATTGGGAAATGAGAAAGAGAGAGATTGTACAGGTTCCACCGTCAGAGGGCCCTGTGGATCATTACCTCAGGGCTGCCTGGCCTTCTTCCCAGGTTCCTCCCAGTGTATGGGTGGTAGGAACAGATGGAGTTTTTGGCAATTCTTCTAATCCATCAGAATAAGAAGGCAATAGAATGCTAGCAAAAACACAATACCAATAGAGGCAACTCATTAATAATCCTGTATAATATAATTAAAGATTGAAGAGGTGCTTAATCAAGAAGCTTGTAAATTCTCTAAATTAATTTAACAAAATGAAACGTTGCTCAGGCTGTGTAGAAATATGTTGAGGGGCTCATAAAAACAAATGGCTGCTAGCCGTGGGAATAAACTGGAAAGGCAACAGCCAGATGCTTAAACAGCCATTTGCTAAAGGACCATGTTGAGTCATAAAGAAAAAATGATAGTTCTGAATATTCTTTGAAACAGTTTTAGGAATTTTAAGGGTGCCTGAAATTGCTGGGTATGGTCCTCAATATATTTAATAAGGGTTCATATAATTTTGGTTTTACTAAGAATTTCCAACCTTTCAGGCTTTGTAGTACACAGTGGTGTTCCTCTGATTTTCTACATGCCTAAAAGCTAGGGATATTAGTCATTTTGACTATCAGAATACTGAAGTTCCTTTGTGGAGCTTTACTCTTAGATCTTGGAGAGGCACGCATTTGTTAGTTGATGTGAAATTCTTTTTTAAAAAAGCTGTTTGTAACGGTAAAGTTTATTGCCTGATGTAGTCTGTCTGACTAGAATATATTTATTAGGAACAGAGGTACAGCCTACAGATTATACCAAAGACAACACCATCACATTGTTTAACATACCAGAATAGATAAAAGAACTTAGTTTGTCTGTGACCTTTCCCTGTTTGTGGGAGAAGTCGTGGTTGGAAGGATCATTCCTATAAACATTAGGCTCATGGATAATGTAGAGCTTAGTTGCAGAACTTCAGATTATTTTTTTCTTTCCACAGTCACAAAAAGTTTGCACTTGTGATAGGGATATATTCAAAATTGTCTGTTTTAGGTGATCTTTTTCCTAGATCTTTGGCAAGGGATTATGGGAGCCTTTCCCTCTTGCTATTTTAAGTTCTGGCACATCCAGTATTGCATCTCCTGGTTTCAGTTATCGGCATGCTTTCTCATTAACATTAAGAATGGAGTGTGGTTAGGTGATTCCAGTATCGAAGAGTGTGCTCTGCTGTCTGTCCTGCTTTTATATAGAAACATCTCTTATATCACCATACTGTTTAAATTTTTTGATGCTATAAGGGAGTAAAAGCTTTTTATTTTTAAGAATAAAACATTGAAAAAATATAGCTAGAGCAGCATCTATTTTATTAAGGCAGCATATAATCTTCTGAATGTCACCTTGATCTTTTGAATAACCAATGTGGTGATCATTTTCAGACATATGTTCTTGTCTTCCTTCTATGCCATTCTTCATATGACATCTAGTTAGATAATGTTTTGTGAGAGTTAACGAGGATGGTATGCAGAATTTTAAAATTGCTCTCTCTATCCTAGGCTGTTTAATGCTAACAATTTAAATAAATGTTGTTTTATCTGTTTCATTTCCATCACCATCTTTGTGAGTTAGCTGTTTTTGTTGTTCTTATGGTGTAGAATATTTTATAGTATTTTATAAATATAATATTTAATAATATAGATTTTTTATTATAATGAATTAAAATGAATGTTCTGCTGAGTGAAATAAAAAACAACTGTTATAGCTCAGTATGTGCAAAGTTATTTACTTTCATTAAATGCATAAAAGATTCACAATTGTATTTTCCATTTTCTTTGCACTAGTAAAAGAATTGTGCTATACTTAAAGCAGCAAAAGAAGATGAGTCAAGTTCAAAGCCAGTGCAAACAGATGCATCTGCCATTGGTTTTACTTTCTTCAAACACTTCACCACCTGAGTTTTATCAGTACTAATATTCCTGGAAATATCCAGATTGCTTACCTGAATATGCATAGAATGGAACTCAGAAACTGAATCTGCAATAATATATTTCCCTACACCAGAAATGAACTTTCATCCAGTCAGGGAACAAAAAAGTACCATGTGAATCATCTGAACAAGCACAGCTAACCAACAGAGCCTATCAATATTTGCCATCCATATATTCTTCCTACTGTTTGTATTATAGTAACACATAAAAGTCCTATCAAACCCTATTTTGCCAGGCACTGGGTAGACATAGAATAGGAAACTGTGTATCCCAAAAAGCTTAGTCTGTAGTTGAATAAGTTGACTTTTAAAAATAAATGTGAATAATTTATAATCTCAAGGAAGTCATGGTTTGCTTTTTGATGTTCAGCAAACAGAAGAGAGGCTAATTATTAGCTAAGGCCTGTTCTACATTTATCATAGATTTTAACAGCAGTCAATGAGATAAGCAGCCTCTCACTATGCTGTCCTGATGGGAAATGCGCTCCCACCAATGCCGTGCTTCTCTTCTTGCCAGTGTGGATTACTGACATCAACTTCTGGGTTCAGCTGAGTGAATCTGGACTGCCACTCAATCAAACCTGCAAAACTGATCCTGCTCTGTTTTGTGCTGCTGGCAGTGTAGGTGTATCCTAAGCTTTAATGTTGACACTCTCTGGTTATTTTATGGAAAGCAATGCATGCAGTATTGATGGACAAACATGGAGTCTGAAACCTGACAGATGATTGGCCTAGTTGAGCCCTTCCTTAAGAAAGCTCCCACATTAGGGTAGCCCCAAAAGAGGTGGTCAAATCATATTCCAAGTAAGGTATTATATGACTTGCACAATAGTTCTCACTTTTTCTTTCCCCTCTGCATTTTGTAGAGTTGTCCCATGTTTTGTGGCTGTGAATGTTATGAATTTTGGAAAACATTTATCAACTATATTTTTCTTTATTGGACAGCTGTGCCTGTCAGTTGCCAGATGACCATAAACACATTTTTCTTCAATGTCTACTGGTACCTAGAGTCATGGAAGTTGGCAGAATACCTTGAATGTTTCATCTAGCATAACCCTATAGTCACATATCCACTTCTCTTTCCTCCCATCCTCAGTATAGTGTAATCTCTATATCATGCAGGTTGGCTAGAGTCACAAATCAAAAATGACCCATCTGCTGCATTTTTGCTTTATAAAGAAATGAAATTCTTAGTGTCACATGCAACTCATTAAGCCTTTTAATTATCTCTGGTAATATATTGCAGACAGCTTCCTGTTGCCATGTGTGGAGTAATCAGCAACAAACTAAAAAAGAGGGAGGAGAAAAAGCAAGATAAAGTCAGTGACATAATCAACAGCAGACAAGATCAAATATGAATAGTCACAAGTTAATATGGTGTCATCATTATTAGGAGCATATTATTTTTGTAATAGGAGACATTGCTTTTGCTTGGGGGGTGGGGTTGGAATAGCAAACACACATTCCTTCCTTGGACAGAAGTGATTGTTTCTCCATGTCCAGGTTTTTTTCTTATTTAAAGTAAGTATTTAAAACTGATGCAATCCCACTTGGGATGGAAAGAAGCCTCTGCCACTAAATTTGGGGTGGGTACTAGAATGAATCACACGGTTAGTATTTATCTTTTGCAGTGACTACATTCATAACTATATACAATGCCAGAAAAATCAATGTGCTGAAGGAGCCAGATCTATACTGGTAATTTTAATGATGGAAATACAATGTTTAGAGTAGACAGCAACTGCAATTTTTGAATTTTTTTGCTAGAGCTGTTCTAAATATAGTTCTCAGACATCCAACTTCTCTATAATAAGCCTCTTTTGAAAGTTAAACTATAAATATACATTGCAAAGCCACATAGCTCCAGGGATAAAGCCTAACAATCAGCATTGCAACAAATATTCTTTTCCCCCTTCAATCTCTTTTTACACCACTCCATCAATGTGTCTTTATAGACTAATGGGGAGGCAGGGGAAGTCACTGATGTATAATTCTGATTTGAGGGACCATTCCAAACCAATATTTTACCAGGAATGCTGACAGGAATTGTTTGACTGTCTGATCACTGTGGCCTATGCAGTGAGACAAGGAGGATTAATGGAAACCTCTTATTTTTTCTGTCTGAGGGAAGAAGGGCAGGCAGTTAACTTGCTGGTAAAGTTACTGACCCACTGAAAACTGCTGTTGTGTGATCTATTATAGTTCTGTAATTTTTTTTTAATTACATTTCTACCGGGTCTTTTGAAAGTAACTAAGTTGCTTACTGTTATTAATTCTTGTTTCTGAAATGTTCTGGATCTAGAGCAAAGGAAGCAGAGAAAATACGGTCATCATCATTAGCTAAAAAGCTGTAATATCAAGAGCATAGCTGTTTTATTTCCACAGTAATCATTTTTTCATTCACAGCAAAGACCTCCTCTCAGATCCATGTGGCAGATACCGGGTTGGATCCCCTGTAGTACAAAGCAAACTTAAAAGGTTTTTTAAAAATGCCTGAGAATTCCCTTTGTATAAAACAAACTTCTAGTATCATTGAACCAACTGGATGGCACCCTCCACATTAAGATTCCCTCTCACATAGGAAAATATTTGAAGGAAAGAGGATATGGTCAGAATGCCTGCAGAGGCTAGTGAGCCATAGTTGCTATAACTTTCACTCCTAAGGGGGGACTAATGCAAATATCATAATTTAAGGCAATACCGAGACTTCTCTAATTTGCTCCTTGGGCAGCTATGGTAGCCTAGAGAGCTCCTTCCTACAAAAACCTGCACAAACACACGACAATACTGGTCCTTGGAATTTGGCCTAAAAAAGTCAAATATTCTATTTTTTATGCTAGTGCAAACAGGGAAAACAGAATATTTACAATAAGAGGTAGCAATGCAAATTGGAGAGAAGAATTTTGCTTTGTTTTAGGATATATTAAGGGAGATAATGATCTTCTAGAGTTTTCAGGAAATACAATGCAGTTAGGGCAAAATCTCATAATAATGGTAGCTGAGAAGAGGAGGAGTTATTTGAAAATCTCTTATGAAAAGATCACTTCTGTGGAGTTCAGGGTGTTCCTTCATGTATTTAAAGGAGCCACCCAGGGCTCTGTTTTCAAACTCAAGGGACCTTTTACTGCTCGGTTTTACTCATATACACATGTATCAAAAAAAGCATCTGTATATCTTGTTAAGGAGTCCTTAATAAGCCTTGGCTTTCTTTAAACCATGCTTCCTTCCTCAGACTCCAAAGGCCTAGATCAGAGAGCATGAGCCCTTTGATTATATTCATGTGCAGACTAGTAGTGCAATTTCAAATCAATCCTGTGATTGACATGACAAGTGTTCCCACAGACCAGTCCCACCCAGATTTCTGTCAGAGGTGACCATGACCCACACAGGATAGAGATATAAGCTGTGCTTTTGTTTATCTCATGAATCCACTTGTCTTAACTGTGCGTTTCTCATCAGGTGGTAGATTACTACATCTAAATGCTATATCTGTGCCTCTTTTCCGCCAGGGTTAGGCTTAGTTTTCCTCATCACTGTACAATGAGAACTCAGTTTGAGTATATAACTCTCCTTGACCTCCTTGTTCATCAGACAGTGAAGAAGAAAGTGCTTCTCTGTCTCAGACAGGCAAGACATTTAGCTGCTATCATAGTGCAGTTTGGCCATCTTGCTGTAAATTTCAGGAACAATAAAGGCTGATACAAACATAGGATAGTGGGGTTTTGGTAGCAACCAGCAGGCCAACATTGAATCCTATTTACACTGATATTAATGCAATACTTCTCAGTTTCTGTTACAGATTATTATTATTTTTTAAATCATCTTCTGCTTGCTGGGAGAAACAATTCTGAACCAATCACATTTTTTCCCCATGACTGCTGACTGTTAGTGTCTGCTGTAGCTTAAATGGTGCAGGACAAGGTAAATTTAAATTCAAACGAGCAAGTGGCTGTCATTACCACATTACAGCTTCAAAGTCACTTAGAGGATTCAAACCAACATAACATTCAACACTTGTAAAAGGAACAACACTTGTGAAAAAAAGGACAACATTTGTGAAAAAGGAAGAGGAGTTCAAAATAACAGTTTGAATGCCGCCCCTAAATGTGACTCTGTGTCCAATCCACTTTAGCACCTGAAAAAAAAATTGCTAAGTATAGACTAGGACCCGTCCCCCCAACACCGAAAACCAACAAATCAGGGAGCTGATTCTCTTTATACTATTGCCCCCTTTTAAAACACTCTGGCAGTCACTTTTGAAGCTGTAGCCCAAAGTTACATACTTATTATATTTTATATTTAATGCATTAACTTAAGTGAGGCTCCTCTTGATTTAAACCTGTATGAAAATTAAAACAGGCCTTGTCTACTTCAAAAAGAAACAGACTGTCAGATCAGGCTTCATTCAGGATTAGTGCCACTATGTGTAACTGTTCAGCAACATTCAGATAGCACATTCAATTATAACAATTCTGTGGCTCTTGGTGGGACCCTATTGTATTAGCCTTTTCTAGTAAGTCTCCTGTACATGACCTGGAAATGGTTTCCCCAGATTAGTTGACATAGCTAGGAAAAATATTCATTCTTAAATTGTTAAACAGTATCATTTTTTAATCTAAAATACATAATCAGACTGGATAATATTCCCCCTCCATCTCTCTCCTCCCCAGCATACAGGATAACAAACAGTCTACAAGGGGTGTATAGTGGCTTTATTTCCCCTCACAATAAATAAATAAATAAATAAATAAATAAAGCACACTGAAAATCATATTATACATAAAGCAGTCTCTTCAGGGTGGATGAATACAGTTGTAGGGTTGGGGTAATGAGAAATTACTGTATTTAATATCTTTGACTTTGTCCCTTCTTCTTTAAGAATATAAGGAAGAACATTTTAGTCCTACAGAGCCTGAGCAATCTGAGTAGAATTTATTTTACCCTAAAAATGTAAGATTAGTCACATATCCCTCTGAAGGAGATTCTCCCCAACCTCTCTAGGGTCCTTGCTTCTCCCCTTCCTTGGTTTTTTCTCCACCTCTATATTTCTATGATTACTGGTCCTCCACTAAAACTTGTCAACACTGGGTTTGATTCAGCTACAAGACTATGTCTGCACTTAGAACCTTAGTTTCAATTAGCTGAATTTGCACTAATCAAGTCAAACTAATAATGATTAGTTTGAATTCAGTCACTAATTCGAACTAACATGGCCACACTAGGAAAACTAATTCAAACTAAGTTCCAAAGGGGCAGCCATGTTAGTCTAGTAAAGCAAAAAAAGCAAGGAGTCTTGTGGCACTTAAAAACTTAGAGATTTATTTATCACATGAGCTTTCATGGGAGAAAGTCCCACGTCATCAGATGCTTTGAAGAGGGGGATTTTACAGAATGGGATGAAAATAAATGCAGGGAACTGTAAGACATGGGATCAGGTCATACTGCAACAGCAAATCAGAGCATTTGTAAGGATTCAAACTCTCCTCTACTTCTGCTACATTGATGACATCTTCATCATCTGGGCCCATGGCAAGGATGCTCTTGAAGATTTCCAGAGAGATTTCAACAATTTCCACTCCACAATCAAATTGAGCCTGGAACACTCCACACAGGAGATCCACTTTCTGAACACTACAGTACAAAATAGGGATGGACACATCAACATCACTCTATACTGAAAACCTACTGATCGGTATAGTTATCTACATCTCTCGAGCTTCCATCCTAAACACACCACACAATCCATTGTTTACAGCCAAGCCCTAAAATATAGCCGCATTTGCTCTGATCCCTCAGACAGAGACAGACATCTTCAGGATCTCTATTAAGCTTTCTTAAAACTACAGTACCCACCTGGAGAAGTAAAGAAACAGATTGACAGAGCCAGACGGGTACCCTGCAGTCAACTACAAGAGGAAAGGCCCAAAAAAGAAAACAATAGAACACCACTGGTCACCACATACAACCCTCAAGTCAGACCTCTACAACAGATGATGAAGGACCTACAGCCTGTTTTAAAAGATGATCCCTCACTCTCTTTAGCCTTGGGAGACAGACCTCTCCTTGCCTACAGCCAACCCCCGAACTTTAAACAGATACTCACCAGCAACTACAGACCTAACAACAGAAACATTAAAGTAGGCACATATCCTTGCAGCAAACCACACTGCCAACTTTGTCCACATATCTGCACAAAAGACGCCATCATAGGACCTAATCAGGCAAGCAACTCTATCCGAGGGTCCTTCACCTGCTCATCCACTAATGTGATTTATGCCATCATGTGCCAGAAATGCCCCCACACCTTATACATTGGAGAAACAGGACAGTCCTTACACAGAAGAATAAATGGGCACAAAACTGACATCAGAAATCACAACACAAAAAAAAAACCAAACAATTGCTGAGCACCTCCATCTTCTTAATCACTCCATTAATGATCTGTTAATGATGGTCTTCAAGTAAATCAATGGGGCATCAAGACTTCAAAGAGAAACAGCTGAAATCGAACTAATATGCAAATTAGATTGTGTGAAAGCAGGACTTAATTCATGACTACGGATTCTTTTCGCATTATAACAGGTAATTTGACTTCACCCTCCTTCTGTGTGCTGTTTCCTAGAGTTTGAATCCTTACAAATGCTCTGATTTGCTGTTGCAGTATGGCCTGATCCCATGTCTTACACTCCCCTGCATTTATTTTCATCCCATTCTGTAAAATCCACCTCTTCAAAGCATCTGATGAAGTGGGATTTTCTCCCACAAAAGCTCATGAGATATATAAATCTGTTAGTCTTTAAGTGCCACAAGACTCCTTGGTTTTTTTTTTTCAGTTCAAACTAGCATGTCCATGAACATGGTCCCAGAAGGGCCATGCCACCATCCAATCCCTTGCTGGGCTCTAGCCCTCTGAGTCTGGCACAGGGAAAAGCATCCCCTGCCCAGCTCTAGCCTCCGTGTGGCCAGCGGGGCTCCAGCCGCACTGGGGGGCATTTGCCTATGGCACTGCAAGTAAGATGTAAGAGATGGATGTGCATATGAGTAATATCACAAGAAAGAGTCAGGTAGGGGATTTAAAGCTTTATCATTTAATGAGTTCCTTGGAGACAGGTCACCAAATTTCCTGGACTTCAGACACATTTCAGGATCCATATACATAGGATTGCCAGGTACAAACACATACAGATAAGGATTTTCATTTCCTGCATTTGGGGTTTCCATAAACTTTAAAACAGGCAGTCTCATTTCTCATTTTTTACATTGACTAATAATTGAACAAGGTCAATTAAATGAATTCCATGCTTTGCCAATAGCACTTTTTTAATCTTTCACGGAACATTTGTAATTCACAGCATTCACTGACTAAAGAGAACCAGACATACTATTTTTTAAAATTATTTCTTGAGGCAAACTTTAGCTGTAGGAATGTAATTGCACTCATTGTTATAATCACAAACATAAAAATGTCATCTGGGAACAGCTCTCTTTTGTAGGAAAGCAGCTAGTGATGGTTAAAAAAAATGCAATCTTTTTGAACCTTCTCCAGGTTGCAGACAAAGAAAAACCAGTTCATCTCACCAATTTCCTGCTTTCTGTGCCTAAAATCTACCTACTTGTATTGGGGCCAGCCCAAGGCCTTTTGTCACCCTAGGCCAGCAGAGATTTTGGCATCGCCCTCAACCCCCCCCCCCAGCCACCAATGGAATGGTGCTGCCAGTGGGATTTGGCCATGGGCGAGAAGTGGTGCTGTGGCCACCAGGATCTGGCCCTGACCGGGGATCCGGCCATGGGCAGGAAGCGGAGCAGCCCCAGCCCAGCTCTTGGTGCCTTCAAATTGTTGGCATAGGAGGTCATCTCTATGGAAGAACCAGGCCTGAACTGTCTTAATACAGAGATAGAAGATTCTCAGCTGATGCCAAGTGACCTAGGTCATTGACTTTGATGGAGCTGTACCAATTGATACTAGCCAAGAATCTAACCTGAGTTTCTATAAAAACTACTTTCTATACAAAGATCTTGATTCCTACTCCTTTCACATAGATTATGGGTCTGAGTTTCTACTGCTTTGCACCTTTGTTATTTACATTTGTGGGAAATGCAGATTGCTACTACTAGTCTGATTAGAGAATTCTTATTTAATAGTTTTACACCCTCTTTGCACAGGTGTAAATGGCATACACATCATCCTGTATCTCAGTGTGTGCTTCAGCCCCTTCAGAGCCAGGGCCCTTATTAGCCCACACTGTAAGTGTTCTATGTTGTTTGCCTGCTTTGATTACAGCAATAAAGGCACTGAAGCTCATGGGGAAAAGGTAAGGAGAAGTGGTTAAACACAGCCAATTTCCACCTTTCTTCTTGTCCGTTCACCAGCTCCTCAAAATTCCCACCCTAATCTAAATGGGAATTTTTCCCTAGCCCTCCCAGTCACAGTATCCCAAGCCAATGCCTTTGCTTCTTTTGTTAAAATAATGTTGTGTAGGTTTAAACAGTTTTGACTGTGATACTGCATTATTATAGAAATGTAAGACTGAAAGGGATTCCCAGCTGCTTGCAACAGATACAGATTGTGTAAGGAGGGCTTATAATAAAATAGGCATGTTTCTTAGAAGATCCTAGTTGTGCACCACTGGGAATGAGATGAGATAGCTGCGACATCAAGATGGTCCAAGAAGTGGGCAATCAGAATGATGTTTGCACAAGCAGTGTCCACAGTCAGAGTGACTTATTTGATGTTCTTTCCCCTGGGAGTCTCTCACTTAAGTGATAAGTCGGGGAGGGGTGTGCATGTTGGCTACTGTTACCCATTTCAGGCATGTTGCTCATCCCTGTGGTTCAACTAGGGATGCCAAAAGCAAGCTAGTCTTTATAATGTATCCTGGAGTAGTTTATTTCTATTTTACTACAGGTCTCTAATTTCTTTTATTTTAAAAACAGTTTGTGTGCAACGCAGTCTTCCTTTAGGAGTGGTAGCTCCTACTGAAACATTGAGAGGCATCAGTAGGAAAACAAGGTTAAACAGTTTCTCAGCTGTTGAGTATTATATTTTTTCCTATCTCGTGCTTTTCTAAAGGGAATCCCTACACAATTTTAATTCATTCCTCCACATCCTGTCAACCGGAAATCCAGGTGCTCTGTCTATCATTTTGAGCTCGGACAGCCATTTTCACCTCACTTTGAAGACATCTACTGATCTTTTACATTAGAGAGTTAGTGACTCTTTCAATCATTTAAGGCAGTTTGACAAATTGGGAAAAAGGTAGTGTAAGACTTTCAGTTCCTCAGCGTCTCACTCCCCACCTAACTCTCCCTGACATACTTTGCTTTTTCTCCTCAGGACATACCATATGTCCCCATTCCTGTCCAATGACCATAAGGCATAGATGCGTGTCCAGTTAAAGTGATGAGGTCAAAACTATGCACCACAGGCAACAAAATTCAGAGGACTGTTATAGGAAACTCCCCCTAGGGTGCCCCCCGTGGCAAGTCATGACACAATAGATGTGCTTGTCCTGGTTTTCCCTTTCTTCCTCCCATGTAAGAACACAGACATGGAAGCATAGTCCCCTGAGGTATGTTGCAACTTGCGACATATGTGCAATATATTACATTGCATTGCTGTAGGGTTGACACTATGGTGACAAAAGGCATGATTCCATCACTGTGATAAACCCAATTCTCTGAGGCAGAACACTTCAGTCATTCTACTGCTGTTTACATTGGAACTTAGGCCAGCTTATCTCTCAGGGGCCAGCTTATCTCTTAGGCCAGCTTATCTTTTCACACCCCTGAGTCACAACCTAGGTTGATCTAAAGTTTAGTGTCCAATACAAAGCCCAGCACTGTGCACAGATTTTTCATATTTCAACAGCACAGTAATTCCTCAAAAACTATAGTAAAATACTTCAATTTTCACAGCGAACACAAAGATAAAAGTGGTTTTCTCTTCCTCTATCTAGCAACAGTGCATCTCCACGTCACCCACTCAAAGTCAACAGCAACACTTGCTCCCCATTCTTTTAGCTGCTGTTGCAGATCCCTACTCTCCTGGCCTCCCTGTGTGAGAATGACCCGTTATCCTACAACCCTTCTTAGCTTTCTGCTAAGAGACCTCCCCCAGTATGCAGGCAGGAATCCCATTAAGGTGTGGAGCAAGTCCTAGCTTTGCTTGGGGGACCCATCCTTCGACAACAAACTTCTTGCTTTCAGGCTTGGCTTTGCTGACCAAACTAGATCTTCCCCTTTTTCCTTGGGGCACTGCCCAAGCCTTCTGCTCATTAGGGACTGACGGTTTTAGTTGATTCCCAACAAAAACTTCTGTTACAACTCCCCTCAAAACTTTGCTTTCTCCACAGGATCTCCTGTAGCCATCTCCCAGGAAACTCCTGGCAGCTCCTTCTGTCACTGAGACTCACCCACACCTCCTGCATCTGATTCCTCACTCTCCTTTCTACAGCCAATTGAGAGTGTAGACTTACTGGTCACAGATACACTGGTCTCTTCAATCTTAAAGGCCCAGTGTCAGCCTGTGACAAGGTCAAATTCAGACCTGATGTAAAACGCAACTGACATGAAATGGTTGCCACGGCCAATTCAAAAGTGATTTTATTGTTTACATCTATTCTCTGACCAATTGACCATCCATGCAGCATGTAATTTAGCCACCAAAATAATGCATCTAAAGTTTCTCCAGCATGGAACTGAGAAACTAAGTGAAGTCTTCCATTTGCAGCAAAAAACTGACTCAAGAACCATCAAAATGTTTCAGCTCTCAGAAAGTTTCATTGCTAAGGCAGTTAAGGCATTTCTTATTTTTTCTGTAGTTAATTAAAAGCATTCAAAGATATTTCCATGGAATACTACCCCTGTACTTTCTCCTTACAAAAGCTTTTGTAGTAGCTCACTTTCACAGCTCAGTCTCAGGAGAATGTAACTATACCTTTGCCCTGAAATATTTACATTCTCTTTGTAGTATATTCATAGGCAGGGAATGATAATTGGTCATGTTAGAAGTCTTTAGATCATGCATGCTAATGAGTTCATTTATGTCATACAGTGTTATATCATGCTGAGTATCTTTTGAAGGGGGCCCCCACATAAAAGCCATAAAAGGTTTCTATGAAGGTGGCAGGATTCTTCTTTTGCCTTGCCCTGTTAGCAGGTGTTAAAACCATGCAGAGAAATGCAGATTGTTTCCTGGTGACTCATTGTGGCAGGTGTTGTTCATTGATGCTACCACAGATACAAGGGAAGGGCTTTTTGGTCAATGAGAAATTGGGTTTAGAGCAGAGAAATCCCAGCAGCTAAAACCTTGAAACAGCAAATCTCAGACAGCGTGTCAAGGCTATAGATTGCTGTTAATTACGTTACCACAGAGGAAGTATCAATGCAGAACTCTGAAGATCTGTGTTCAACTCTGCTCCACGACAGGCTTCCTTTGATGTTAAGCAAGTCACTTACGGCATGAGGCACAAAATGAGGGGTTTAACTGCCACTTTAGGCACCTAAATCCAAAATTTAGATCCTCAAAACAGCTGTTCAGCTCTGTCTAATTCAGCAAAGAGGGAAATTCTTTAGTACTCATGTTTCTGCTAGTAAAACTCTTAGATGCTTACATTTCTATAGGTGGACATATGCAAAGTCACTTAAGTCCTGATGCCCATTGCCAGACTAGTGCCCAGACCAGTGCCCAAACCCAAATCCTCAAATGAGGCAATCCCCTGCCTCTCTCATCTGCAGCCTTGATCTAGGAGTCTCTCTCAGAGACCACCTACTGGACTGTATCCAGCATAAAAAAAGTGCTTCTTCAATAACTCAGTGGCTAGTGTATTTACAGGGTGTATGCAGGATGCCTAGGTTCAAAACCCAATTCTGCCTGATGTGGTTCAGCAAGATTGCAGTGACTACTTATATATTTTATACAGAGTGGGAGACCTTCAAGAAGATAACCCAGAATGCCTGATAGCTCAGCTATTAGGGCACTTACATAGGAGACATAGGTTTAAGTCACTGATCCATGCCTAGGAGGCAGATCTGAAGTCAGGTCTCCCAGCTTCCAGGGCTGTAGCCTAACCAATCAGCCACTGGTTATAAGAGCAGCACCATCACTGGTTGTTAGAAAGGGCTGACTTGACTTAGGCACCGCACTAAAGAAGTGGATTCATGGCTGAGACTCCTGACTGGAGGAAGTTCTCTCCCACCAGCCTGGATACATTCACCTAACTACCTTTGAGGGGCAAGGTTTGGGCCACAACCCTTTTCTTGGCATTTTCCCAGTAACTAGTTTAGGTGGCTGCCCATTCAGTTTGCCAGCTTTTGTGAATCCCATTCCTTGGAATCTAACAGTTTAAGGAGACATACCTGTACTATTATGATTGAACTGGCATACATAGTCATAGTGGTTGGAGGAGCTTGATGCCTGAATAATGGCCCATCTGAGATGCTAGGTACTTACTTAAGGTGGCTAGCTGATTGAATAAGGGAGTTGTAAATGGTTCCCTGAAATCCTCTCCACTGCCAGCGGAGTTAGAATACAGGGTAGAATTATTCCCCCAGCATGAAGGGTAGGTGTGCCCTAAGACTGCAGGAACCATATTCCAGTGGAGAATCAGACCAACCTCCTCCATAAACCTTGCTAGTATAACTCTTCCTTCCTCTGGAACTCACACACCACTTTCATTGGATTAAAAGACAGACATTGCTGGATCTGGCTCTGCTTTCTGTAACCCAGCTGAACCCCTGCCACCCAAGGTGGCCAAGTCAGCTGGCCAGCCTCAGTGAGATCCCAGCTCCAATGGAATCAGAATCTGACCTAGACTGTACAGGTTCTGTTCAGAGAATAGGAACTTCCCCCAGCTGTGTGTGTGTGTGTGTGTGTGTGTGTGTGTGTATCTATATCTATCTATCTGTCTATATATGATGCTCAACATGGAATTTGTGTACCATAGGAAAGACAGAAGTTCTAAAGTGGTTGAGGGATCTGCAGAAAGTGACAGAACTTGCTATGACTTATGAACGAGGGGCAGCAGTGCCATCACTAAGAGCAGTTTCCCATTAACTCAGCATTGCCCAAGCTGCTGCTAAGATTCCCAGCTCTATCCTGTCTAAACCGAGACAAGAAGATGATCTGGACATTTACCTGGTCATTCTTCAGTTGCCAGCCTAGACAATACAGAAGGAGACAGAGGTCTATGGTTCACAGAGCTCTAAAAATAATCATATCTGTCAAATGACTTGTTCATAGTCATTCATTCATATGATATTAATAAAAAATGTAGATTTCTATTGCTGGATTGTTTTGCACTCTGAGAAAAGATGTAGCTTTAAACAACATTAAACCAGCAAGAAAACAGAAGAGAGAAACAGTACTGTCATCCTCCCCCCCCATTCACAGTCATTTTCTCACATTTTATGGGTTAGTCACACTTATTATGACAGTCTTAAATTGTGTGATCACATATTTTTTCCTAAAGATGTCACTGTAATGAAATCTCATGTACTCTACAGGCTCATTCACCTGCTCATCCACCAATCTGATCTACACCATCATGTAATAACAATGCCCCTCTGCCTTATATATTGGCAAAACTGAACTGTCTCTGGAAAAGAATAAATGGACACAAAGCAGATATTATGAATGATCACATAAAAAAAACAATAGGGGAATACTTCAACCTTCCTGCACTTTCTGTGAAAGAAATAACAGTTATAGTGCTGCAACAAAAACACTTCAAATCATTAATCCAAAGGGAAACTGCAGAGTTAGAATTTATATGTAAATCTGACACCATGCCATTAGGTCTGAATCAAGAGCTGGGCTGCTGGATTTCTCATTACAAAAAGTGATTTTCCCCTCTTTTAACCTTCCTACCTTCCTATCTGTTGTTCTACAATGTTTGAATCAAAACAGCTTGCTTTGTTTGCTGAAAAAATCTGCTCTGACCTTGTGACTCACCCTTCTCTGTATTTACCTATTCCCTTCCATACTGTAGTTTCCATTTCATATATCTGATGAAGTGGGATTTTACCCACAAAATCTCATGTGATAAATAAATGTTAGTCTTTAAAGATGCGACAGGACTTCTTGTTTGTTTTGAATTGACAATGCATGACTGAATAATACAAATAGAAAAGTCACAGAAAAGCTGGGGTTTTTAGCGTGTGATAAATATGGAGAAGGTAGTTTGGGATGTAAACTAAGCATATTAGGTTTCTGCTGTGATGACCAGTAGTGAAATAGTTAATATTATCACTTAAACTGTAATCTTTAGGATTTTTAGTGAAGCCATGAAGATGAATCAGACAGTTAACATATTCCACAGCTATTGTTTCAGGCTCTCTTCACACAAACAACTCCCCACCACTTTATATTTGGCCTATATTTCCATAATCTTTCTTCAAATGAAAATTTAGAGCATAATTTTGAGTCAACTGCTTGATTCTGTGGTAAAAGCCTAAAACATGGAGCCCTCACTAGGATAATTTTTTGATTTTTTTTCCTCCAACATTAGATAAAACATGTTAAACATGTGTACCAAAACTCATTATCATACTGGTACAAATACTTTGCAATGAAGTTCCTCTGAAATGTGGCATGAGATGCCTACTGATGCACCTTATGGGATTTTCAAGAATGTCTGGAGTCCAGATCCTCAAAAAGGTATTTAGGCTTCTAACTTCCATTTGATTTCAATGGAAGTTAGGAGTCTAAATATCTTTTGAAGGTCTGGGCCCAAATGCCTAATTCCCATGGTAGTAAATCCAATGGGAGTAACACACCTATCTGACATTAAAAATCCTATTAGGTGCCTAACTACATTTAAAAAATCTGGACCATAGACCAATTTGTTTTATATGATGTTTTTTCCAGCGTCACCATGTGTATACATTGGATTTTTCCTGTGTGTACACAGACCTGCTTCTGAAGAGTGAAGAATTATTGTAGCATTTCATATATGGTTAAAATAAATCTAAGGCCATTTCTCTGAGAAACAATATGACTTTTATATTGGTTTTTATTTACTGTATCTTTATTAAATAATTATGTACTCAACTTGGCTGTTATGTGGCATATGTCTCTACCTTAATAAAATGCAGAGTATTGTTTGAAAGACATGCCCGTTCATTTAGAAGTTAGAAAGCTGTTCTATCAACTTAGTGTAATACACTGCATTTAGCATTTACATGTGTATACCACATAGTGGAAAGTTGTATTTCTAAATACATTTTTATGTAACAAGTTTAATTAAAATGTAATTTTACTTTTTTTCTGTAAAACAATTGCTATCAGGGATGCTAGTGACAGGTCTGTTCTTTTATTTATTTATTGTGTATGTGAAGTGAACACTTGGCTCACAAGGAGCTAGACTGACACTACCGACGCATTTGACACTGGCCCCTAAATGACCATCACATGTAGATCCTACTGACTTGGACAAGATTTGAACCAATGACCAAGAAACAAAAGCCATTTGACCCCATTACCAGAGATATGTTGGGAGGGTGGGGGTAGTAGATGGAGATCCATATTTAAGAGTTCATCAGGATTTTTTATATTAAAAAAATCCATCAAGTAGATTGGAAGCAAAATCATTTTTTCTCCTGAGAAGGCACATTTATCTAGATTGTGCTAGAGTGTTTGCAGAAACTTTACTTATGTAAAATGCCTGGGAATAATTAACAGTGAATAATAAGTATGGGGCATGTTGACAGATTAGAGTATTAACTACAGCTGTACAAACTTTGGTGCAGTGGGCTCCTGCCGGGGGAATGGAGTTGTAAGGTTCCATTTTTTCCCCTTTTGGCCTGAATTGGTTTATATCCCTTGATCCTGATCTTGATAGGTCATTTTATAGGGGTGTAACTCCTCTGACCTTAGTGGAATTTCTCCTGGCTATTCAGCATTTTGCTTCAGAGAAACTTAAAAGCTCAACTCAAACCACTGAGTTGAATGTGACTGCCATTGAAAACCATAAATTGGCTCTGGTTCACATGGTCCAGACTTTACCTCACCTTAGTGTTCATTTGCGAATTTGCAGAGTATGAGTGTTGTGTGAAAACAAGTCCTCACCATTTCCATTACTTGTCAGTCAGGAGATGTGTAACAAGCCAAAATTGCTGTACATAGGTCAAAAGGAACAAGGATGCATTAAGTCACTTTCCATTCATAACTGTGTATCCCAGCAGACTTTCAGGCAGCTGGTGCCATACATACACCTTGTAAAGTGTAAACAATGCTCCCAGAGATCTCCAAGTGTGCTTATTATTCACACAGCTTAGTGGATAAAGCAATTCAATGAGCTTTATCTTTTCATATTCTCTTTTTCCCTATAGCATGTCTCATTTATCTTCTTTAAAGGTTAACAGAAAGATGGACAGCATTTGATCATTCAGAATTTTCATGAAAAATGAAACACGTGTATTTTCAGGTTTCACAGCTCTGTTATGTATGTGCATTGTATAATACAACAGAAGTAGGAAAAAGCCTTCACAGCCATTAGCAAAAGAAAGGTGAGATATCTAAGATGTACTTGTAGATTTTACTTCTTAAGTCTGCCTTCTTGCATTAGCATCAAATAATTTTATGCACCACCAAATTCTCTGAGCCCAATAAATATGACACGTTAGCTATTGCAAAGAGCTGAAACAATAGTGGAACAATAAAACCCTGAATATTTTGGAGGAATCCACCTTATTATTCATTCAGCATGTTACTTCCCCCCCCACCCCTCAAACAAACCACAAAGCACTTGGGAATCTTGGGGGAAATGTGTTCATGTTTGAATAAACATCCCTCTGACATCTGACAATGGGCATAATAATTTAGGTGTAGCTGGACTGGAATTTCTGATGTGTAGATATTTGCATTTGGATCCAAGGTGGAACAAGAGATTTTATAATGGTGTGAACTCCCTATGCGAGCCTCACGTACACTTTGATACTCTTTGGGGGAGGAAGAGAAACTAGATTTGAATGAAAAACAAGAATTGTGCCTCCTATTCTTTACATTTCTTTCCAGGCAAATAAAATAAAAGGGACAGAAAAAACGTACAGTATCTTGACTCCACATTATTGAGCTGCCTGTTTAATATGTATTGTCCAGAATAAATTCTTTCTGTCACAAAGTGAGCTAGCTGCTTAAGGGGTTAGGGCTCAGCCTCACCTGTGTCAGGCTAAATTTAGCATGCTATATGAAGGGAATGACACCAGGGGCTAGGCCTGTTGGGAACAGGGCAGGTGACAACTTTCCAGAGCTTCCTGGCACAAGATCTGGGATTAAGGCTTCATAAAACAGAATTTAGTAGATAGATATAAGCCTCAGCTGAGGGATCTTCAGGGAGCAGGAGACTGCTGAATGAAAAGCCCTAGCTATGTGGGTGGCAAGTGGCTGTAAGCCTGGAGGGACTGCTATAAGCCAGGGGAAAACCGGATTTAAAACTGGAAAGAATTTTAAGAGTTCTGGGAGTGCATATGTTCCACTGAAAGCAAGAGAACAGCCTGGAAAGAGCTAATGGAATGACCAGGCTAAGCACATAGGAAAGAAAGACAAGGGTGTTTGAGACACGGAGCAGAAAGCCCAGTTGTTGGAAAGGTACTGTGGCCCACTGTTATATCCATTAAAAATTATGATCTACAATATGTTATTAATTACTTGACTGTGTTGTTTGTCACCTGAGGGAAGCCAGGGTTCTTCTTTGAAGGAATAGTCATTAATACAATTTACTTTTGTCCAGTTCTAAATATGAATATGAGTCAGTTATATACCACCCCTTAGTTTCAGGCTCTGAAACCTGAGCTGTGAAAACTGGCTTGAAGCTATAATGTGGTTGCTGATGAGGACAATTGCACCTGAATTCCCTTTTCATGTTCTAGCAAGGGCACCCACTCTAAGCTCTCACTCCCTCTTTTAATTCTTAAGGTGAAAGCATTGCAGAGAAAACATTATGAACAATAAAAACCTACACATGCAGTAAAAAGATTTCCAGATATCACCCCAGTTCCAACAAAGGCTTTACAAGGTGACCAGTTCTTCAAACCCAATAAATACATGAACTTTCTGTTTAATACAATGGACTGTTAAGATACTGTAATTCAGTAAGCTTTCCCAAGATATTACAGGAAGTTGTCATATCTGTTACTATGAAATGTAGCATATATGAATTTAATTTGGCAGAGCAGGACAGATTTTTTATAATTAGAGAGTTCCTTAGGCTGCTTTTAAGTTGTTAATTCAGTTTAAGAAAATTATGTTCTTAGTTTTGGAAACTTCCAAACTAATGTGCAAGTCAAAACCTGCTTGATTTCATAAGCTGCAAACACCCCCAAGACCTCTCCCACTTAAGACATTAGCAAAACTCCCACTGGCTTCTCTGGAAGCAACTAGGCCCCAATAAACTATATTTGAACAACATTTAATTGTAGACAATTGCTATCATTATAGAGTAGTGCAATAGGGAGGGGCAGGGAAGACAGCTGAGGAACCCTTCTTCCCTTGTGCATAGGTGAGTTAGCAGCTCAGTCCTTGAGCTTTGAGTGAAAATGCTCAAGACTTGTAGGATGAGCCATTTGTGGGGAGACACAAAAGACAGCGGTTTTGATCATGCTGTTCCTGAGCTCTGTGCAGTAGCACTGTACCGGTCTAATAGGGATTTGATGTAAACTGCTCAGTAGGGGCCAATGTACTATGATTCTGCTCTGCACAGTCTCCCGCGCTGCTCTCAGAGCCATTGTATTTGGCTTCCACTCAATGCTTCTAGCAGCACTCACTTGGGAGATGCACTTCCATCACCCCCCTTCTCAAGAACAGCAGTGAGGCTATGACGTGTAATCTCTAGACTGTCTTCTACAGAGGCCTAGGGTTTTTAAATACAAAACTTAGCCTTGTCTAATGCCACTGTCCCCTTATGCTAAAGCCGGGTTCAGCAGCCCCGTGCCAGCAGTGGCACACAAGCCTTGTCCAAGCAGCATATGATGCCCTGTGGTGCCATGGAAATTGCTGCTCCTGCTGCTAAAAGCTGTTCCAAGTGGCCACTCCCTGTGGCATGCCTGGGGACCTGCACCCAATCATGCCCTGGAAAGAAGTCTCCAAGAGAGGCCTCTCTCCATGGTATGTCTGGGGACAGGTTTCCGGGCACACTGCAAAAAAGAGCCACTCCAGGCAGCTTCTTTCCGCGGTGTACCTGGGGACTCCCCTGCCCCAGCTGAAAGAAGCTGCCCCGAGCAGTTCCTTTCAGCAGTGCCTGGGGTGAGGGGTCCTAGGGATGCCACAGAAATAAGCCACTCTGGGCTTCTTTCAGGGGTGTGCTTGGGGACCTCTTTCCCTCCAGCTGTGGCTGCTGCTGAATTTTCAGGGGCTGCCAACACGGCTGAGAGGTCAGGGAAGAGGAGCCAGCAGGGGGGTCATCAAAGGTTGCCAAACAAATATCTGTTTTAGCATTGCATTTCCTTTCATGTATTTATTTATATCCAGTATCAAACAAGATTTAAATACAAAATTATAAGATTAAGTCACCACTTTAGAACACTGGACTTGTCATGACTGAAGTGCTTTAATCAATAGGACTGTTGGTACTGGGCAATCAGAATATTTTCCTCAGTGCTAATAAATTTGTACTGAATTCAAATGTATCCGATTTTTCCACAGATTGGGCCAGATTCTCAGCTGTGCCAGAGCTCTGCCTGTTAGTCAGGTGAGGTGAGCTTTAAGTCATTTTTGAATTCAACTGATTCCCAGCAACACTGGAGATTAAGTTACATCTGGGCAAAACCAAACGACCAGCCTCAGGGCCTCTAAACTGCATGCACCTGCACTGGCCTCGCCAGGGGAGTCATTCCACACCTGTGCCCATCAAAGCTGAGCAATGCCAATTTTGCCCCCTCCAAACACAGCCCCAAAATACCTGCCATACCAGGTGGGTAAGGACTAGCTATACTGCATAGTTTGTCTATAGGTTAGTTTCTGGCACTATTATTTTATAGGTATTACTATTTTTATACCATATTTATCAGATATTAATGCAAACAAAAATTTCTACAAGCACCTAGCATTTAAAACAGAACAAAACACAAGGTGCCACCACACTGCAGGAGAATAATCGCTCCATTGTAAAGCAGACTTCATCAGAGTACCTTAATAATGTTTACATTGTACTTCAGGATTTCTTTTCAGTAGAATTAAGATCAGGCAAGTGGTGTGTTAACAGAAGGCACAGAGTGAAAGATACTGAATAGGGCATCAACAATTAAATGACATAGATTTGGTCACTTCCAAGGATGAGTTAATCAGATAGTAACAACATTTTTCATTATTTATAGACCTGAAATAATAGCTCCTTACCCAATTATAAACAGTAATTTCTTTTTCTGAAACCATTATTGTAAAATTTGAATAAATACATTGTTATAGTACTTGTACTCTGGTCTTTTCTAGATTAATTTTCACTGACAAGAAGCAAGCTACTAAATTACATTATTTGAAATCCTAATTTTCTAAATACAGTACAACAGTCAAATGAGCACAAATCATCATCATCATCATCATCATCATCATGATGAAGGTCAAATAATTTCCACAGTCTTTCAGCAGAACACTTGAATTTTATAGAGAGTGAATTTCCTAAAAGAGAAAGGGAAGGCTCAAAAGGCCTAGATGTATTAGAGGGTTCAAAATCTTGCTGTGTAAGAAAGGTGATCATTTCAAGCTTTTATAGAGATAAGTTCACAATATTTTGCAGAAGTGAAAAAGTGGTTCTTGCTGTTTGGCTTCTTTACAGAAAGTTAAGAGAGCAGGGTGAAATCCTGGCATCACTGAAGTCAACTGGTATTTTGCCACTGGGCCAGGATTACAGTTTTGGTATTTGTGCACTTTGTTAGTCAGACCTAACTAATGTCTCTTGACAGATTCTATTTTGTGCCTTAGCAGCCCACTTGCCTTCATAAAGCCCTTCAGTGGATGGAAGAAGTACCTCTTGAGACAGTGAAGTTCAGTGCTAACTTGCATAAACCATAGTTGCTACTGGTGAGGGGGAGGGGGTAAGAGTACATGCAGAAATTAACAGTAGCTCTCAGCATACCCATCTCCCAGCCTCACCTATATATAACTTTATTAGAGGCATCCAAATAGAATAACTTTATTCAGTGAAACTGGACTGACAACAGAGGTAATGTATGCAGGAGAGGACTTTGTAAAAAGAAATGTGAGGTTTTAAAAAAAATCAAAAAGCCCCTTTTTAGCCTTTTTAAAATAGATATTTAAAAAAACAGCTGTTTTCATTGCCGCGGACAAGGTTTTCAAATCAACACAAACAGATAAGGTACTGAGTTTGATCTGCCAGTGACTTTGATTTCTTCATTCTCACAGAATAAACTCTCCTCCTAAAAAGGACCAGTCTTAATGAAACTCCACAAGGGGCACTTTATATTGTAAAACTACAAATAAAAGAATACAATTCGCCAGGTTCCCCATACAAAACTGTGCAATAGCCTAACTTCCAAATTGCAAAACATAAGCTCACAGTAAACCAGTTTCAAAACTGGAAAAAATATATATGAAATGAATAATACTGGAATCAGGAAGGCTCTCAATATGTGAGCCTAATGTGGTGTCTGAATTTGACAAAACAGAGGAGGAGGTGAGAAATGTAATCTAGACGATGGAAAATGCTAAGGTAGCAGGACCTGATGAAGTGACAGCAGACATGTTGAAAGTCATTCATGAGTGAGAAAGGCATAAAATGAATGAATAGAGTGATTAAAGCCATATAAGGAAAGAAAAGAATTCCTGAAAATTGATGCAAGTCTATCTTGGTCTCAATACATAAGCATTTATGGATAAGAAACCCCCTTCTTATCAACAGATAAAGTTATTGGTTCACTGGAATACAACTTTGATGCTACAAGTATTTGAGGTGAGATGCTTTTGTGCAATAAAAGGACATATGATGAAATGGGAGCATCAAGATGGAATTCAAAGTTGGTGATGGGGGTCAAAAAATCCAGGAAGCACAACTTCACTGGTTTGTACGTACACAGAAGAATGACGAAAACCTGTGACGATAGCATGGCAGCAGAGAGTGGTAGGAAAGAGACCCCTGAAGAATGCAGAAGCAGCAATAGATGGATTGCCTTAAAGGTGGCAAGCAAGTGAATCATACTGCCCCCTCTCAGAGCAAGATGCTTGATGCCTGCACAATGACCCAACCCCAGATGATGGGATAAAGGGGGAAAGAAGAACAATGATACTGGAACCTGGCTTAGAGTTAGGCTTAGAGTTTGTCTTCAGAAACAAATGAAAAAAATGAGAGCTTCTCTGTACTATCCAGACCCATGGAGACCTTCAATCTTACATGGCAACCTTCTTATTAATAGGACCCCTGGCAGCCCGCCGAGAGACCACATTCCCTATCTTACCTTCCTAAGGTTTCCATCCTGCACCGGAAAACTAGGGACCCACTACTTTTTTCAGTGCCTATCATCTTCTGAGGACAGATCTCCTTCCTATATAGGCCTGAGAAAAGAAGTAAAAAAACCATTAATTCCATACTTTTCTTGACATTCAAATAATTTAATGCCATATACTCTAATCTCCCAAATTCATCATTCACCCACTGACTCACAAGCCATTCTTTTTCCTCCTAATCCTGTATTGAGTGTCACTGAATGCATATCTGTGCACCCTGGGTTATGAACTGCATGAGGCTCTTGAATGAAAAAGTGTGGCTCCCAGAAGAACGTCAGCAAATCAATTTAGGAAAGCATCCCCAGCCTAGGAGTTCAGAAGGGGGTCGGGATGGTGGGGAGAAGTGCGGCATGGTTGGGATTTTAAAAAACTCGCCACTAGCCTGCAGTCTTCTACATCGAGCAGCAGCTAACTTTTTACTGTATAGGCCTAATTTTCAGGGTAACCTTAAATAATTGTTAGAATCTGACATTAGTAGAATCAATATTTGCCCTCTCTTTATGATAAAATTAAAGTGTGCAATGAATTTTAAAGTTAGTAATTTCAGAGTAGGTAAAAGTATATGTCTATATGCCTCAATGTGGCTCTTGAAGGTTTAATAATCAACTTGTGTGACTCTTGAGTTCCATAAGTTTGGCCACCCCTGAGCTATACAATTCTTCTGTTCATTTATGCACTGTGATTATATGTTTTTATGCCAATTATGCAATACAAGGTTTCTTCATGGATGCTCATCACCTGTATAGTTACTGTGATATCATGTTTCTTGCAGCCTCATGCACGTGCACAGAGGTGAAACATGTTTTTTATGGTTGGGGGGGGGGGAGACAGACAGAACTCTCTTCCAGCAACATGTAAACAGCCACAGCTGTGAGCAAGGAAGTTTCTGTAGGAGGCAACAAAGAATATGCAAATTGGGATGGCTCAGACCAGACAAAGTGATCATCTCTGCCCAGAAGGGGAGGGCTTAGGGGGTCTGGAAAAAAAGAGAAACCCTTGGGAGGATTGGGGGCTTTTTGCTCCATTTTTAAACAACTTCAAGAAAGATCTGGACCCTGCCTACAGAAACTGGCTGTACAAACATTTGACAGCCAAACACATTGCTCATAAACTTGGACTATGAGGTCAGTTTAAATTTAAATATTAGGTTATAATGCCTGATTTACCTTTTATTTCCTTGTAGTCACTCCTGACTCATTTATAATGTGATTATGCCTTGATTGGCCATATGCTTACTTAGAATTATAATCTGATCAATAAACTACTAATAAGTTTATGTAAAGCTGTGTGGTCTTTAGAGGGTGTGAGTGAGAAATGCTGGGCATGATCCATTTTTTTGTTAAATGGATGGACTTGACTGTATGGTGATTGGGCGTGAGTCCCAATCCCTGTAAGACAGTGGCTCCCATAATGGTATCTGGGGCTAGGGGTGCTAGTTTGTGGACTGTCCCTCGAGTAGCCAGAGGACATATACCCAGTGCTTGGGGCTGATTTCATGTGAGAGGCTGGAGTGGATTGACTGAGGAGTGAGTGGTCACCTGGCAAAGCGGGGTGAATCAGAAGTTGGAATCAGGGGATCACAGCAGCACACCAGTCCAGATATGGGGAACAGCGTGTCACACTGAGTCTCTAACAAAGATTATGCAAACTCACAAAAGGGTAATTAAGTCTTCAGCTTTGCAGTGCATAATTTGCACAGTGATACATGTGGTGAAAGATTCAGTTTTTCCAAGTATTGTTCCATCGAACAAGGTTTGAAATGAAATCCTAATAATCTATTTACAGAAAGGCAAGAATTACATCAACAGTCTTCAGAGAGAGTTACTTATAAATGTTGCATATTGCCTTCCTATTGAAAATTTCAATCCACAATGATTGATGCTGAAGCCTAAGTATTAAACAAACTATCAGATTCCAGAAACGGTTTCTGTAGACTAGTTAATTTTCCACCAGAGCTTTACTAGCAAATAATGCATGACAGTTTTCGTTTTACAGCTGTCCTGGAAGCTATGGAGTGGATTCACATATGGTGATTAGTGCATCACTTCATAATGAGGTGAGCTTCAGGCATCATGGAGCATTCTATGCTCTCATTATGCATGTCATGTGCTCTGCCAAGATCTGTATTGCTGATGTTAGGTTCCCAGGATTATGCAATAATTCATTCGTGTTAAGACAGTCAGTAACTAGCAGTCTACCACACTACCCCATGTATCATACAGTGACAGGTAGATAAGTGAGCAAATAAGAGCAGGGAAAATGGATTCCCAATATCCTGGACATCAATATCACACTTTTGTGTAAGATTCACTAGTGCCTTTGAAGAGTCATTCTTCTTCCCCGTAATAGGAGTTGACTTCACTGAAATACAAAAGGACCACAATTGGTTCTCCAGAGTAATGAAAAGGTAGATATGCAGCTAGCAGGGTTAGTCTGGGATGAGAAATAAACACTCAGTTAATGAGGAATAGAGATGGTCAGATACAAACAGCTCAAAGGTTATATTTTTATGTTGTTGGTGTTTCTGCCTCATCACCCAGAAGTTATTTATGTTGGGAAAGGTGTGAATCTCTCCCTCCCATTTTACACTGTAAATGCAGCACCAGACTATTGAGTACTTCCCGGAATATCAACTTCATGCCATTTTACCTAAATTACAGACTAAGGGACAAATCCTTACTTCAGTGGAGTGACTGGATTAAAAACAGTGTAACAAAGCAGAATGCAGTCCTGTTTAAATTACTCCAGATTTCTCATCTACATCAGGAAATAATACAAAGTTTTGGACTACATGTTTCTGAATGTTTTGGAAAATAAAAACAGATATCTTAATTCTATTCGCTTAATATTTGAATTGTCAGAAACCAAGCATATACTCTACCTTTCACAGCCAGATGTCTACAGCTGAGTGTGAAAGTCTTCTTATCCTGTAAGAGCCTGAGGTTTTGGAAAAAAAAAATCCAATCCCAAAAACAGACAAAGTCAAAAATCTCAGTTCCCTTCCCTCCCAACTGAAAATAGTTCTGGGCTGGGTCAATCAAAATATTTAATTTCAAGTCTGACCTTTAAAAAAAATCCTAAATGTAAATTTCATTATAGCGGAAGTAAAAGTAATTTTGAATCAAGAACACATGGAAATGGGGCATTTAAAAAGAGTTTAAAGTTATCAAAGCAGAATAGCTCCTATGAACAGCTTTGGTTTTGATGAATCAGCATCTTCCAAAGAACAATTGTTTAATCAAAGAAGTCCTAGTTACTTCTATTGCTACCATCATGAACTTGAATTAGGATTACAGGCAGGGCTGGCTTAAGAGGAGAGCAAGTGTGGCACTGGCTCAGGATGCTGAAGTTTAGGAGCGCTGGTGCCAAAAATTGCAGCTTGCTGTGCTCACTGGGACAGCATGGATGGGTTGGGCCAGGCTCGCTGCTGTGGAGTCATGTGACTTCGCCCACTGCCACATGACTGCCAACTTGGCTCCACCCCTCCTGTCCCAGTGATGAGAGCTCAAAAGGAAAAGTTGGCTCAGGGCACCACAACCCCTTGAGCTGGCCTGGATTACAGGAGCAGATGCAATCTCACACATCTCCCTTAGTGTTGCAGGAGATGCAAAGGGAATGGAAATGGATTTTATTTGCTTTCCCAGTGATTTTCCTGACAAGGAAGAGTCTTGCCAAATAAATTTGTTAGTCTGTAAGTGCCACAGGATTCCTTGTTTGTTTTGGCAAATAGAGAGTCAGTAAAGCCAGCTCCTATCTCCTCTCTACAGTCCTTCACTGTGACAGGGAAGAGAAGCTGGAAGAGGGCTATATATTTTCACTATGTTCAGCTAGTCATGTATGCTGCTTTGGAGAATCACCAAAGATTTAGGGAGTTACAACTGATTCCCAGATGCTGTCCCCTGCTCTTGGTTGGATCACCAAGTAGAATCCTCTGGGAACTGGAAGCTGACAAAACAATATATTTCATGGTCCAGAAAGATCTGTGGAAAGTATTCCCTCAGAACAGGTTATAGGGCATTCCTGTAGTTGTCTCCTAGAAAAATGGCCTTATAACTGACAAAAAAAATTAGCTCATAGACTATAAATCATAATGGATTATTGTCATCATCTAGTCTGATCTACTGCACAGTGCAGGCCACAGAACTTCACCCTCCCACCCCTGTAATAGACCTCTAACCAGCCAGATATCCAGAAAGAATTCTCGGTAGTAATTCAGAAACCACCCCATCTAAACTCCCATCACAGGCCAAGGGGCATTTTTACTGCTAGAAGTCAAAGTGCAGTCAATTGCTATCTCCTCCATGAACTTATAAAACTCAGTCTTGAAGCCAGCTAGGTTTCTTGCCTCCACTGCTCCCTTTTAGTACAATGTATTTTAACAATAATACAATTAGACAATTGTAATTGTTATTAGTTAGACAATAAGTAGCTAACAAATAAGGTTGAATGGTTCTTTTGATTACTAAGGTCCACTGAGATCCAGAATAAGTGCTTCAGTCACTTTTGTAAATCCAGAACAATTCCAGATAGTGCATCATCTGTTTAACTGGCCTCATGGTACCTTTTGTAAGTCTATTCACAACATAGCCTTTGTGAAATATTATTTACTAGCATGAGTTTTCAGTTGAGTGACCCTTGACTCACAACAGTGTTACTGGCACAGCAATTCATGGAATAAAGTGGTTCTCTCTCATTGAATGTATTCTTAGGAACCTGTGCAGAAGCATAATCATTTGCTGATAAGGCCCCAGCAAAACTTCGTGGGCCACAATCCTCTCCTTTGGCCCTAAGCATCCCCTTTTCCTATGCATTTCCCGAGGGGTTAAAGTAGGCCAGAATGTGGCAGAACACCATTCTGGGGCCCACTATTTTTAGGGGCTCAGAGTTCCAGGCCCCCTAAAAATAGAAAATGGAGCCAGAATGCTGCGTTCCGGGGCCCACCATTTAAAAAGAGCGGCACCCGGAATGCAGCGTTCCAGTTCCATTTTCTACTTTTAGGGGACTGAATGCTGGGGCCCTGAAAATAGCAGGCCCTGGAACAGCCTTCTGTAGCATGCTGGCAGGCAGGGGGGGCATGCCCAGTTCCCCCACGCATGCATGGACTGCAATTGGAGGCAGAAGCCTCCAAGCACAGCCTGCAGGCTGCATTGTCTCCAGGCCCAGTGTGCAGCTGCCATTAAGTACTTGTGTGGCCTGGCTCACACTGATGGGGGTATTTGGGGCACCCGAGCTGGAGGTGGGTATTGGGGGAGGGGGTGGATTTTGAGAGTGGGTATTCGGGCTGGCTCTATGTATAGGTCAGCAGAGTAAGTAGCTTCAGGCAACAGAGTGCAGGGGTCAGCACTGGGAAGCCAGACTCTCCGCTTTCTGGGCCAGGGGCTGGGCTACCCTCTGTTGCCCTGCCCCTGGACTGTCCCACTCTGCCTCTAGGGAGAAACAGCTGGCTTGGGAGGGGGGACAGGAGATTGGAGCCAGACCTCTGACCTGGCTTACTCCGCCCCTGGGCTGGCTGTTCCCAGCTATGGAGGCAGGGGAGTAGCGAGAGGGTTAGTGTCAGGGTTAGCGGCCCCTGAGCTCTGGCCTTATGGCTGGGACCTGCCCTGAGTCTGGGGAAGTATTTTTAATTTCCCACCCACCTGTGGTAGCTGCCTGTGGCCACACGCCGTTAGCAAGGTGGCAACTCCAGGGACTGGTGGTCAGGTAAGGGGGGGGGCGGACCCTGAAGGGGAGTCGGGGGTGGGGAAACGGCATGGTGGATGGGTGAGAGGGGAATGTCTGGCAGGGTGGGGGATGGGGTGAGCTAGGAGGTAGGGAAGAAGGGATCGGTTTGGGGTCCGGGGGAAGGTGGCACCTGCCAAGATAGCGAAGAGAGGAGTTGGGGGCAGCTGCTTCCCCAGCACTTGAAATTAGGGGGGTGTAGAGGGAAGTGTAGGGGGTGTTGGGGTGCTCACTAAATTGATATAATGCAGTTACTAGCTGACAACTGGGGAGTGTTGGGAAATTCAAGGGGGGAGGTGGAGGGGAGATATAAGAGGGTGTTAGGGGAATCCCTGTTTGGGGGAGGGTCAGTGACTCGATGGTGAGCCAGTGGTTGGATCAGCTTAGGGAAGGGATCAGGGCCCCTGGGGAGCTGGGAGCCAGGCCCTGAGGGGGGGGGTAAAGTTTCAATTTGGTGTTCCACTGTGTTTGTGCCCCTTCATTTGTAGTTTAGTGATGTGTATAGGGACTAAGCTCCATTGCAGGATGGAGCATAGCTCTAAGAGTAGGATTTGATCAGTTAGGTCTTCAAAGATGATTGTACAGCATTCTTGGCTTACTTTGCCTCATCCAGAATGGGAGATTGTAGGTGTCTATTTCTGACTTTATGCTACCTCATATCTTATCCATAAAATGAGGGAGAATGCTTGTTGCTTCTTGCCACACTAGTAATATGAGGCCAAAGTCAATGAAGTGCACACATGAAACAGTCCATTGATGAAGAAGAGACTACAGCTCCTGGAGGACGCCAGCCACCTCCACAATTTCCCCTAATGAGTGCTTTATTAGGGAGACATGCATTGGGTTGTCTACACTCATATCTTTCTCTCTCCCTAAGAATGGTGGCCAGGAATATGGACGACACTGTAGAGCAGTGTTTCCCTACTGGTGTGCCCTGAGGCCTGAGCAGGTGTGCCATGGAATTTTTTGAAAAACTACTCAGAGTTCTGGATTGGCTCATGAATATTCATTAGGTCATTCAGAGACTATATGGTGGTGTGCCTCAAAATAATTAAAGGTATCAAGGTGTGCCACTGCAGAGGAAAGGGTTGGAACTACTGCTGTACAGTCATAAATAATTTCATATTGACTAGATGCTCGATCTCGATACAGATACACTGCATTTAGTTGATAATTCAAATGATATGTTAAATGTGGAGTTCTTTCCCCCATACACTTTTATAGCTATGAGTTATTATTTTTAAAAAATAGGTCTCTAGAAGGAGGGGAACATCTGAATCATGGAAACCTCTTGATCAAATGAATTTAAATTCACATAATAAATTACACTGGTTGCTTAAATACCCAGCACTACGATATTTGCCACACATTGGCATATGAAGGTTTAAGGCACTTCTTAATAACAATCCTTGGAGTCTATCATCAGATCTCAAAACACTTTACCTAGGAGACCAGGGTCAATTCCCCCATACCATAGATGGGAAAACTGAGGCATGGGTTGCAGAAGTAACTTGCCAAGGGTAACCCCACAGGTCAAAGGCAGAGCCGGGAACAGAACCTAAATCTTCCAGGTCCCAGTACAGTGAGCTTGCCACTAGATCATGCCACCTTATAAAATTGATGAGGACCTTAGAGGTGGGGAAAAAAAATCCACCACATCCCATTCTAGCCATCCCCTTCAAGCCCAGGGCAGGACAGTCTATTCCCAGGGCTTTAGTAAGCTGTATTTTAATTTTTAATCACATTTTCAATTCCTACAGTCACATTTTTAATGCTGCATCGTTCAGTCATTGCTCCTGCATTTAATTCTCCCCAAGAGCTAGTACAGAGGGTAGTAATTGTTACACATGGCATCAGCCCCGGTGGCCCAGAATTTGTTTCCCCCTTTCATGAAATGCAGCCATCTCTGGGGAAGTGAAAGCTCTTTTACAGCATGTAGCATGTTTCCTACAACTTCTTGCTTGTGCGCAGACATGTAGCATGTTTAAGATGGTTCCGGGGGTCAGTAGGAGGGAAACAGACAGAGCTCTCTCTTCCAGCCTCAGTTTTTGTATATCTGCTTGAGACACCTAGGGGTTGAGAGAGAGCGAACTTTTAGTGTAAATCTTCTGCTAGGGAGAGATGGCAGAACAAGGGCCAAGTTCTATATCTAGGGGTTTCCAAATAATTTACAATGCCAACCAGCTTGAGCCCCCACCCAGTCTCTGGGAAGTCCTGCACTTTTCCCTGGGCACCCCAAAGGGGTAATACTTCCCTGCTCACAAGCACAAGTTTGAGTGTAGTATAAAGAATTTTTAATAGTAGTAAAAAGAATGTAAAGACACAATGGCAAAAATTGAGACTGATTTGGATAATCAGTGCAGAAGCAAGGTTCCCAGCATAATCCCACACAGCATAACAGAATTTATGAACTCAGTAGCAAAACCAGCACTGATCCGGAGAATCAGTGCGGAACAAGGTTCCCAACAACCCCTAGGGTATGTAGAGAATGTCTCTTATGCCAGCTGTCCACCAGTGCCACCCACTCGTCACTCACTCTATCCATTTGCGCCATTCCTTGGCTCCACCTGCTATCCACCAGCTCTGCCCACTAGTCACTCATGCTGTCCAGCCCTCCACTGGCTATTCTCACTGTCTGCTGGCTCCACCCACTGTCCACCAGCACCACCTGCTGGTTGCTCCCATTGTCCACTGGCGCCACCTCCTGGTCACTCCCACTGTCCAGTCTTCAGTGATTTCAGCTCAGAGAGAGGAAGTCTCCTCTCTCAGTGATTGCAGCTCTTAAATACTGCAAACAGCTCCTCTGATCAAAATAACAAAAGGCAGACTCTACAAGAAGCCTGGCCATCAATATGTCCTTTGACAGTGGGGCAGGTGGTGATGTAGTGCCTCAGGCATAGCTCTAAATGAGCTAATACTAACCCTCCCCATTTCTGCTTTTCTCAGGCTGAAAACAAAGAGTTGGTCCCTCTTTCAAGTTTCTTACTGCTAATCGTGGCTTTTCAGCCTTCAACTAATCTAAACAGAGTTTGAACAATTAAAAGAGTAGCATATTACAAAGACAGTATTCCATGCTTCTTTTCAGTAAATTACAGGTATTGCCAGATTTGTGACCAAATCAGCCTAAACACCATTAACCATCATGCCCTGCATCAACTATGCTAATACCTAATTGTGCTCATGCTAATACAGAACCCATGCAGATTAGTCCCCCCCCCCCGGAAGCTCTTAGGCACAGCTTCTAGACCTGCCTTACATCACAAAGTATGTACATAATAAATGGTACTTATTAAATTTAAATGCATCAATATTACTTTCTATTTTCATATTTAAATTAAAGGAAAGAACTGATCTTCCTATTTGAATTTAGGTTGTAAATATAATTTGGAAAACCTTTTTCAACTTATATGAATGAGATGGGGGTGTGCCAAAGCAAAATTTGGCTGGGGCGCCATAACCCCTTGAGCTAGCCCTGCTTGGTATTGGTGGCACAGGGTGGATTTTATGGGTGGGTATTGGGGGCTGGGCTGGATTTTGGGGGGGCATTGGGGACTTGGGGTGGATATTGGAGTGGGTATTGGGGGCTGGGGTGGATTTTGGGGGTGGGTATTGGAAACTGTGGGTGCATTTTGCGAACAGGGGAATGGATATTGGGGGCAGTAGCTGGGGTGTGGGAGGGGGGCCTGAAGGTGTGGGAAGGGGGCCTACCCATCCAGGAAGAGAGGCCACCTGATTAGGAGGGTTCCAAGACCCACCAAATTATACTTTAACTCCTGTATTTCTCCTCCCCACTTACCTATCCCAAATAAGACATATTAAGGAAAGAAGAAGAAGAAGGAACACTAATAACTGCTCTTCCTCTATTTTGCTCTCCACCCATTCCATCTAGTTTTCTTCTTCATGTCTCCCTGGCAGATCCAGGATCGACCTACTGCCTGCCTGCACTGAGCACAAGGTCTTTCCCTCTTTCCTCTGCCTGACATCCTGTTTTCCATGTTTCTCTTATCTTTCCTATAACCGCCCAAATCATCCACCCTGTAATTCCAGGTCTGACTCTGCATACCTGCAGCATCTTCCCTGTCCCTGAAGCAGCTCTCTTGCTCATGCTAGTGCATCTATTTCCCTGGCAGCAGCTCCCTTCTTTGTCACAGAGCCTCAGATCTTGGCAGAGCTCTCACTTCTTTGGAGACAATTCTCATCTCTGAGGAATGGCATCTATGCAGCAGTGTTCTCCCCAGCAATTGGAATCAGAGGGGGTGTTGAAATTTTCAGGGGTGTGTGAGGGCCTATGAGGTGTGAGACTGTGGTGGCAAAGAGGGGCTATATGACAGCATTGTAAAAACTGAGTAGTGGTTCATGACTGACCATTTTCTTAGATTATCACACAAAGTTGGCTACTGGTCTGGGACCAGTACCATTCAACATATTCATAAATTATCAAGTAAAAGGGGTTAACAATAAGGTGGCAAGCTTTGAAGACAGTACAAAGCTACTCAAGATTAATTTGGATTATTATTAAATTTGGATTATTAAATCCAAACCAGACTGTAAAGAGTTTTACAAAGGGATCTTACAAAACTGGATGACTGGACAACAAAACGGCAGCTGAAATTCAATGTTGATAAATACAAAGTAATGCATATTTGAAAACAGAAACCCAAGGATATATATAAAATAATGGGGTCTAACTTAGTTGATACCCCTCAAGAAAGAGAAAGACTCCTAAAGAGTATATCTAGGTGAACACTTCCAGCAAGGATCTACTACTAACCTGGATCTTCTCCCCATCAGGAGAGCTGGAAGATTAAAGTAGCATAAAGACATAAGTAGTTCCCACAGAGGCTTTTCACTATGCTAAACCGCTTGGGCTTCAACTTTCCCTTTGCAAGAACCCCATAGAGGGTGAACAAGGACACCCTCAGGGTTTTGGTTAATGAGAAACCTTGATTTGACAGTCCTAAAGACTGAGATATTCTGTACTCATGGAAAAAGTATAGTGTCAGTTGTAACAGCACAGGCTGCCAGACAAGTAGCTGTTTTTCCCAGGGACTCTTTATAGTTAGTCTCAGTGAGCCATTCTTTCCTTGGCCTCTGTTGAGACCACCCAGACAATGTTGACCAAGGCAGCAGATGGCATGCCTGTCAAAAGGCAAGATTGCAGTTCAGGAGTTACAGGCTTCCAATCTCTTACTCAGAAGTGCCTTTCCACAAGAACAAAATCCTTTTTCCTGAATTGCTTGCTGTTACATGCTCACCCTTTGCTAACCACCTCAGTAGTAATTTGCAATTTAAGTTACACCTTCTGGCCTCTCTCTGAAGCACCTCAGCATTATCTGTCTACCTGAGCCTGGAGCTGTTCCTCTTCTTTGGTAGAGGACACTGTACAGCAGTGGTTTGGCACATCTGTTTTGGCTCTAATCTTGTTGATTTGCTCCCTCATGGCATCTTGTTCTTCTGTGGTGAAAAATGCCTCCAAAACAAGGAAACCATCTTCACAGAACTAGAAGAGAGCACCAGAGTTCAGACAGGGACACAGTGGCTTGCATTCTATAGGAGTCTTCAGAGACAGCTGTTATGTACAATAAAGGTATGTTTCCTCCTGGGCCATCAGTTGTCTTTCATTTGGTGTAATGCACCTTTTCTTGGACTCTGCATCCAGATGCTAAGTCAGACTTAGACATTTTTGGAGACCCTCTCTGCTCCTGGAGATGCATTAAAGCAAGGTGCAGATTTCATACACTCGACTTCATGCCATGCACCTGGTAATGTGCATCTAACAATCTGAGTTATTGTCTGACCCTCCAATCCCACACAAACCAGTATTTTTCTTTACACATTTTTTTTACAGATTCATTTTGATTATTTCCTTAATGAATAAATGTGAAGGGAGAGTTGTACTGGAAAAATAAATAAATAAATAGGTAGATGCATAGACTGTGGTGAAGGAGAAAGTGATAGCAACTTTTTAATGCTGATGATGCTAGAAAAAAAAATATGCATGTGTGACTGTCTTCATGAGTTAAGATTCTCTTCTCCAGAGGAGAAAATTTAGCAATGGCTAGACCAAAAGTGTCGAACTCATTTGACTTAAATATACTTCAAGGGGGCTGTACATACCATAAATCAAAATACTAGGACACTCTCATGGCATTCCAGGGAGCTTGCTATGCGAGACCACACGCTCTCTCTCTGGTAGGGAGAGAGTGTGGTCCTGCAGAGTGCAGCCACAGGTTGGCTGGAAGAGGTTCACAGTGCCCACTACTGCTGCCACCAGAAGACTCGAGTGCACTGCTTAAAGACGTAGTTGTTGGGTCACAGCCATGAATGAGTTTTTTCAACTAGGCCCCAAGAAAAGAAGTTTGAGAACTACTAGACTAGATGATCACTGTGCTCCATTCTGGCCTCAGAAGCTATGGCCACAACCCAGGGAGGCAAACTGAGCACCTATCATATTTAGCAATGCTACGTGCCGGGCAACAATTACAAACTATTTTACTGAGAAAAAGAAGCCAGGCATGAAGGTAACTATTTTTTTGCTTTAAATTTCCCCAGGGTGTCACCAAGAGCCCTGCCTGGAAAGGCTCACCTACGGATGTTTGCCTTAGCAGCAACACCGGCTCTTTAGCCACCTCCTCAGTTCTAGGGGTGCTGTGGCTTGGGAGTCAAGAGAGCCAGCCTGATACATGCCACAAAAAGCAGCTCACAGTCAGCTCCTTGCCGAGAGCAGCCAGACGAAGCGTGGTGCTTGGGGCATTGGATTAATTCCCCCTACACAAGGTGCTCAGAAATGCGGGGGGGGGGAAGGAGCCACAGAGCCCTCAGCCAGAATGGGTTCAGTTGACCCTTCCTCAAAGGAAGCCCCAGATAACTACACATGCATCCTGACAGGCTTGTGTCATATAAACGGGTCACAGGAAGATTAAAGGGTCGTGTCCCATCAGCCCTGCCTGCATCTACCTGGGCGTGTTAGGTTCCCTGCCAGGGCTGGCCCAAGGATTTTTGGTGCCATAGGTGAACTATGACTTTGCATCCCTGTCAGAGGGCAATACCTTTGTTTATGAGAAATAACATATTAATATATTTTTTTTAATAGAGAAAAAATGTGCTTCCATTTAATTTGGCACCCCTTAAAGCCTGGCACCATAGGCAACAGCCTAGTTCACCTATATGGTTGGGCCAACCCTGGTCCCTGCTCCTATGTGCCTACCTTCTACCACCCACACTGCAACACAAAGCCCAGAAGAGGTGGCACTGAATGGGTACATTGCCAGGGCGGGAGGCAGTCACCAGGCTCAGGGAGGTGGGCACCGTGCTGGGATCACTCCTCCCGGGCCCTACTGCAGGGAAGATGAGGTTAGATGATGATGCCTCCTGCCATGGCTCTGACCCGTGAATGAGTCGAGGTAGTGACAGATGGACTCTAGTGCCTCCCACTCATCACACTATGCCTTGCTGCAACCCATCAGCGTCCCATGTTACTGGCCATGGAACACTCTGGCATGTCCATATGGCCCAGCCAGCAGCAGCCACCTGGGTGGGCTGCATATGCATGGGGGTTCCCCTTAGTTGGGACAGCTGAAACTGCACCACATCCATGCTCTGCTCTCAACTGGGTAGGTCTGAGGTGCCCTGGGCACTGAACTGAGGACAGGGTGGTGGGGAACGGGCAGTGGCAGTGTGCCATAGGCAGGAGGGAGGGGGCAAGAGGCTGTGTGGCCATGGGGGGTAGTGATACAGGCCTCGCACTGCCTCCCGCCCCTTCACCACTGCCTCTGGCACAAAGCCAAAAGCAGCGCGCATGGTGGGGGGCAGACTGGGAGCGCTGAATTGCACCACCACTTTTGGCTGGATAGCCCGCTCCCTGGCATGGGGGGCTGGGCAGCAGCGCAGGCCCCACGATGCCCTGCTTAGCAGGACAGCATGAGGACCCCAGAACCATGGAGCCTGGGGTGATCACCTCCCCCCCCCAACCAGGGATGGCCCTGCTTGGAGATATGTTTCTGGGGGAACGCTGTGATCTCTGGTTTCTGCCCATGGGGTCTAGGTGTTGATTGTAGGTGGTTGGGCTTGGTTGCTCTGCCATCTGGCCCACTAGGGAGCAACTGCTCCAAGGGGAACTGGTTGCTGTCTGTGGAACCTAAGAGAATGATCAAGAAGGCATGAGAAAATGAAAGGTAAGAGCTGAAATCACTCAAGAGGGCAAGAAGAGAGCTAGGTTTCTGCGGTGGATCAAGCAATCACTGCAAGTAGCAGAGAGGGAGCACTGAGTGCTAAGAAGTGTTCGTGAAAGCAGAAGGACCACAGAGAGAGTAAAGCTGTACTGAGATAAACCTGATGATTCTAATTTAACAATGAGACTGTAAATTTGCATATCTAGGTTAATAAAGCTCTATGTGTTTGTCTTGTATATTGTAAAATGCATACATGAGAACTTGTTTGCTGTCAGCATCCCATGTGCATTGGACCTCAAGTGAAAGGTAACCACTTGAGGCTATTGTTCCCATTGTATGGCTTGACAATGTTGGCTACTTTAATGCATGAGTTTGTTAGGAAAAGTTATAGAGTGTTGCTAATAAGTTATACCCACTTGTTGATATCTGGTAGAAGGATGGGTGATTGACAGGAGGCTGAAGTTCACTGGGTGCCAGAGTGAGCAATGTGCCAACTAACGAACTCTGTCGAGGAACACAAGGTGCTATGTATAGAGTTAGACCTGGGTGCAACAGCCGGTGAGGGCTGTGTATAAAACAGGGGGAAGTAACCAAACTATTATGCACAGCTCTAGGAATTAAGAAGAAATGACATACTGCTGAACACCCACAGTCATCAGGCTTAGTAGAGGGGTCCAACTGAATCCTTAAAATGGCTTTGCACAAGCTGGTATGTGAATTGGGATGAGACTGGGACCTTACATTACCTTGGTTCGCATGGCCATCCATTCCACTGTGGAAACTATAGCTCAATTTTCTTTTATGATTTGGATGAGGAAACTGGAATTTGGATTATGGATTGGAATTGTCAATAAACAAAAAAATTTGGGTTTAAGTTCAAATGTGACCACAGAAAATATTGTAAAATGTAAACTGGAAACCCCCAGGGAGTGACTAAGGCTATGTCCACACGTATGCCATTATTTTGAAATAAGTTATTTCAAAATGAGTTATTTTGAAATAAAGTCCTTATTTTGAAATAAATTAACTCAAATTAAGGGGGAAAAGCTCAAAGAAAATAGCATGTCCAAACACAGGACTTGCTATTTCACTCTAGGAGAGGGGCAACATGGGTAGTGTGGCAATGTGGCCCCCTCCCTGGGCCATGCCCTCACCCAATATAGGCCAAAAGGAAGGCACCCTGGGAAGGAGAAGGGCAAAACTGTTATTTCAAAATAATGGTTATTTTGAAATAACATGTCCAAACGGTGTTATTTCTAAATACCCATTTTGAAATAACAGCCGTTTCGATTTAAAGGAGGTTTAAGCTATTTTGAAATGACGGCTCTTATTTTGAAATGAGGGAGCCTGTCATTTAGAAAAAAGAATACATTGTGTGGACCTAATCTCTTTTATTTCAAAATAGCCAGTGTTATTTCAAAATAAAAGAGATGTGTGGACATACCCTAAGAGTACTTGTCACACAGATACTTTAAATTACTTTATAAAAATTTTTATTACTAAAAGCATGAAGGTTAGTTGATGAATGTAACAATTAGTTCATACACAGAGAATGCATTTAGGAAATCTCATGCAGTATATAATTGGTAGATTATTCCCATTATTCCCATTAAAATTTATAGTTGCTGTTCTTACACCCCAGAGCCAAGAATAAGTCTAATGGACAGGAAAAGTGCAGAGTCTATCAACCCTAAGTGATAGATTTAAATTTATTAAAGCAACAAAGACTATACAGCAAAGAAAGAGGAGGATGGGTCTGTGGTGTCCTTTCTCCAGACAGGCAGAGCTGCAAACTGAGGATTGGAAAGAAGCTTCTCCTTCATTCCTCTTGTTCTACAAATCCTGAAGTTTTAAATCCCCTTTTTCCTCCTACCAACAAGGTCTGCACTTTTATATCTTTCTAAAAATGTTAGCTTAGATCTTCCCTGGTCATCCAAATGTGGGCCCTTACCCCAGAAATTGTCAGGGTATCTCTATATCATTGGCTGTGTGTACAATCTATATCATTGGTTGTGTGTACAATTGATGCATATTTTGACTCCTAGAATATTCCTCATCACCTTTCCTCTTTTCTTATTTATGAATTTTGTGGCTTTTATGGTAATCTACAAAACGTCAAAGGTCCAACTTTGAATTGTTACTTAAGTTGTTATTATCTGCTGACCTATGTGTTATGATCCAAAATATCTTATCTGGGCTTTTCCATCAAAGATTATTGAACAAATAGATTCACCCTGTTGGTATTACAGGTTTTGCTTTGTAATGTTAAATGTCTTGCATGTGGGTTATGTGGGTTTATATTTGTTAATTTTATAATATGTGTAACTCAATAAGATGGAAATGGTTTTAATGGCAATTTCTTGGGTGATTAACCATTTTTATAGACCAAATTGTTTCCAAGAATTTATTGAAAATTCCTTACCTTTATTTATTAACTGAGATACTATTTGATTAGCCTGATTTATATTATTAGTAATTTGTACTATTTGTGTTTTTTATTAGATAGCAATGCTTTAGAAGGTAAATTTAATGGTGGGATATGGACAAGAAATGTTGGTGTATTTCAAATAATTAAATTTTGATAACCTGTGTTTGAGATGACTGTAAAGGTTTTACAAGTAGAAACAGGAGACCTGATTGTTAAATTAAATTTGGTTGTTTTGGTGTAAAGCAAAAATTTGAGATTCTGATCGGGCACTTCATGGGACTGTGGTGGTATGTCTTTTGATTAGCGACTACACAGAATTGCCTATTACCAGCATAAGACGCCTTTTTTTGAGTCATTCATTTTGTTAACTGTGCTAGACACACTGGAGATTTGTTGTGTTGCTTTTCCTGTAATTCACATGACTATTTGTTTTACACACATTACAACTACAAATATTCTGAAACCCCTTGTTAGAGCAACAGGCCATTTGCGGAACTTTCCAAGTTTGAGTAGGAGCGTGATAGAGTATTAAACTAAGCCATTTTTTATAAATGTTATTTTCCAAATGTTCAAAAGACTGGACTACTGCCAACTTTTTAAGTATGTCTTTTTGAGGTTAAACACTGGTAAAGATAGTGAATGAGACATCTAAAGACCATGCCACCATACAGTCTTTACAGAAAACACAACCATCTTGGTTGGGGTGTGGCGTTACAAACCTGATTTGTTTAATTAACCTCAATGAAGTATGAGGGGCAAAGTTTTAAGCATAAGGATTGTTACACTTTTGATCTTTGGAAACATTTTGGACAAAACCAATTTAACAATTGCTTATTTTGAATTAAATCAGTGACATTTTTTAGCTGTAAAGCTTGCAAGGTTTTTGTGATAATATTTAGGATATTTTTTTGTATGGAGAACAGATAATTTTTTAACCAATTTTGATTGCTTTTTGATTAATCAGCTCATCACTGTAAAACTTCAATTGAGTTCATAGAATCATAGGGTTGGAGGAGACCTCATGAGGTCATCAAGTCCAAGCCCCTGCTAAAAGCAAGACCACTCCCACTAAATTATCCTAGCTTGGATTCTGTCTAACCAGGCCTTAAATGTTTCCAAAGATGGAAATTCTACCACCTATCTAGGTAACGCATTCCAATGCTTCACCACCCTCCTAGTGAGAGAGTTTTTCCTAATATCCATCCCTGACTGCCCCAGTTGCAGCTTGAAACCATTGCTCCTTGTTCTGTCCTCTATTACTACTGAGAACAGCCTAGCTCCCTTCTCTTTGGAACACCCCTTCAAGTAGCTGAAGGTGTGACCCAGGTCTCCTGGGGTAATGTGACCCTGACTCCCTGGGACAACCTTCTGAATGTGCCAAAATCAGAGCAGGCTGCAAAACCAGGGGTCAAACCCCCAGACCTCTTACGTGTGATACTTAAGCCAGTCTTCCAGTCAGTAACAAAACATGCTTCTAATTCCCCACTCTGGTCATCACCAAGCATAACAAAATAGAAACAGCCCCCTTTACTGCACATCAGCTCCTATGGTCCCCACTTAGCCACTGGGTCTCAAAGAAATAGGTTTTCCTGACCCCAAAGGGTCAGCCACATCAACGAGAACAACATAGGCTTGGCTCTTATCCAAAATATCATGCTGCCAGTCAATCCTTTAATAACTAAAACTAAAAATTTAATATAAAAAGAAAAACAAAATGAGAGCTATTAAAGGTTGAAAGTGAATCACATACACAGAAATGAATTAGAATCCATATAAAACAAGTCCTTGAGGAATTTGGAGTTTGCAGGTTAGTCCAATTCCTCTGGTATGCTTCTGAGTGGGTCTCAGTCATTTTTTCATTTATAGCAGAATAGCTCCAGAGGAGGGTGTTAGTTTCAGACTGATGACAAAATGGAAATGGGGCCACTGCTTTTTATCACTTCTGGCCTCCCCATGGTCAGTCTGGGTGACTGATCGGGCAGGTTTTTTTCCCTAGGCCCACTGTAGCTGGGAGCTTCCTTAATGGGCCATTAAGAGAACAATGGTTTTGCAGACACCCACTCTGGGTGTGCCTTAGAGTCAAATAACTTGGAACATTAATAGAACAGACATATTCCTAACTTCTAATAGAGATATGACACTTACATATAAACCATGTGATCATTCCTACCAGATTGCAACCTTTCTGTTGGTACCAAGCATGACATATCACATATGGATTATTGCAAATATGAAATGTTAATACAAAAGAAAATCACAAACAATCTGCTAGACCCGGAGAGCATCACAGTTAGCATGTTATACAAGTCACTAGTGAGATTTTGTCTGGAGTGCTCTGTGCAATTCTTGTCTTCCATTTCTAAGACAGATGGGTTCAGACTGGAACAGGTATACAAAGGGCTATTTGGTCAGCCTAACACAGGTTTGTCCAACGTGTGGCCCAGGGGCCAGAATGTGGCCTGCCAAGGTCTTTCATCTGGCCCGTGGAATGTTGCAGCAAGACCCTAGGAGCTGGGGTTGGCTGGGGCCCTTGTCAATTTCCCACCCTGTGCACAGCTACAGGGAGGCCTGGCCTGGCCAGAGACATCTTAGGGTCTGGATTCCACCTGCTTGGTTGGGTGGGAGGGGAAGAACTGAGTCAGCCAGCAGTAGTGGCAGCAAGCTCCCTCAGAGATGAGGGCAGGGGAAGAGCTGAACCTGTCAGCAGCAACAGTGTGCTTGATTGGGTGGGAGAAAGAGCTGAGCCAGGGAAGAAGAGCAAAGCTGCAGTCTGCTGGGGAGGGGGTGGGCTGGGGAAGGAAATCTGAGCCAGCAAGGTGTGATGTGGTGATGGGTGGTTGGGTGTGACCTGAGCTGGCATTGTATTCAGTCTGGTGTGCTGGGGAGGAGAACTAAGTCTGAAGGCAAGTGGAATCCAGGGGAAGGAGAGCAGTGCTGAGTGGGGGTGAGGAGAGCACAGGGGGACAAACACAGGATGAAGTGTGGTAGCTCTGAGAGGGTGAAGGGGCAAGGGAGCAGTACAGCTGCCAGGAAGTAGCTGAGTCCTGCTTCCCCCACCTCACCTTTCTTCCCCTCCCCTCCTCTGCCATGTCCTGCCTCAGAGTCTTATCCAGAGCTATCAAAACCTGCCTGTTGATTCATTGTGCTGTTTGACAGCGCATATTGCTTCGAACAGCTTTTTTAAGAATGAAACAATTGAAACAAAATCTAGATCCCTCCAGACACACAGACATCTATCTGGAATATTCCATATTGCTACACGTAGTGTGTGGGCAGGCATTGCTTTTGCTTGCACAAATTGTCAATGCCAAATATCACACTAATCATTGTTATTAAAGTTTATTAATAAAGATCAATTTCTATGTTGTATGTATGTCTTACCTATCTTTCTCACCAGTCCCCCGACTGAGAAAAGAATTGCAGTGTGGCTCCTTACCCAAAAAGGTTGAACACCCCTGATCTAACACAAAAACAGTTAAGGGAAGGTGTGGTGCACTGGGTGGCGTGTGTTACATGTACAGGAGGTGTGTTCTGTTTGATCCCATGTTTGTGATTTTGATTGGGGAATGTAGTTTTATGATTGGATGAATAAGCAATTTATTAAATTGCTGTGTAAGGACTTAATGTTGGTAGTTAGACACAGAGCAAGATTGTCTTGAATTACGTGTGCCTTAGTTAGGTTGCACCATTACTAATTCCAAATTGACCAGGACTAACAGGTGGTTTGTTGATACCTTTTCTTACCATGTAACTTTGTTCCTTTGTCCATTTGTTAACCACTTTGCTTTTATCTGCTTTTTTTTATTATTATTATTTGCTCCCATTGGCTTGTTAATTTTTACCTGTGGTTCATGAAACAATTTAGCATGGCTGTGCACATTGTAAAAGACAGACAGTACCACAGGAATAATATACTAATGCAGCACAATAATGCAGTAGGAATACAATTACTTTTATAGTAGCCAAATGTAACTTAAGTGACAGATCAACCTGGTCCAGCTCTATGTAATCGCCAATTTAATTGTCCACATGTGATCTTCTGAGATGTATCCCAGACCAGTCCATTATTTTTAAAGTATTTAATTTTCCTTTTTTTGATACCTAGGGTTTCTTCCTTGTGGATTGATATCTTCTGGTGTCTTTAGAGTGTGATATTTTCTGGTGTCTGGTTTGTTAGATGCAATCTTAAACAGCTCAATGTAATTACACTCAAATGTTTGTTTTACATTTCTTTTGTTTTCAATAACTGTTAGTTTGTTTGCAATGCAATAGGAACCAGGTCTTCCATAACAGAAGCTAAACCTGTTGAAATTGTTCTTGCTAAACCCAGTATATATCATTATACATTTCACCACAGAATTCTTATGATATTTCCATATTTCACAGAGGTGTAGGTAAGTGCATGAGTACCCAAACCCAAAACTGATATTTGTTATCATTACTTTTACATTACTGTTCTTGTTCTTTGGGGGAAAAAAAAAAAGATAAATTGTTTGCAATTGCATTATTTATTGAGACAAAAATATATATGTACATGTATTTATTAATAAAGCCTCTTTGAAGTTTGCAATAATTAATTTGGTGTTAAGAAGGTTATGACCAATTTTAATATTAGAATGGTGTGGTACCACTTATGGTAAAAAGTATAAATGGCTTTTGTTGCAAAAGGAAAGAAAAGTAGTCACATGACACACAACATAAACCACAGGGCAACATAGAGGACAAATTTTACTATTATGAACAAATGGTGCCAATTAGTGGTTAGGATTCCACATGGTTTGTACTTCTTTGGCTTGGCAATCATATCTTCAAGCAGCTGTTATATTCCTAAAGAGTTAAAAAATAACTTTCTTTTTTACCTGTTTTTTCTTTGTCTGTGTTCTGTTCTGTTCTTAGGTATGTCATCTTTTACAAAATGGTGGTTTCTGTAATAATGCTGAGTGGTATGTGAAAATGTAGAAAGTGGGTTTAAGCTATGAATGGGGAGTGGGGGTGATCCAAAGAAATCAGGAACCTGCCCCTCTGGATGTTATCCTGGCGCAGAGAAGAGAGTGGAAGTTGTTAGATGCTCTTGTGAAACCTTTCACTTTGAAAATTTTTCACTTTGAAATTCTTTTACAGCCATTTCTCTGCAATTAGAGTCGCAACTCTCCTGTCTTCTAATGTGCTGTGAACTGTTCCATTTTTTATTTTATCTGATTTGCCAATCTAGTAAAATAATTTTTCACTACTTTTTCCTCATGTGAACTTACTTTTCCCATTTCTACAGGCACCAGTCTAGGTTTTGATGCAAGTTTCATTGGGACCTGTTCTTTTATCATACGTCAGTGGCTGTAATGTGTTACCTCCTGTTTTGTTTGGTGTGGTGGTTTTTTTTTTTAATTTTGCTATCCAGATCTTTTCTCATTCCTGGCCACTAGTCAATTTTTTAAAAACTTTTTACTGATTCTTCTAACTTGGGGTGTCCCTGCCTCACCACCAAGGAGCTGTGGATCCCATGAAAAGCTATATGCTGTAATTGCTGTTGTAGTAAAAATACCCATTTATGACCTGGCTTTGACAAGAAGAATTATTTTCTCTTTTCATTGGAGTGCCCTGCAATTTAGAGGGACACTGTACAATCCACTGCTGTAGCATGTCCAGTCCATGGACATACTAGTTTGAACTGGCTTTCCTGTTTGGGTCCATGTTAGTTCAAATTAATTTGAATTTGAATGAAACAGTATTAATTCAAATGAAGTTAATTTGAACTAACCTTCTAATTGTAGACATGCCAATCTGAGTCCATTTCAATGTTTTCTGTTTGTTTGCCTTTCCTATCCTCCAAAAACTGTATTACTGCAGTTCCCTCTGCAACTTAGCTTCCTCCTTTTTCCAGTTGGTACTGAAAGTATTGCTCTATCTGCATATGTTTATCCATGCGCACACTTGCAAACACAATAACTCACTTCCTTGCTCATAATATGAACTACCATCTATAAACCAGATTTGTTTTTCTCACTGCCTGCTCAGCTGGGATGTCTTTAAATACAGCATGGTTTTTCACATCCTCCTGCCACTCGCAGCTGTATGCTGAACCCGTTAAGAGTTAACCCCCACACTGCTTGTTCAGATTCAGTGAGCATAACTACCTGTACATTTTCTGTCCTGAGTATAAAAACCCAAAGAATGGTGTTATCCACTCTCACATGTCCTTTTGACAAATTTTCCTGACTTACTAACTTTCCCAAAGCAATGATGACTTTGCTAGCTCCAATTATTGCCTGAGCTTTTTGCAATGTCTAGTACACAGCTAGAGCTCTTTGCTCCAAAAGTCCTAGTTTAATTTCTGGATTTGATAAGGCTCTGTAACATGTGATGGGTCTCTCTCCTGCTTCAGCATCCTGCATAATCATAGTAACAATCCAGAAATTTCTGATACTAGGATATAACAAGTATGGGAACTCATTGTTTTGATCCACTAAAATAGGCGCTTACATAAACTCTTTCTTTAGACTTTTTCATGCAGGGATTTCAGATGCCATATCAAATTGCTTCTCAATTGTGGGGGGCAGGAGTGGACAGTTGTTTGCTTGATATTGTGGGCTCTCCCATACAAGCAGTATCTGATTAGCAATCAGCTTTATCTTTTAACAAGTATTTGGCTGGTCAAATAGTGCTTGTTCTTAGTTGGGATCTGTGCAGAGTCTTTTATTTTGAATGACCATTATATCTGAAATCACAGATAATCATGTCTAAGTGTTAGTACTTAGACCTGGATTGTGGGAAAGTAACCCTATTTTGTGAACACTAGAGACTTCCAGCAGCCTTCATCAGTATAGGTTCCCCCACCGAGACCTAAAATCATGGAAGTCAAGTCACACAAAATGTGGAGAAGGAGACTATATGTATAACAAAGCTGCCCAAGTGAAGAACAATTGCTACGTCTACACTGGGAAGGGCCCTGGAAGTCGACTTAACAAGGTCAACTTTAAGTCAACTTTGTTAAGTCGACATCAGGGTATGTCTATGTAGACATTGACCAGGCATACCCAGGGGGCTCCTCCTCCTACTCTGCCCCCTAGTCTGGATTGTCTACCCTGAGCCCAATGGGCTCCAGGGGCTGATCCAGACTGGGGCTGATCCAGCTCCTAACCTCTGGTCCTGCACCCCTGGCTGCTTGCAAGGCAGTCCTGGCCAACCACAAAGTGGGGCTAGGAGCTGGATGGAGCTCTCAGCCCCTCTCTGTAGGATGAGGTGCTAGGAGCCTGCTGGGAGCCCATCTGGTTCCCAGAAGCTTGCACTGGCCAGCTGGCATCTCTGAGTTTGGTCAGTTTCACAGACTTCGAATCTATGAAATTGACCAGGAGCTGGTCAGTTTTGCAGGCACTGAGTCTGTGAAATTGACCAGACTCCTGGCTGCTGGCTGGCTGGCCAGCACAAGCCTCTAGGAGCCAGATGGGCTCCCAGGAGGCTCCTAGACCTCTGCAGCCTACAGAAAGGGGCTGAGATGCCCATCTGACTATCACCCTCTTTTTGCAAGCTGCAGGACCTGGCTGTCAGTCCCTGTGCCCCATGGTGAGGGGCTGGGAGCCAATCTGGCCAAGCTCCTCACCACAGGGCTGGAGCCAGATCGGGCCCCCTGGCTGGATCAGGCTCCAGCACAATCACACCTAGTAGGGAGGAAGGGGTGGGGCCTGCCCTGTCAAGTCATCTTAAAAGCTTAAGCTGATTTACAGGGCAGGAGTTAAGTTGACTTAATGTTTTCTAAATACAGACAGGGCTTTATTTTAGTTGACTTAAGGACGCTTAAGTTGATTTAAAGCCCCAGTGTGGACATAAACTTTATGACCAACATCTGGAGGAATAAGCAAGGTGCTGCTACTGCCTTTGTCCCTCTTTTCCCTGGAAGGTGCACTCTTGTGAAAATACCTCTGAACTGTAGGTCTCCCTTCAGTACTGACAAGGAGCACAACAAAGTGAGTGAGAGATGGAGAAGGGAGAGGAGCACATTAAAAAAACATTTGTTTGTTGAACAAACAAGGAGTCTAGTAGCACTTTTAAAGACTAACAAACTTATCATGTCACTTGTGTTTTAGTGACTTTGCTCCAGAATGCCAGATTTGTGACTGGGAGACTTATATAAATATTTTCTAGTAGGCCAAGAATTTTAAAATGCTTTATTTGCCAAGGTCATTGTCTCATGTCATCACTACCTTGAGAGGTCACTATCTTGGATATTTTCTGTACTTAAAAATCTTATGTTTTAATTAATTTTTACGTAAAAGCATTAGAATGGCCATACCGAACCTGACCAATGGCCATCTAGCTCAGTGACCTATTTTCTGACAGTGGCCAATGCCAGGTGCTTAAGGAGGAATGAATTGAACAGGCAGTCATGGAGCTATCCATCGCTTGACATCTAGTCTCATCTTCTGGCAAAAGGAGGCTAGGAACATTTCAGAGCATGGTGTCACATCCATCCCTGCCAATCACAGTTAATACCATTGATGGACCTATTCTCCTTAAACTTATCTAATTATTTTTTGAACCCTGTTATAGTCTTGGCTTTCACAAGGTCCTCTAGCAAAGTGTTAAACAGGTAGATTGTGTGTTATGAGAAGGAATACTTGCTTTTGTTTGTTAAACCTACTGCCTATTAATTTCATTAGGGGACACCTAATTCTTGTGTTGCATGAAATTTTAAATAGCATTTCCTTATTCACTTTCTCCACACCAGTCAGGATTTTATAGATCTCTATATTCACCTTTAGCCTTTTTTTTCCAAACAGAGAAATCTCAGTTTTATTAAGCTCTTCTCAGACTGAAGCTGTGCAATACCCCTGTGACGCTGTCTGGGTTGAGGGGCCTGTTTATGATTATCGTTCCTGTTAATATTTCATATGTTGAATTGTATTGGTCCCAGACCAGTAGCCAACTTTGTGCAATAATCTAAGAAACTGGTCATTCATGAACTACTTGTCAGTTTTTACTCTTGTGCCATACAGCCTCTCTTCACCACCACAGTGTCACACTCATTGGCCATCACACCCACCCTGTAAATTCCAACACTCCCCCCCCCAATTTTAATTCCTGGGGAGAACACTGTTCCCATGTTTGAGTTGCCTCTTCTGTCCAGGTCCACTGTGGTCTTTTTAACACTTCATACAGTGATCCTACCTTTTCTGCATGTCCCACTATAAATTCTCTACAGAAATTAGTGCTTAATAAAAGAAGCAATCTCTCCCACTAAAGTAACTTCCATTTCTACTTTTTCTGCATCTAAAGAATTTTTAGTCCAGACATTTTGCCGCTCCATCCATCAACTTTTCTAGCCTACTCTGCTGGTGGCAAGTTTTTAGGTTTTATTGATTTTACAGCAAAAACGAGTCCTGTGGCACCTTAAAGACTAACAGCTTTCTTTGGGCATAAGTTTTCATGGGTTTCAACCCACTTCATCAGATGCATAAGCTTTTGTGGGCTCCAACCCACTTCATCAATCTGCTAAATGTGTAGAAGAAAGGAAATGGTTAAAATAAGAAAAATAAATAGAAGTGTATAGGTGTGGACCCAACGCTTAACAAAGTAGTCCAAAACAATGGGCCCAAACAGAATGTACAGTGAGTCTGAACCAAAGGTTCAACAACAAGACAGGTTGTGAAAGTTCAACTTCACTGAAATTGGCAAGAAATAAATGAAATTGCCATAATAAGTATGAAAAATTGAAAAAAAATAACTTGAGAAAGGTAGGAGGTGTCGTGTCAGCTTAGTGTCAAGGAGATAAAGGTGATGCTTTGGTCAAACCTGAGACCTTGATGGAGGGAAATGTCTACTGATGCATGGACCTATCAAATTGAGGGGTGACGGCAAAACAAGGGTATGTGGACCAACCAAGGTAAATTAGGATGCCAAAAGGAGCTAAGTCAGTAGGTCGGAGTAGTGTCTAAGAACAGAAACCCCAGAGCCCAGATTTTCTGTAGCCAAAAGGGGTGACGGCGACCCTGCTGTTAGTCGAGCTGTTCCATTGCATTGAGAGCACCAATGCTGCCAATAAATCTGTTGAAACAGATTGTTTACCATACATTGCAAAAAAGCCTAGGCTGGCTCCTACGTTTCTACAAGAATCTGTGGTCATGTAAGTTTCCTCAATTGTGAGTGTTGACTTTGTTTAGCTCTTGCACCCAGGGTACTTCTAGCCTCCAAATCACTGAGCTAACTGAGTTCTCACTGGAAATTTGAGTCAAAGGTAAGCCAAAAATTTAACCAAAGGAACACCTCAACTTAGGATCACCATGCTAACTCAGTTCCTGCTAAAGATCCAAGTCAGGCTCCAGATCACTGGGCTAAGAGAGTCCCCAATTACAGATCTGAGCCAGGGATAATCCTGAGGGAGCACACCTTCAGAGGTTCAAGCGCACATTCAGACATACAGCCAAACTGGTGTCAGCACTGGGCACAGAACACCACAGATAAAAACACATCTCACCTGCTGTGCCTGACCGTGCTCTGCCCTAAGTACCACAATATAGTGTACATTTCTTTTACTATGGTAAACCCAGCCCCTCTATGTAACAAAAATTTACTAGTCCATCCCCCAACTTGGATGTTTAAATGGGGACATACCCAGACTTCTAAAGTCATGGGATACTGGAAAAGAGTCTTGGGTCAGGCATTCCTAAGCCCTAAATTCTATGGCTAAGGGGTCATTTAATCCTGAGAAAAAAAACCTACATGTGTTTTCAGTTTCTTTTCCTTATCCATTTGTCTGCTTTCAGTGCTCAGTTGACATACTTGTAGCTGTGCCTGCAATTTCAGTTTCAATATTAACTCCACATTCTCCTACACCATTTGTACTGCAGGTTTCCATTCATCTTGTTTATTTGTTCCTTTATTTTCATGTAGTCTATGACCTCTACAGCCTTGTCCTTGACTTGGGGAGAGTATCCTGGCTCCTCAGTTTTCCACTGCCCTAACTTTGTGCACAACTCATGCACTGCAGTCCATCAGTTCCTGGATGACTGTATTTTATTAGGTTCCATAGTTACATAGCATCTTAGCCTTTATATAATTCCTTTTTACTTTCTTTCTAGTTCCCCTTTCTCTCTGGCTATTAGGTCCATTACCCTTTGAAAAGGGCTTGGTTCTGCTGCCCTTATATCTCCTTCATTATCTCTTTCTTCATTTCCTCCTGCATTGTTATCAGGCCTAGGTGAGTCAACTATCTCACTGGTTCTGGAAAGAATGGATCTAGGTTTTGGTGAGATGTCACCAAAACCTGGCTTTTAGCAAAAGGCAGTGGTTACTGTGCAGCCTGCTTTTCAGGTTTCAGCTACCTGGTGCAAAACTCTTTCAGACTGTTTTCCCAAAATGCTCTGTTTGCAAGGAAGGACAGTGCTGATCGTGAAAGACCCCCACAAGGGAACAGCACCGTCCAACTACCAGCCAATAACCTGCCTCCCCACAACATGGAAAGTCCTATCAGGCATCCTAGCTGCCAAGCTACAGGACCACATGGGCCAGTACCTGAGCACAGCTCAGAAGGGCATTGGGAACAACACCAGAGGCTCAAAACACCAGTTGCTCATAGACAGAGCAGTCGCCCAAGACTCAAAGTCTAGACAGACCAATCTGAGCATAGCCTGGATTGACTACAGGAAAGCCTACGACTCAATGCCACACACATGGATCTGTGAATGTCTGGCACTATACAAAGTCAACAGGACACTAAGGACCTTCCTCAAGAACTCAATGGGACTGTGGAAGACAACACTGGAAGTCAACTCAAGGCAGTTTGCACAAGTGTCCATCAAGTGCGGCATATACCAAGGTGATGCATTGTCCCCGCTGCTGTTCTGCATTGGCTTGAACCCCCTCAGCCAGATAATCACAAGGACTGGATACGGATACAAGTTCAAGAGTGGAACTACCATTAGCCACCTCCACTACATGGATGACATGAAGCTGTATGCTAAGAATGAACGAGACATCGACTCGCTAATCCACCTGACACGGATCTACAGTGAGGATATTGGGATGTCATTCGGACTGGAGAAGCGTGGCCGGATGGTAGTAAAGAGAGGGAAGGTAGTCAACACTGATGGGGTGGAACTACCAGCAGTCCACATAGCAGACATACAGACCAGCTACAAGCACCTTGGCATCCCACAGTCACATGGGAACCACGATGAAGAGGCAAGGAAGATAGCAACATCCAAGTACCACCAAAGGATAAGACAGGTCCTGAAGAGCCAGCTCAATGGGAAGAACAAGATCCATGCCATCAACAGGTACGCCCTGCCAGTATAGTGAGATGGCCAAAGGAGGACATGGAGGCTGCCGATGTGAAGACCCAGAAGCTCCTCACAATGTACGGAGGTTTCCACCCCAAATCCAACACCCAGAGACTGTACACCAGCTGGAAAGAAGGTGGGCGGGGTTTGGTGAGTGTCAAAGCCACTGTCCTGGATGAAACCCAGAGCATCCGGGAGTACATCAGTAAGACGGCACCCAAAGATGAGCTGCTGAGAGAATGCCTGAGGCAGCAGCAGACATGGAAGGAAGATCAAGCAGAAGAAGTGCCATGGCAAGACAAGACCCTGCATGGGATATACCATCAACAGATAGCTGAGGTGGCTGACACTGGGAAATCCTACCAGTGGCTGGAAAGGGCTGAACTAAAAGACAGCACTGAGGCACTGATCATAGCAGCACAAGAACAGGCACTGAGCACCAGATCCATTGAAGCAGGGGTCTACCACACTAGACAGGACCCAAGGTGCAGACTGTGCAGAGAAGCCTCAGAGACAGTCCAACACATAGTGGCAGGATGTAAGATGCAGGCAGGAACAGCATACACTGAACGACACAACCAAGTAGCTGGCATTGTGTACAGGAACATCTGCACAGTGTATGGGCTAGACCCTCCCAAGACCAGATGGGAGATCCCACAGAAGGTCATGGAGAATAACAGGGCTAAGATTCTGTGGGACTTCCAGATCCAGACAGACAGGCAGGTACTGGCCAATCAACCAGACATCGTGGTAATAGACAAGGACCAGAAGACAGCGGCGTGATAGATGTAGCAGTGCCAAGTGACAGCAACATCAGGAAGAAGGAGTATGAGAAGCTGGAGAAGTACCAGGGCCTGAAAGAGGAACTAGAATGGATGTGGAAAGTAAAGGCCAAAGTGGTCCCAGTGGTGGTAGGAGCACTCGGGGTTGTGACTCCTAAGCTGGGAGAGTGGCTCCAACAGATCCCAGGAACAACATCAGAGCTCTCTGTCCAGAAAAGTGCAGTGGTAGGACCAGCTAAGATACTGCGCAGAACCCTCAAACTCCCAGGCCTCTGGTAGAGGACCTGACTTTGAGGAAGACACATACGACCCATGGGGTGAGAGGGGAATTTATTTATTTATTTATTTATTTATTCAGTTAACTTGTATGATGTATCTGTCCTTGCAACACTTCTCCGTTAACTTTTGGATGTGAATTTTATTTGCTATTGTTCTTTCCAAATGTTCTGTGGATGTAATATATTGATGGACACTCAAAATATATATAAAAAAGATGCATTTGGGAGGATGACAGAATCTTGTAAATGTTCTGAAGTACCTGGAATGACTCCAGAGCTCTGCAGGATTGCTGAATCTCTAGTAATGATGACAAATAGTCCTGGAAATGTTTTTGGAGAAATCCAAAGATCTGTAGATGTCAAAATTCCTGTCGGTTCAGCCTCCCAAAGCAGAGTTAAACCCAAAAGGATAATATTACCATAAAGTCTCTATGTTGTAGAAAGAAATGGACATGTTGTAGAGTGTAGTGTTACACATGTACATTATCTTGGTCGTATACTGAACTGTGTGTGTTAAGTTTCAAATGCTAAAGGGACCAAGTTGGATTGTGCCGTGGAAGCATCCCACAAACATAATTGCACTATGCAACGAATGGTGGTGATTCGATAGATGGCGTTTACTGTTATTTGATCCATTGGCATATGGAGCTATATGAAAAGAATGATGATTGTTTTTACATTAAGGTATTGCAACTGATGTATGACCACTGTGTAAGATTTATCACAATTTTATACAGTAAACCATGTCTTGTAAGCTATCATTTGAACAAGGTTATCCTGTTTCTATGTAATTTATATGAAGTTATTAATCTTAGCTATGTACTTGATTCTCAGGTGAGTAATACCCATATGATTTACTCTAAGAAAGGGGCTCTTTGATCAGTCATGGTTGAAGAGCAATTCAGGAGAGCCAACACTTCAGTAGGCTCCTCCTGAAAATGTGTTAGATTGCTTCTGCAGAGCATTGGTGCAGTGACTCAGCATGGCATGTAGAACACCAGTGCCACTCGTGTGCACCCATAGGGATTTGTTCTATATGATTTTTACCTTTATTTGTACTGTGACTATGTGTGTTTTTTTAAAGGCAAAAGGGCTCAGCCCTGCTGCCTCAAGGCCTCCTTGCAGGCACTGCGCACCCAGCAGGGGCCCTCAAAACCGACAGGGCTCAGGGTTTCTGGCATGCCCTGAGCCTAGGCTGGCTTCTATCCCAGAGCACCTGAATGTTTCACTGTGAACAAACATGTTAAGTGTCTTCAAAAACAGCCTTTTCAACAACAGGGGGTATGGCCGCATTGGGTAGACTTTATGTTATCTGTATGTGTTTTAAAGGCACTCTCAGATGTTTGTCTTGAACTGACCAAATACTTGGACATTGTTAATAAATTCTGTTCTGCTGAGACAATAAGAAGGGTGAGGTATTTCCTTTCTACCCACTCTTCTGCTATGTCAGTGGCTGACTGCTCTTTGACAGATTGGTGCAAACTTTGACAGTGAATTCTAACTCATTCTTGCTGGTTTATTTGCTGTCTCTTGGTCCCTCTGTGTTCTAGCATAACTGCTTCTGCTCAGAGCAGTGAACAATGATGTGAAAGGAATCACTAAGCCCTAAATGGCACCTACATGCCATTACAATAATTGGGCTTCTACCTAGGCCTGAATCCTTTCACCAGCCCCATTTCTTTTTCATCATTTGCTCTTTCTCATGCTTTCAGTCTAACCTAGGAATGCATCACACACACATATGCCCCTTATACTTCCTTATTCTTGGTGCAATCACTGAATCATCTTCTTCTTGGTGAGTTTGCAAGGAGGTATGCTGGGGCATGCAGGGGGTAGTGCACATGCATGTGTGGGAGGGATTGGGTGCAGTTGGGAGGCTTGTTCAGCTTGGCCTTGACTGAAGTGTGAAACAAGTTCTCAAGTACATGAGTGAGAGAAAATATTCCAGTTGAGGCCCATGAAAAATAATGAAGACCCAAGGGACAGTACCATCTCCTTGATTAACAATGATGCCGTTATATTTAGACAAGGTAACTAGAGGGCCCTCTGGAGGTAGGAGTACAGTTTTTGGTTTAATGATTCCATATTTTGATATAATGTTGGGCCTGTAAGACATAATGAAGACATGGGGGAGTTTACATCTTTGCTACTTTAAAGGGGTTGCACTTGGAGCCTCAGCTGGGCAGAGGTTTGAACTTTGATGCAGTCAAACATGTTTTTCTCTTGATTTGTTTGACATAATTGAGAGAGAATCTGGCAACTGTGGAAAGCGGTGCAGGGGACAATGGCTGTAAACACAGGGGCCTTTTAAATGAGCCCAGATGGCTGGTTTGCTGGCATGTGATTACACCTGGGTGCATGCCTGAAATGGTTTGGAGGCCTGATCTGGAGTACCATCATCTCTTGGTTCTTAGCATCTCACAGGATCACTATTTTTTTCTCAGTTGTGCGCAGTGGTCCCAAGCATGACTGGGGGAAGGGTTGGGGAGTAGCCATGGTTTGGTTCAGCATAGACAAGACTGCAGCTTCCCCAGGAATTGAAATTAGCTGCGGCGTAGGGGGGTGTTCAATACATTGGTATAACACTGTTACTAGCTGACAACTGGGGGTGGGGATTCAGGGGGGTGGGGTAGGGGGTGTTAGAGAAATCTCTGCTATGAAGTCCCAGAGCATGTGGGTAGTTCCAGTGCACCATGGGAGGAAGGGCATATTGATCAGCAGAGTGTTCTGCTAAAGAATGGGTACGTTGCGTCCCTTGGTGTATGCCAATTAAAGGATCCCAACAAAGGTGTTTGTACAGTGCAGAAGTGATCAAGCTTCCCTCTGTGTAGGAAAGAAGGGATAGGTGGAAACAATGCATGTACATTGATGGTGGATCAGACACAGAAAATACAAAAATAAAATTGTCTATTTTTCTCGATATTGGGATGCCAATTGAGACTGAACTGTGCAAACAGAGAATAATTGGAGCAGTCAGTTCAAAACTTGTCTTTAACATACCAGGCCCTCAGACTTGGTACATGGGACAGCTGCTTCTATTTTATGGACTCATTATAATTGTCCATATGCCTGGTTTTATCCTCTAATAAAGATTATAATAAAGATTCCTCAGATATAGATGCCTTACTATACATGTTTACTAAGTGACAGGATTATCTAGGAACAAGCTTCTTCTCACTGGGCTTCAGAGACCAACCAGGAGACCTAGACCCAAGTTTTTGTGTCTTCCCATGTAGTAAAGGCACTGCAGCTTGCACTCTGGGAGGGATCTTGTGGTCCCTCACAATTTTTGTAGATTAATGGTTTCTATGAGAGCAATCAGAGGATGCTGAAAATTGTCAAATTCTTAATTCAACTGGGAGACATACAAAATGGGGAAAGAGTTAAAGGTGAAGCAGGCTTCCCAAAATTAAAACATGAACATCCAAGTGCTCCAGTCAAGACATCTGTATGTCCTTTCGTTTTACTTGGAGTGAGGATTTTAGTAATTGAAATGTTCAAGAGTAGGACATCATTGTGTAGCCATGGATGAAAGATTCAAGACAGGCTGATAAATGGGAAATACAATGATCAGACAAGGAGTCTCCAGCACTTTTAAGGACTAATAGATTTATTTATCATGAGCTCCCACGGGAAAATATCCCACTTCATCAAATGCTTGTAGATGGAAAACTTAAAGAAAGGAATGAAAATAAATAAGGGAATTATAAGTCACAGGATCAAGTCAGACTGGTGTATTAAATCAAAGTAGTTGTTTATAATCAAATAGTGGAGAACAGCATGTTAAAGGAATGTGAGGTAAAAATCACCTATTGTAATAAGAAAAGAACCAAAATCCCAATTTAACCTTAAGGCAATGGCATCGAATCTGCATATTAATTCCAGTTCTGCAGTTTCTCTTTGAAGACTTGATTTGTAAAATAGGGTTCAATAGGAATTTTGGGTTCTTTTCTTATTTACAATGGGTGATTTTTATCTGTTTGTCTTTAAAAGTCCCACAAGACTCCTTGTTTGTTTTTTTCTGAACTAGACTGACATGGCTACTCCTTTGGAACTTGCCATAATTATCAG
>ML681966.1:47894045-47947206 GCA_007922195.1 Podocnemis expansa | reverse complement strand
CATAAATGTTCCTGGTGAGAGTATGGGGCTTCATACCAAAAAAAAAAAAAAAAAAAAAAATGCCACACATATTGCTCAAAAGTTGATTTTAAAGAGTTAGAAGGAAAAATATTTCTACCATTGAGTTTTGTTTTGTGTGTGTGTGGTTTTTTTTTTTTTTTTGGTTTTGGTTTTTTTGTTAAAGAACGTGTTCACATCATGTGGGACACATTCTGGAAAACACTGGTCTAAGCGCACAGGTCCTACAAGTCCTTCTTGGAGCAGTTAGGGTCCTTCCCTCAAATACCTTCCCATTTGTATCTCCTTTTTGCTATATCTGGCCATTGATATTCCTAGTTTACTTGTCAACTCCATTCAAAAAAATTATTTAGAGTGATTTACGGATCAATTTTGAAGTCATGTGAAGTGAATAAATCTTGTTCTGCAGGTTATGGATAAAACTCAGCTTTGTGAAAGTTGTCTTTTTTTTTAGCAAAGTTTTTTTTTTTTTTTTAAACCATAAGACACCAATAAGCAAGCTTATGGCCAGTAACTTGTTAACTGCACAAGTAATGTGACTGACCTAAAGTAGCCTTAGTTCTTTTGCTGATTTATTATAATGTGCATAGACAGTAACTAACACGGCTCATCATTTACATACTCAGTGAAACAACTCCTAATAGTTTTATGGTAGTGCTGTAGATCAAGAGTATGCCATAGGCTTTGGATAACAATGGAATAACAAAGACAATTTAAATAAATTCTTGCAAAGCTCTTACAATATTGCAATCTTCTAGGATGGGGTGGCCAACTTACAGAATTCGAGAGCCATACAAGTTGATTATTAAACCTTCAAGAGCCACACTGAACCATATAGCCATATACTTCTACCATTTCCAAAATTTCTAAGTTTAAAATTCATCGCACACTTTAATTTTATCATAAAAAGAGGGCAAATATTCGTCCTACTAACCTCAGATTCTGATAATTACTTAAGGTTAAAACTAGGCCTATACAGTAAAAGCTTAGCTGTGGCTTGATGTAGAAGACTGCAGGGTAGTGGCAAGTTTTTTAAAATCCCAACCATGCCACCAATGTTCCCTCTAATTTTTCATAGACTGTCTGCATAAAAAATCTCTTTGTGTGTGCAAAAAAAATACTTGGTGTGTGCAAAAAATTTTCGTGTGCATTAATATTAGCACTGTGGAATTTTTTTGTGCATGCTTTATTTTGCTGTGTGTGCAGGTTTCACAACCTGTGTGCACGTGCGCATGTGCACAGCTTAGAGGGAACAGTGCATGCCATGCTTCTTCCCACCATCCCCAACTATGCCGTGCTTCTCCCCACTGTCCCTGACCCCCTCCTAAACCCCCAGGCCCTGACTTTGGCTTTTTTGGGATGCCCGCAACCCCCAGAACCCCTTTAGCCAGCTGCTCCTGTGGATAGGCACAGGCCAGGGCTTCCCCCTGAGTGTGCTCAGAGCATGCTCAGGGTGGGAGATTTCAAACTCCTAGGCTGGGGCTCCTTTCCTAAATTTGTTTGCTGACTTTCTTCCGGGAGCCTCACTTTTTCATCCAAGAACTGCATGCAGCTCCCAAGCTGCAGTCTGGCCACGCCTGTAATCTAGGACTTTACCTTCTGCTGACCTTAAACTCATTGCCCTAAGATGAGTAACAATCATGCCAAAACATTTCTGAAACATTCAGATCCCACCAAATCTGGTTGTAGCTTTTTTTCTGGATAAAATGGGTAGCCACAGACTTCATAGCAATCACATTTTTCAGATGTCTAGTTCAGACCTTCCCTTGAAAGTTGAATTTATAATCAATTGTGCTTTTACAATAGTGAACTTTAAAATACTCTGAATGGTTGAGGTCACATTGAGGGTTTAAAGCAGTGCTAGGAACAGCAGAGAAAAGAAAGAAATTAAAAAAAAAAAAGAGCATCTGTAACTCTCATTTTCCAGAGGGGCAGCCGCATTAGTCTAATTCTGCAAAACAAGCAGGGAGTCCTGTGGCATTTAAAGGCTGACAAATTTATTTATCACACGAGCTTTCATGGGATAAAATCCTACTTCGTCAGATGCTTTGAAAATGGGGGAACTTACAGAATGGGAGCAAATAAATGCAGGGAAGTGTAATTCATGGGATCAGATCATACTGTAACAGCAAATCAAAGCAGTTGTTAAGATTCAAACACTGGGAAACAGTGCTGCATTTATTTTGCTCCCATTCTGTAAGTTCCCCCATCTTCAAAGCATCTGTTAGTCTTTAAGTGCCACAGGACTCCTTGCTTGTTTTATAGTAGTCACTGTGCTTCAGACAGCTCCAAAATCAAAATACATTTTAAACACAAGTTAAAGAATCTGACCACTGTGTGCCACTTCAAGAGTTTTACAGATTTGTATAGTCTAGTATTTTCTGTGGAAAAAAATAACAGAAGATTAAAAGCTATAAGGGATGTGTGACTACTATGTACAGCAAAGTGGATACACGTTGAATAACAAGTGACTGGAAAATATTTGGAAGCCAGATCTTTCCCCAGAACCACTATGTAGTCATTCATTTTTTAAAACACTTGGACCTGTGTACCCTTATTGAAATGTTGGATCTGAGAAAAAAGGGGTTATGGTAATTGATCTGGGCCAAATTCTGCTCTTACTGCCATACCCGTGGCACTAAATGAGATGAACAGAGTAGAGTTTAGCCCATTGTTTAATTTAAAATGTCAGAGAAACAAAGCTGAGTGTAGATGTGAAGATCACTACATTTTTTATAGCTAGTGTATTATCTACTACCTGTCAAAGATCTCTGTGTCATATGAAATGGTACTCAGACACCATAGTGATGAGCATTGCATAAACAGGAGGACTAGTCTGGGACAGATAAAATATTGTATTCTGGCAGGCTAAGCAGCAAATGCAATTGGAAGTATCTGTGTATCAGATACATATTTATAGCTATGGGTAGAGCACAGGTGCTCCATCTATAGAAATTGCCTATAATTTATGAAGGGTGAGAAACTCTTTACTTAACTACAAACTTTCCTTCTCACTGCTTTCTGTTTCCCTCATAAGGATGAGAGGAGATGGCTACTCCATAGTTCTGCTTAAATAGTGCTCAATGCTAATACTTGATGCAAACTAAGACAATCACCTTCAGGTCAACTATATAGACACCACAGCCCCACAATTTACATTGATCGACTTAGGTTACCTGATTCTACCTGAATTCAGAGAAGTGTTAAGGATGAGAATTATTCAGGGTTCAGATTTCAAAACTGGCCATCAAAATTATATGCATAAGCTATGTATATCTCAAAATTGGGTGTGCAAACTCAGTATTTATTAGTAACATACACAATTATCTGACTGGTACACAGAAAGAAAGATGTATATGAAATTCTGTGGCAAGAATTCAAGACAACTTTTGATCTCTATGTAATAAAATTTTACTGAATTGTAGAAGTGGAATAGTTTACTATTCCTAACCTTTATTTATAAAAATCACTCCCCCCCCCACAGTTGGTATTTGTAGCCTGAACATTACTCTGACCTTCCAAATACAACAGACCATATAATTTTACCAAGTATTCCTGCATCGAGCCCATAGCTTCTTGTTCAGTGAGAAAGCACATATATTCAGTCTGTAAAAATATATATTAGACACTTCTGAGTTGGCCTTTGTATCAAATTTTTTTAGTTTTCAAGGCTACATTTTTCTTTAATGGCTTTGTTAAAGTCACAAATCTCTACTTATGTGTTGGCTTCATAATCTATGATTTAGAAAACTGGCATAGGACCTACATTCAAAATGGATCTAGAATTACCTTTTTTTCTGAGAAGCCAGAAAGTGGCATATGGAAGAGAATAGATCTTTGCCATGTATTGTAGCTATTAATGATGCGCTTTTCAGTTTTGCCATTGCCATCTGAAAACTTCATTGTAAATAAACAAACTGCTTTTGCAATCATTTGTTTCAGTGGGAGTGGGGAAAAGCACTTTCGGCCATAAGACTGAGCTAAGACGAAGAACATGAAGAACTAATGGTTTTTGAAGTGAATGCATTTGCATCTGGCAATGTAGTTAGTGTGTTTCCCAGCACGAAGGTAAGCTATTTGATAAAAATTGTATCTTCTACAATAGTCCCTTGAGGCACAAAGTCTTATATTCATAGGGAAAGGCAGGTACTTTTAAAACGATTCCACGTGTATGCTTCACAATTTAAATGTACGAAGTAAAGTGCATTTACGTAGATGAGAAAATGATAAGAATACTATTAGGCCCTACACTATTGCTTTTACTCAATTTTTATGACAAAGATCCCATTACTTCAGAGTATGCTCAATGCTTTTTTTACTTCAGTTTTCACAAGCAAGGTCAGCTCCCAGCCCACTACACTAGGTACGGGGGACTGGGGAGAAGAAGAGAGGCCCTTGGTGACAGTAGGTCAGGTTAGGGACTGCTTAAAGAAACTAGATGTGCACAAGTCCATGGGGCCGGATGAACTGCATCCGAGGGTGCTGAGGGAGCTGGCTGATGAGATAGCAGTACCGTTGGCCATTATCTTTGAAAACTCATGGCGAACGGGGGAGGTGCCAGAGGACTGGAAAAAAGCAAATATAGTACCTATCTTCAAGAAAGGCAAAAAGGACGATCCAGGGAATTACAGACCTGTCAGCCTCACCTCAATCCCTGGAAAAATCATGGAGCAGCTTCTCAAAGAATCCATCCTGAAACACTTGGAGGAAAATAGAGTAATCAGGAATAGTCAGCATGGATTTACCAAGGGTAAATCATGCCTGACCAACCTCATCGCCTTCTATGATGAGATGACTGGATTTGTGGATGCGGGAAGAGCCGTTGATGTGATATACCTTGACTTTAGCAAGGCTTTTGATACGGTTTCCCACAGCATTCTCATTGGCAAATTAAGGAAGTATGGGTTAGATGCGTGGACTGTAAGGTGGATAGAAAACTGGCTAGAACAACGGTTTCAGCGTGTAGGAATCAATGGCTCCATGTCAAGTTGGCAGGCAGTAACGAGTGGTGTACCCCAGGGGTCGGTCCTGGGGCCAGTTCTGTTCAATGTTTTCATTAATGATCTGGATGATGGGATAGATTGCACACTTAGTAAGTTTGCAGATGATACCAAACTGGGGGGAACGGTAGACACCCTAGAGGGCAGAGACAGGATTCAGGGAGACCTAGACAAACTGGAGCAGTGGGCCAAGAGGAATCTCATGAGGTTCAACAAGGATAAGTGTAAAATCCTGCACTTGGGACGAAAAAACCCCATGTACTGCTACAGGCTGGGGAGTGATCAGCTAAATAGCAGCACTGGAGAAAAGGACCTGGGAGTCATGGTGGATGGGAAGCTGGATATGAGTCAGCAGTGTGCTCTTGCTGCCAAAAAGGCCAATGGCATACTGGGCTGCATCAGAAGAAGTGTTACCAGCAGATCGAGGGATGTGATCATTCCCCTCTATTCTGCACTAGTGAGGCCACATCTGGAATACTGTGTCCAGTTTTGGGCTCCCCACTACAAAAAGGACATGGACAAATTAGAGAGAGTCCAGAGGAGGGCAACCAAAATGATCAAAGGGCTGGAGCACAAGCCCTATGAAGAAAGACTGAAGGAACTAGGCTTATTTAGCCTGCAGAAGAGAAGACTGAGGGGGGATTTGATAGCAACCTTCAACTACTTGAAGGGTTGCTCCAAGGAGGAGGGAGCTCGACTGTTCTCGGTGGTAACAGAGGGCAGAACGAGAACCAATGGTTTCAAGTTACAGCTGGGGCGGTCCAGGCTGGATATTAGGAAAAACTTCCTTACTAGGCGAGTGGTGAAGCATTGGAATAAGCTGCCTAGGGAGGTGGTGGAATCTCCATCTCTGGAGGTGTTCAAGTCCCAGCTGGACAAAACACTGACTGGGATGATCTAATGGGAGTGGTCCTGCTTTTTTTGGCAGGGGGTTGGACTAGATGACCTTGTGGGGTCCCTTCCAACCCTATGATTCTATGATTCTATGATTCTATTAATATAAATAGATGGTATTGGTAATTAAAGATCCTTGCTGGAACCAAGAAAGAAAAGATGATCTATGTAAGCTACTTATATAGCTCTCCTTAATGGTAGTATCTGAGTCTTTCACACTCCTTAAAAAAAATATTTATCCTCAACACCCCCATGAGATAGGGAAGTTCTCTTTATCCCCATTTTATTATAGCTAGGGAACTGAGACAGGGAGAGACTAAGGGATTGATTAACAAAAGGGGTTTATGCACTGCAAGACATAACTTTCAGGTGCTGCATTGCTCAGGGGAAGTCAGAGCCATGACTTAGGCATCTAGGCTACCAGGCATCATATGAAGAGAATTAGGTGCTTCAGAAAGGGATTCACAGAAGCCAAGCAGCTAGTTGAGGAGCCACCTACCCAAACCAGAAGGAAATGTTCAGAAGAAGCCCACGCCTCAACAGGGTTAGGTGCTTATGAAAGGCCAGGGGAACATTTCAATCTTTCTGCTCACTCCACTGATGATTTGTTAATAGCTATGCTCAAACAAATGAATAACAAATCAAAGTTACAAAGAGAAACTGCAGAATTGGAATGCTTATATAGATTTGACAGCATCACCTTAGGATTAGATAGGGACTATGGAATTTTTTTTTTCTTATTACAAGAGGTGATTTGACCTCACCTTCTGCTATATGCTGTTACCTAGTGTTTGAATCTAAACTGCTTTGATTTGCTGTAACAGTCTGACCTGATCCTATGACTTACATTTCCCCATATTTATTTTCCTCCCATTTTATAAATTCCCTATTTTCAAGCATCTGACAAAATGGCATTTTCTCTCCTGTAATAAATAAATGTGTAAGTCTTTAGAAGTGCTACAGGACTCATTGTTTATTTGTTGAACTAAACTAATATGGCTACCCCTTTGGAACATGTATTTACCAGGTACTGCTTCAGCATTTTCAATCTCTTTCCCATCCAAAGTTTTGTCCCTTTGTGGGAAGCTTACTCCTCTCTTACCAGATTCATAGGTAGTGGGGAACCATCCAGCTAAAGTATTGTTCACCCTCTGAGTTTTTCTTTAACAGACTGTTAAGAGGTATTACTTATTTATGGTGGTTAGGTACTGCTAGCCCCCATTTCAGATTTTATCTCCAACCTCTCCCTGCAGCAACCAGCTTGTGCTCGAGCTAGTGAGTCCTTGGCACCACAATTCAGCAAGCTGTCTTCTCCTAAGAGCTCTATTGAAAGAATCAGCTAACTCTGAAACACAGTAGATTTCCTCCTGGTTTCTAGCCCTTTCTGTGGTATGCCTGTTTAGTTATGGCTGAGTCCAAAGGAACTCTTTGGCTTTGTCCTAATAGGCATTTATTGAGAGTCTGGGGCATCTAAAAGCCCCTCCCTGTAAGGCTAAGGGGAGGAGCTAGTAGGTCCAGGTCACAGATAAATAGAGGGAGCAAAAAATGATAAAATAGGGATAGGAGTCCTCTGATAAGCACTTGTAATAGTGCATGCCAGGTTGGATTGAGGCACCTCACTCTTGTCAGGGTCCTTAACACCTGTGAATCCTTTGCTGGAGTTAAGATGGCTAAATCAGACAAGCTGCCTACTAATCAAGTGAAAGACTCATCCTACAAGTGTGCCTAATATCTCAGTCATCTGGAAAGTGAGAATCCCTTGTTCAAGTTCCTGCACTACCTGATTGGCAGGAGGGGGACTTAAACATAAGTCTTCTAGATCCCAGTAGACAGGTCTGACCCCTGGGCTATTGGGAGGACAGCAAACAAACAAACTCACCTTCTTCACCTGCTCACCCTCAAGTGTTAGACTTTCTCAGAACACCAGATTGAAGTAGGCAGAGGAATATTTATGTAGGCAGGGAATACCAAGGCTTAGGTGGGATCTAGATCACCAGCCAGTTCAGCAGTAGCAGGACATAGGCAGCTTTATGCTTAACACTTCAGCAACTTAGCAGGCAAAGGAATTGTACCCCCAAAGTTAGATGTCTAAGGAATCTAAGGTTTTATGAATGTCAGTGGTGCTTACATTTTAGACTCATGTGTCTAAATTCCCTTTTTAATTTTAGCTCACAATGATTTTCCCGTGGCAGAGGAAATCTGTGGAAGGGTAGCAAACAAAAAGCATCTCCCAAGTTTTAGGCTACTATTATGACCCCTAACCTGATCTTGTTGTTTGGCATAGACAGGGACTTCAGAGGTCTGGCCTTGATTCCTTTTTCTGCTAGAGATTTCCTATGTTTCTCTGGGCAGTATTCATGACCTCTGTCTCAATCTCTCCAATTTAAAATGGCATTATAATATAATACTGGCTGTGTTTCTCTTGTCTGTTTAGACTGAAAGCTCTTAAAGAGGAAGATTGTCTCTGATCTGTATATTTTTAGCACATATCACAATCTTGTACTGAACCTCTAGATGAAATATAGTAACAATAGTTTACTGTATAAATATTACTAAAAATACATTAGCTTGCATGGGCACCAATTATTTACTGAAAGCTAGACTGAGAAATACTGCAATGAAAAATAGTTCATATGTTATTTAATGTTAGTCAATTGCTAAGCAAGCCACTTGAAGAAGAGGCATTTTCAAGAGACTCATAAAAGAATAATGGCTATAGTGATAATGAATAGTATTCATATTTCATACACTGAGAACCAGCAGCATGCTAATTAAGGAAAGTCACTATCCAAAGAAGTGAGGAGTAAGACTCTTAATGAAGAATGATTAAGAAAGTTTTTCTTTGATAAGAAATTCTAATCAGTTTTGGAGTGGTGTGCCAGACATGTTTATTTGCATGCTACTCCCAGAATCCTCTTCTATCTCACAGCTAGTTTACAGCCATGCTGGTATGCATCTGATCTTTGAAAGCTAACTGAATAGGCTATGGGGAGGAGTTAAGCATTGACACACATGTGAATATCAGAAGGATTGAATAAGAAATTTTTCAGTGTTAATATACAGGAAATAGGAAAGACCTTAGTTTACAATTTGTTCTTAAAAAAGTGGGAGTTTTCTCATTGCCTGTGTGTCAGTACAAAGTTCATTGTACTATCATCAGGACAGATTACGAATAGTCCTCATGTAAGACCCTATATATGCTCTCTGAATGACTCCCTGAATGTTCAGTCCAGGTAAGGGTGGAGAGCAAGCAATCCCTAAGCAACACTGACAAAGAGGAGGCAAGATAGTATTTTATACCTGGTAGCAAGTTACAGCCTCTCTAGAATGACGGTGGAAGAGGGAAGGAATTGTGGTTCTCTGAGTCTTAACTCTTTCCTGGGAACACTCACCCCTACCCGCAATTATCAGATCTTCAGGCTTGCTCAGAATTTGCCTCAGGACACAAAATCTAGCCCAAGATTATATTAACAGTAATGATCTAGTTTTTATTTTTCAGTGCCATGTGCATTTAAGTGACAAAGAAAAAAAAATCATTTTCCATACCAGCACATAATTTTAGTATTTCCCAGCCAACTTGTAATCTACATAAGTTTGAAAAGGTCTCTTACTCAAACCTCTTAATGTTAATGGGTTATGCGTACCTTAACTATCCTCATCATTCCATGCATGCTTTCTGCCAAGAACTGAACTGATATGGAAACTCTAGCAAAACTACCATTTTTGAGGTACTCAAGCAGGAAAATTGAAAGGCTTAGACGTAAAAGAGTCTGATTCTACTCTCAATAAAGCCAGTGAGCAAACTCCTATTGAAGTATCTGTAATGGGTCTCAGGTAAATAAATCTGGTGCTTTTAAAAACTTTGATAGTTCAAAAATGGTTTGGTTTTAAAATTTCAGAGCTGGCATATAGTAAACTATAAACAGTCTTCATGAAGCAATGTGTACAGTGTTAAATTTGAAAAGAGCTGATAAGGAAATATAAAAGTTATGACCTAATAAAAGAATTGACAAGTTTATTTTCCTTAGAGATTAAAGGTCCTGATACCATAAGAAGATGAGCATTCCCGTTGGAATCAGAGAGAAAGACAATTGGGACAATGCAGTGGCATAGCGATGGTGTCTGGGTGCCTACCAGTGCCTGAGAGCTGAGCCCACATTTGTGTTCCACTGGGCACGCCACCCCATCATACACCTTGGAGTCCCCCCCCAGCCTGGCATCACCCTGCACCCAGTGCTTGGGGGCTTGGGTCCCCATCGCTCCTGCCCCATCACTACGCCTCTGGGACAATGAAAGGAAAAGAATAAAGGAGGAAATACACACTAATACATATTTTCATCTAATCTTCTAAGGTCATAATTTTTCCTGTCCTAAATCAGATGGCTTTTCATTATTGTTGGTGGGTTTTGCATCGAATTTGCTTGCTATTTTAGAGTTGATACTGAAGAAAAGTGACATAGTCAAAGAAGTTCCTTGGTGGAATCTTCCATCGACCATCATAACTGGCTAAGCCAACATCAACTCAAACATCAGTTTCTTTTAACCATCTGCTAATGCAAATTGTGAGGTAGTGGCAGAAGGCTTTGTTAACCCTGTCAATCGGTTAAATAGATTAGCCCCTTTCTTTAGTTAGAAAAAGTACAGAGCTTAACTGAAATAACAATTGAAGTTGACTTTGTAAACAGATCACAGATTTTACCTATAAGTGACAGTATGAGGGAGCTTCTTTTAACTGTTTTACTGGCTAAAGTAAAATATAACACCGACGTCTCTGCTAATGAAGTTATGTGCTTATAATTTAGAAATCAAAGAAAAATAATTGTTAGGGCCCAATCTTCTCCTTAAGTAAAGGGCCTGGAGGGGAACTAGGTCAGGTGGATGACATGGATTCTGATGCACACTGCTCACTCAAACTTGTAATTATCTGGAGGTTGGCATTGTATAGCCAGGGGACAATACCACTCCACTGACTGTTCCCCCTCCCATCCCTGAGGATCTCCTACTAGGCATCTCTAGATGAGTTAATATGGCTTTAAACAGAATTTGATCCCCTATCAGAAACATGAAGCCCCATATCAGAATTTCCCATAGGTCAGTGTTCAGTGCATACTTTTTAAAAGGTGGAGAAAAGAAGCTTGAGCTAAAGTCTCCCACATTCCAAGTGAATGTTCTAATCACTGCCAATCTCCTCTTCCAGCTAGATTTGAAGAGGATCTGGTGGGGTAGCCTCTGAGCATGCCTACAGGACAGGGCACTGCATGCAAAACAGGTGGCCTCTCTTGATTTGTAACTCACACAGGAGTTGAAGCAGGAGATGGGCATCTGGATGTCTAAGATGTGGGAGCACTGAACATGACCAGAGACCAACATAGGCATTAAGGGAAATTTTACCCTTAAAAGTTAGGCACCAAGTGAGTTGAGTGGGAGTTTTAGGAGTTGTAGAGAAGCCAAAACCTGAGATTAAAGTGCCTAAATATGGGGTTTTATGTGCCTAAATCTATTTCTGGATTGGGACTATATTGCTAACTATGTATTATTTTTAATTCAAGTTAAATAATTTTAGTAAATTTAGGGATTAATAGAGATTGTCAGTTTCAGATTTATTTTTAAATAAATTTATTTTTTAAAATAATAAACTTCTTTTTTTAAATAAATAAAAATCCAAGGTTTTTAAAAATAGAAATACACTTTTCAAATAGAGATACATTATCCAGGTCAGGATAGAGGCATTTTTTGGCAAACTCCTGTGAGTAAATTGGCACATGCGCTACCTGTGATGTGGATGGACAGAGTGTATTTCAGTCTTTTGCTGTCAGGAAGTTAACTTTAAAAATGCATGAGAAACATCAGGTGCAATTCAGAAGGGCAAGAAACCTATTCAAGTGAAACCAGAAGCTTTTGGACCAATTTTTCAAATTGGCCTTACTCAACCACCCATATGTGTATTGGCATCTGTTGTGTGCTATCGATGAAGACCACAAATAATGATCGAATTCAGATATGCAAATACATTTTTTCTCGATTTGAACAAGTGAATGCAAAGGGATGGGTTTCGTGCATAAACATTTCATTTTTGTGCACAAGTAATAGCAGCCAATACCTATGCATGGAATTAAGGGTTTTGTAAATACTTAGACATCTTTTGAACATTTGGCACTTGTAGGTAAGCAACTATTTCGGACCAAGGCATGCTGAATATATAACAATAACTGCTTGGTAAATGATCGTGGAAAACAAAGTCATAATCAACTGTTCTAAAATAAAAATAAAGGATAACTCATTGATATGTCAAAATGATTGATAGTGATGTTTAAAAGGTTAATTAATTTATTTAAAAAAAGTTTCAGAAGAATTTGTAGTCCTTTTGACTTTAGTGATTTAGGACCTGATGCTGAACTGGTATGAGTCAGCAAAGTTGTGATGAGCATTACAGTCAGCTTTGATCCCCAGATCTCCCAAGCTGCTGCATGAATATACATTATGGAGTGGAATAAATATGAGAAATATTTTTGAGGCTAAACAAGAAGAATGTGTGCAGAGAAACTGTCAGTGAACAATATTTATATTCAAAGACTAGAATGAAGTGATATTGTGAAAAAAGGAGATCAGGATTAAATAAACCAAGGAAGGGGCAAAAAGATGGGCTAAATGGCTTTTTCTACACTCTAAATATTTTGTGTTCTCCTCTTCCAAGGAAGTGTGCAAAACAAAACCTGTAAGATTATGAGGCTGTAAATCTTAACCATTTTTTATTGCTCTTAATAGAGCTATTGACTGGTATAACATAATTTACCCTGTATCTTAATTTAAGGAGAAAAGATAGCAAATGGTGCAAACGTTAGATTTTCAACTGACTTCATCGATGAGTGACCACGGGTTAAAAGACTGGGAAAGACAGAATCAAGCTCCTTTTAAATAGCTGTCAAATTAACTGCCAACTTTTAAATCATGTCCAAAGCAGAGAATTTAAAAACTTTAGCATATGTCTGAGGAAGGCTACCACGAGCACAACTTCATCTTCCAGACCGCCACCCAGACTGCCAAGAGGTCCCAGAAACATTGTGCCATGGCATGGCTAGACCTGGCCAACACTTTTGGCTCCATATCCCAACATATCTTCTCCATGGTCCAGGAATTTGGGATGCCGAGCAGCTTTCTCCAGCTGCTCCAAGAGCTATATGATGCAAGCACCACCACCATTCATTCAGTCAAGTGAGAGACCTCTGAGATTCCTATGGCTGTCCATCATCTTCAACCTTGCCATGGAGCTGCTTATCCAAGCAATAGCCAAGGGCCTTGGGTGTCTTGACCTCAGGTCAATAACCTCGCTTATGTGGATGACGTGGTCCTGTTAGCCAACGACTCCAAGCGTCTCCAAAATATGCTGTACACCACGAGCCTGATTGCTGGTTGGATGGGATTGTGCTTCAGTGCTAGGAAGTGTGCATCCCTCCGCATCAACGGCAGCAAGAAAGGCACAGTCCAACTGAAATCATTCCAGATCCAGAGCGAGCCCATCATCCCTCTCAAAGATGGTTAGCACCTGGGGACACAAATGGGCCTCCATGTCCAACAGACTCCAGATAACAGCATCCAAGGGATCCTGCAGGACATTGCCAAGATTGATCCCTCCTTCCTGGCACCTTGTCAAAAGATTAATGCTGTGAACACCTTCCTGATCCCCTGCATCACGTTTATCCTGCGTGGCTCAGCAGTGGCAAAGGTGCCCCTCAATAAGGCCAACGGCATCATCTGACAACTGGTAAAAAAGTGACTGTGCCTTCCCATGAGGGTCAGCAACGAACTGACCTACAACATTCATAAGCAGAGAGGTGCCAATGTCCCTCATGTGGGTGACCTCTGCGACATTGCTGTCATCACCTTCTCCTTCTACCTGCTGACCTGCCTGGATGCCACCAGCAGGAACATCACGGCAAATGCCTTGTGTGAGGTAACCACAAAGCAGATTAAGAGAACCCCTTCCAACACAGACATCACCACCTTTCTCAGTGGATCCTTGGATGGTGAATTTGGACAGGAAGATGTGACATCACATCCCTCTGGATCATGCCCGAATGCCATCTGTCATCTGGGGAAATGCATGGCTGCCAGTGGATGTGGTGTGAGGAGCAGCATGAGCTGTCAGTCTTGGTGCCATGAATCAGGACTGGAGACCACACTATCATTCCCCCTAAGTCTAGAGGCATGCTGAAGAGGATCCTAAAAACTGCCACCCATGTGCTGTATGTGGAAGACCTCATGAGAAAACCTGACCAAGGCAAGGTCTTTGAGCTGACCAGCAAATGGGATGCCAGCAACCACTTCTTCCCAGAAGGCAGCTACACCTGTTTTGCAGACTGGAGGTTTGTCCATTGTGCCTGTCTCAACTGCGTACCCCTGAGCAGTGCCATCCACCATGGGCACCAGAACAAGCACTGCAGGAAGTATGGTTGTGCCAATATGACCCTGCCCCATGTCCCATGCAGCTGCAAGCCCCAGTCCAGAGCCTGGCAGCTGAGACACAATGCGATCCAGGCCTGCCTGGTGAAAGCGATCCCACCTCACTTCAGGGAGGTCTCAGTCAACTCCTCCATCCCTTGTACTGACAGCCTGCTGAGACCCGACATTATAATCACAGACAAGGACCAAGAGAAGATCATCACGATTGACGTCACAGTCCCTTTTGAAAACCGAACCATGGCCTTTGTTGGAGTCCGGGCCCGAAAAGAGGAAAAATACACTCCCCTCATTGACTCCCTGAGAGCCAAGAGCTATAAGGTCCAGATCCATGCCCTAATCATTGGCGCCCTGCGTGCCTGGGACCCCACAAACAAATGCGTGTTGCAAGTCTGTAGAGTTAAACAGTGCTATGCCCAGTTGATTAGCTGCTTCATGGTGTCTGACACCATCAGGTGGTCCAGGGACGCCTACATCCAACACATCACTGGGCACAGACAGTGCAGGAGGGATAAGCAGGACTGCCCCTGCATTCCCCACCAGGGGATTCTGCAGACCTCCCTCCTTCTGCACAGGAGCATGTTTCCTAATGGACTCTTGACCCATACGACCTAAACACATTTCTGGGATAAATCACTTTCAATAACATATGCACTTCCCTTATTTCACACTTTGTTTCCCTTCCACAATGCTTATTCAGCTGTTTATCCTGAATCTCCTAACTCTTATACCCCAGACCCATAGAATCTTGACTTCTCCCATCCAGGATATTGTAGTTTATGCACTGGTTGTATTTGGTATCCATATCATGACCTGTTCCTTCCTAAATGACATGCACTCTGTACCTAGGTGCACAATAACTTTACGTGTGTAATACCATGATTGCTTGTTCCTTTTTAAACATGCTCTTAATAAAATATTTTATTTCTGAGGAAAGAAGAACAAATTAGCCAGTAGGACAGATACAGTGTGTACTGTGGTTTTGATTAAACTCTGATGTCTTTAATAAATACATCAAGAAAAAGCTCCATCAGGGTTAAAAAATAGATTAATAAAATAGCACTCATTATTTATTATGCTCTAATAAATGATTGATCTTAACTCACGTGTTGCAATTTGCTAACAGTATCAGCTTCTATCACTGCCATACCATTATTTTTGTTAACTTATAAATCAGTGATATATTATTTTATTTGTAACAAAATGGAAAACTATCTGATTAAATAGATGGCTTCAGAATACACAGGTCATGAACTTTTCCATGCATCAAGATCTAAATACAACAAACTATTGGTTAGGCACCTTACAGAATAATAACTAGTAATGAACACAGTCTCTCTCTGGGTATGGATTCCTGGCCTCTGGAGTGTCTTGGGGCAAAAGATGTGAATGGAACATTACTTACCTCCGAACATCCTTCTTCGAGATGGGCTGCTCACACCCATTCTTATGCAGGTGTGGTATGGTATTAACAACAGGCCATTTACAACCCCCAAGTGAATGTGGAGGCCTTTGTTTTCATGCACTGAACACATGATATCAATGCAGCTTCCAAAAGCAATCTGTAAGAAGTTCAGAACATCACAGACAACAAATGCCAGCAACCCCATTTCTAGCACAACAATCGATATCTGAGTAATGGCTCTCGTGACTGTGTGCTTGCATTAGCAGCCTCTTCTGTGAATTGTCTCTCCAAAAGACAAAAGTAGAGAAGAGCATATTGTGTTTGCCAGTCATATCAGAGAATCTTCTTGCTTGGAACAAAAAAGTGAGTCAATAAATACGTCGCTTTTCTTCTGCTTGGTGAATACTTCTTTTCAATATTTAAGAGACTCCTGGCAGATCTATGTCTGGTTCCTTCGGTCAAGAGTCATTGCTTTCTCTCAAAGTCACCTCTCATGCTTCAGGGCAAAATCCAGTGGGGGTCTGGAAGACAATTACCCCATGTGTGTCTATTCCTTAGCAGTCCATTACAGGATTAATGTACTGCACTTTCCTGTGAAGCATCTAATTGTCGCAGAGACATTACTAGACTGATCAGTTAATGCAATTCCTATTTACATTTCTGGAGAGAGAACAGGAGAGAATATGTAGCCTTTAAGGACCTAATCCAAAGCCCAGTGAAATTAGTAGAAAGATTCCCATTGACATCACTGAACTTTGGATCAGGTCCTTAAATATTAGATGGAAGCAAAACCAGATTTTATCCAACCATATCAAATTCCTCAGGTAGCTTGTTTGAATTTTTCCTGTAACATTTTACTAATAAAATAGAGTTGAACCTCTGTGCCTGTTTCGCAGGAAAATGTAGAGCCAATGCTGGCACACTAATACTAGCTTGAGGAGTACGATTACAGTGCATACACATTTGCAAGCAGAATTTATTATTTTTTTAAGATTGCCTTTTATGAAATTATATGTAAGACATCCATGCTACACACAGGTAAATGACTTATATGATTTCAAAGATGTATGGCTACATTTTGCTGGAAACTGATGGAATTACTCTGGCAGTGTAACTAATTTACTACTGACAATATAATTAATGCATGTCCTTTTAACAGTGTATTGGTTCATAAAGTGTTTTCAGGGTACTTAGGGATGGAAAGTGTCCAGTAATGTAAGTTGCTATCTCCACCTCATGGAAAATTTGCATGACAAACCTATTTTTTTCTAATGGATCTTTGGTAACAGAACAAATTATTTACCAGGTTAGAGGCATATGGTAACCTGAGCTCCAGCAGTTATCACAAGCTTCTGTTCAGTGGCAAGATTAATTCTGAGTAGATCTGTGTAATGCCTCTCCTGAGATTTCAGTCAGTGCAGGGTCACTTTCCAGGGTACAGTCAATGCCAGTGAAGGGGTTGTGCCATCATTTACCTGCAGCCTTGGGTTCCTCCAAAATCTTTTACTACTATAACTCCTACCTGGGCTGCTCACACAGAGCCTAACAGCATGCAGGCAACACCCTGAGTGTCTGTGTATAGCAGCAGCCAACCAGCAGATTCCATGTTTCAAGAGATAACATATGTGTGTGTGTGTGTGTGTGTGTGTGTGTGTGTGTGTATATATATAAATTTCCTCTTTCACCCCCTATGGGTGGTATGTGTCATCCTCAACCTCGGGTCCTCTACCAGAGGCCTGGGAGTTTGAGGGTTCTGCGCAGTATCTTAGCTGTTCCTACCACTGCACTCTTCTGGACAGAGAGCTCTGATGTTGTTCCTAGGATCTGTTGGAGCCACTCTCCCAGCTTAGGAGTCACAGCCCCGAGTGCTCCTACCACCACCGGGACCACTTTGGCCTTCACTTTCCACATCCGCTCTAGTTCCTCTTTCAGGCCCTGGTACTTCTCCAGCTTCTCATACTCCTTCTTCCTGATGTTGCTGTCACTTGGCACTGCTACATCTATCACCACCGCGGTCTTCTGGTCCTTGTCTATTAGCATGATGTCTGGTTGATTGGCCAGTACCTGCCTGTCTGTCTGGATCTGGAAGTCCCACAGGATCTTAGCCCTGTTATTCTCCATGACCTTCTGTGGAATCTCCCATCTGGTCTTGGGAGGGTCTAGCCCATACGCTGTGCAGATGTTCCTGTACACAATGCCAGCTACTTGGTTGTGCCGTTCAGTGTATGCTGTTCCTGCCTGCATCTTACATCCTGCCACTATGTGTTGGACTGTCTCTGAGGCCTCTCTGCACAGTCTGCACCTATATATAGTTGAGCTGGCCCTTCTCAGAAGGCACATTATAATACTTGGTTTCACCATGCACTCCTCCATTGCTCTGTATTTTTGATATGAAACTAACAATTCCTTTGTCTCATAATCCATATTTTCTTTTCTTGATCCATGTATCTTTTTGTATTTCTTTTGGCTGTTGGGCCATATATTGTCCCCTTCTGCCATCCTCCAATCTGTTTTATGGTTGATGATTACATCTTGCTTCCTTCCACACTGAGATTCTTCTACATCCTCTCACCTCAGGATTTCAGCTCAATTCTATTTATCTTTGCTTACACTGTAATCTTGTGCCCCTCAGTCTTTCCACATCCATTTTAAAAGACAATTCAGTGGCTTCAGACAGTGCAGCAAGATAATACAGTTAGCCTGCAGATCTGATTCGGGGCCATCATTGAATGAATCTGAGTGTCTAGTTCTAGTCCCTTGTGGTGATATGTCCCCATTGAAAAACCAGTCTGAGTCAGACATCCTGGGTTTGATCCTACAAGGAGTAATTGGGACTGCTTCCCCACATTGTTCCAAATCTAAATGCACCAATCCCATATTAATTTAGTTCCAAAGGGGTAGTAGCCATTTAGTCTAGTTCAGCAAAACACAAGGAATCTCGTGGCACTTTCAAAGACTAACAATTTTATTTATTTAATTGCATGTGCTTTCACAAGAGAAAATCCCACTTCGTTAGATGCTTTGATGATGGAGAATCCCCATCTTCAAAGTGTCTGATGAAGTGGGATTTTTCTCCCATGAAAGCTCATGTGATAAATAAATGAATGTGTTAGTCTTTAAAAGTGCCACAGGACTCCTTGTTTATATTAATTTAAATCTCCTATTCCTCCTATTATTGCTGTTCTGTAATATGTTCTGTGTTATCTGCGACCCTTTCTGTAAACGCCTTGAGTATATTTCTACAGCATCTCTCCAGATTTCTGAGGTTTGTCCAGTGATCACTGTCTAATACTCATGCAATTGCTTAGGACATTCACTTCTTAAGTGACAGAACAAATTTGTGTGACTCAGGCTATGTCTACACTGACAGTAGTGGATCTGTCAGCACCAGATCTATTTATCTGGTCTGATGGAGTGCAAGTAAAGACATACTCAATTGATCTGGATGTCAGTCTACTAAAACCACCTCCTCAGGTCACAACACATTTTTCATCCACACAGTACAGTGAAGGCAGCTCACAGAAGGGAAGTCATGAAGAAATTCCCATCAACTGCCACCAAAGTTCACCGACAGGGTAGATTGGGCCTCATTGCTTATGCTGCAGAGCTTCAGACAGTTACTCTGACACTCTTCCATGTGTTGTGGAGCTCAGATTTTCATCCAGTTGCCTCTAATCTCTCCATACCTTTTTCATTTTTTGTCTTCTTTTTAGCCCCTGTAACTTCAGTCCATCAGGTCAGGGCTACATCCCTTATCATTAACTAGTCTGGAATCAGGTGTATATTCTATATTTTTTCCCCAAAGATTTAAGACAGTATGAAATATTTAATAGAAATGCATATTAGGATTGCAGCACAAAAAAATCACAGTAAAGCTCCATTCAGGCAAGATTCACCTAGTTACAGGTTAGAAACTTGAAACTTGGCCCACATTCGTACCAGATACCACTCACAACATGGATCCTGGGGAGTAATTTAGAGCATGGTCCTGATATTAGATGAATTGCACTTTGTGTTTTAGATTTTAATGAAACAAAAGTATTAAAGTGAAACAGGAGGCACAAAACCACTTAATAGAAAAGTGTTAAAGCTTTAGTCTAACCATGGAGGTTCATGTAGCTTCAAGTTTTCTTTGCTAATTCTTCCATTCCTCTAATGACACTATCTCTAGGCACATATGTTGAATAAACATGTTTTGAAGTATACTGACTCTGTATATTGCATCCCTTTAGACAATAGTTGGTAAGATGCTCCCTAAGTGTTTTGTTTTGCTTATCACCTAGATGGTCTTCACTAGGATATATCTGCTTTGGAGGAAATGGGAGAAGAGGTCAATGGATGCTGTGCTTTCTTTAACCAAGACAATATTTTTGTTGTCCCTATATAAAATTTCAAATAACCCTTATAGTGGGCTGTTTGATTCCAAACACATAATCTCCTCTGAATAAGATCTATTCATTTCAGACCAGCAGTGAGACTGTTGTGGTATTTGGAATTGCTGTCTAGTCCAGTGTTTCCCAACCAGTGTGCCATGGCACACAGGTGTGCTGTCAGGTCTGAGGGGGTATGCCACAAAATTTTTTGAAAAACTACTCAAAGAGCTCTGGATTGGCTCATTGACTCATGAATATTCATCAGTTCATTTGGAATCTATATGGTTCTGTGCCTAAACATAGTTAAAGGTAGCAAGGTGTGCCACAGAAGAGAAAATGTTGGGAACCACTGGTCTAGTCTGTTCTGTCTAGCTCTCAGCAACATTAATGCTGATAAACTAAGTTTCAGCTGAAACTGTACCGCTGCGAGAGACACACTTTGGCTATGTCCACACATACATCATTATTTCGAAATAAGTTAATTCGAATTAAGAAAATGTTAATTCGAATTAAGGGAAAGCCTGCTTTCAAAACAGCTGTTATTTCGAAATAAGGCCGTTTGGGCATGTTGTTTTGAAACAGTTGTTTCGAAACAATGGTGTTGTTTCGAAACAACATGTCCAAACACTCTTATTCGAAATAACAGCCGTTTTGAAATGAATGGGGGTTTAAGTTCTTTTGAAATGACAGTTCTTATTTCAAAATGACAGAGCCAGTCATTTTGAAATAAGAAAATGTCGTGTGGGCATTCATTTTTTTATTTCGAAACAACCAGTGTTGTTTCAAAATAAAAGACTCGTGTGGACATACCCTTTGTGATAAATAATACTGTGCTGGAATAATGCTCACCCATTACTAAATGTTTACTATAGTCTCCAGATCATTTGAAGCATTTCCCTGGCAATAGAAATGATTTGGAACAGTCAAACAAGCTAATGTGTACTGAATCAGATACTAATAGTATATGTATTAAATAATCCACGCCGGTAACTGAATATTACTTCTGGGCCCTCATGGTTGTCATGACTCTGGACCTCCCAAGTATTTCCTTTTTCAGCTGAGGATAGTCCTAGGCAATATCAGCTGTCAGGTCATAATAGGCTTTCTGGGCTTCCCCATGCAAGAATGAGGTGAGGATTCTGGCCCAATGTTCTTGGGGCCAGACCTCCCGTAGGGCTGTCCTCTCAAAAGTGAACTGGTATGCTTCTACGTGGTCATCTACTGTCATCTTCTGTGGGTGGATTGTTGGCCTTCAGTCAGGATGGTCAGGGCTTTCAGCTGGTTCACTACCTGCTGTAAGGTGACTTGGTCCTGAGTGGCCTGGCTGATCAAAAGCTGGTTCATCTGCTGCTGTACCTTTACTGATTCTTGATGGGCTGCCATCTGTACCCACAAAGCTTCTTGTTGGGCTGGCATGGCTTGCACCAGGGCTTTTACCAAATTATCCATTTCGGGGCCAATTTACCTTGCCTCGGGGTGATTCTCTGCCCTAGTGTGCAATCCCTCCACTGACATCACATGTGGCAAAGCAGCTCCATGCTTGTGCCAAATAATGGCTGCTCACTTTGGCATGATGGGCATGTGGTAGATCTGCCCCACCCTGGATAAGTTCTTTTTGTCTTCTCCCCTTAGTATCCCTCCATTACTGTGCTCAGGGTGGGCCTTAGTTCCAGCCCATGGGCACCCTACTAGGAACAGTGTTTTGGTCAGCCTAAAGTAATCAGGATCCATCCCCAGAGGACTACCTTTTGGTGGTTCTTTAGTAGAGCCTTGGCTACAGTGGTCTTGCCCTGATGGAGGTCAGAACCACATTAGCTCCTCTCCCAAGCTGGTCCTTGGGCTTTTTCTCTTTGTTGTCCACCCCTGCCCTCGAAGAGGCTGGCTCTTGTTTTGGGGAAAAGCTGTTGCTGCTGCCGCCACCACCCACTGGTGTTATAAGTCTTCTGAGATTTGTCTCTTTCTCCTTTTTGTAAGTGCTAGCAGAGAGGTGGTTTTATTAGACCTGGAGTAGCCCTTGATTATTCTCAGGTGCCTCTAATTGCCTTGCAGCAACCTCTTCCCTGCCTGCTGGAAAAAGGGCCTTCGGCATTCTACGGCTGATATACTTCCCTTCCAGGACTCTTCTGTAGCTGTCCAGCCTGACTTTATCACAATACATATTTTCAGAAAGAGCACATTGAACAAAATCTGTCTATAGAAATATTACTTGATATGACAATGGTGGGTGAAAAATGTTTAAGGGAAACAAAACATCAAATCGTCTAAAGATTTTGTCATAATCAGAAGGAGGAAAAAGTAATGTAAGAGGTATTTCTTACCAGGTGAACTGTTATGTCACTGAACTGAACATTTTTTCCCTTGAGTTTTAGCATCTTTCACAAATTTCAGTTCTTTAAGGGTGCATCAAAACAGTGCATTAATAATATACAGAATGCTTAATGATTTTTAAAATTCATCTTCTCTTTTTCTGCCTGAAAGTTTATGGGAACAAATCGCTGGGGTGCAACCATGCACTGACAATTTGTGGATGGAACTGATGTCCTTCAGAAGTCAAAGTACCTGGTGATATTAACGAATACTTAGATATCTAAATAACAATTAAGGCACCTGCAATCTATATTTGTCTTCCACAAAAGGGATGGTGTGAACAGAAACCACATTAAAGCCCCACTGCAAATCAAGGCCTTACTGATTGGTATAGTTACCTACATCCCTCAAACTTTCATCCAAAACACACCACACAATGCATTGTCTACAGCCAAGCCCTAAGATATAACCGCATTTGCTCTGATCCCTCAGACAGAGACAGACACCTTCAAGATCTTTATCCAAGACTCTTAAAACTACAGTACCCATCTCCAGAAGTGAAGGAACAGATTGACAGAGGCAGGCGGGTACCCTGAAGTCAGCTGCTACAGGAGAAGTCCAAGAAAGAAAACACCAGAACACTACTGATCATCATCTATAGCCTATTCTGCAAAATGATCCCTCACTCTCTCAAGCCCTGGGAGACAGACCTCTCCTGACCTGCAAACAGCCCCCTAACTTTAAACAGATACTCACCAGCAGCTACAGACCTAACAACAGAAACAGAAACATACCCTGCAAACAACCATATTGCTAATTTTGCCCACATATCTGCACAAAAGACACCATCATAGGACCTAATCAAGCCAGCTACTCCATCAATGGCTCATTCACCTGCTCATCCAGCAATGTGATTCATGCTTTCATGTGCCAGAAATGCCTCCTCACATTATACATTGGACAAACGGGACAATCCTTGCTCAAAACAATAAATGGGCACAAAACTGACATCAGAAACCACTAAATTCAAAACGGAGTAGCTGAGAACTTTCAATCTTCTTAATCACCCTTTTTATGATTCGTTAATAGCTGTTCTCAAGCAAATGGGTAACATATCAAGACTTAAAAAAACCCCACAGAATTGGAACTGATATGCAAATTTGACTGTGTGAAAGCAGGCTTCAATAGTGACTATGGATTCTTTTTCCATTACAACAGCTGATTCGACCTCAGCTTCTTCTATGTGCTGTTTCCTAGTGTTTGAATCTTAACAACAGATTTGATTTGCTGTTATGGTATGACCTGATTCCATGACTTACACTTCCCTGCATTTATTTTCCTCCTGTTCTGTAAGTTCCCCCATCTTCAAAGCATCTGACAAAGTGGGATTTTCTCCCACAAAATCTTATGTGATACATAAATTTGTCAGTCTCAGTGCCACAGGACTCCTTGCTTGTTTTTCATCTTAAAGATGGAGCTTTTCTCATGAAGACAAAAGAACTAGTTAAATTTAGAGGCAGTGCAGCAGGAGCTGTGAGAATTCCTTCTTCAGTCTATACCAATTGGGTGCTCACTCCTAAACTGCATGTACACTAATACTGCAGGCCTGAACCGTTCCAACAGAGTATCCAATTCTACAAAGCAGTGAACTCTCAGTTCCTACTGATTCTAGATCTTTGCAGAGTCAGACCCAGTATGGCTGTCCAAGATTGATTTTCTAATGTGAACAAATCACCAAAGGGGACTAGAATGAGACAGTCATACTCATTCAGTGATGGTCCCAACTCAGCCCTGCAGGCAATTTGTATGATCTTGCTGTGCTGTCTAACCCCAATGAATCTTCTTTTAAAGTTCTCAGAGGCTATATTTTTCAATCTCTTTCCAACTCTGTTTCCATTGATTCATTCTTCCGTAAAAATTGAATGGCTAAAATAGTTAAGTAAACTGTCTCACCCAGGGCAGTTATTATTTTATATTTTCTGCTAGCAGCTTTAGAAGCACATGCTATAGCAGCTAACCTTGAACACAATGTTGTTGCTTTGATGACGGTAGTAATATGAATAGGAAACTGAAGTATTCTGTGTGAATGCTCCTTTGATACAGCAGCAACCCTGTCACACACAGTATAACCAATACGGCCATGCTAGTTCTGTATGGGTAGAAACTACTCCTATACCTGTTTTTACTGCTGTCAGCTATTATACAGTCTGCCTGAGGTCATCTGCACTACATGAAGGGAAGGGATTTTTTCATCATTCTGTGCAATAATATGGATCCATTTGAACTCACCAGGATGCAGGATTTTCACTGGAATCATTTTATAATGCCCAAAGACTGTCGCTTTGGCGACTCAATCACTGTTTTGAAATGTTCTTTCTTTCTAATTAATGTGATGGATTTGATTGAGAAGGATATTATCACTCTTTAGCACTTTTTTTGATAGTTTAGAAGTGGTTATGATACCTGAACTGTACAGAGAAGCTTCTAGTTAAGGTGTTAAATCATAACAAACATTATCTTGTACAGCAGCACCTAATGGACACCATGAGCTTTTGGTCTTGCAAAGTCACTGTCACATTTAGAACAGTTTTTAAAAGATAATCTTTTAAGCTAAACATCATTGTTAAATTTTTAAAGTCTTCTGCTTCTGTAAAGGGCAAGGAGAGAAAACTATTACAGCTTGGCAAGTGGGATGAAACTGAAGAGTGGTTTGTGCTTCCTTCAAACTCACAGAGAACAGCCAAAAAATTAATAATGACCCCTTCAACGCTAACTTACAGTGGTTTCCCCCACTGTGATGGGAACACTGCCCCTGCCCTCCCCCACATAGTAAGTCTGGGGAGAAAATGGCAGCGAGGAGGTTGAAATAGTAGCTTTGAAGAAGGCATCCTGACATGTAGGATCAGAAAGCCAGTGCAGAGGCTCAGAGTAAATGTCAATAGGCTTAGCCTTTGGCAACTGTCAAGGAATCTGTGAACCACCTTTTCATTTTGCAAGGTGGGCAGCCTCCATTTCATCTCCAACCATGGGCCCAATGGAATCACCAGGAAGAAACATAAAGAATAAGCTTTTTAGCTGAAAAATGTCCTGTTTTCCCAAAATGGACTTTTCAAGAGAAGTTTACTGATATTTTAATGTGATAAAATTTTCATGTTCTAATAATTTTTCCAATACTTTTATGAAAATCATTTATAAATGTTTTGGGTTTTTTTTTGTTTATTGAAAAAGTGGTTTTTAATAAGAACCTAGTTTTCTGTAAAGACTTGTCTAAATATCAATAAACAATTTTGAAAGTGATTCTAAATCAAATTTCAATTAAAAATATTGATTTTAAAATGTCATGGAACATTTTTGGGAATTAAATTAAAATGTTTTCAGAAAATTGTTTTCACATTTTGACCACTTTTTTCATGAATCATTAATAAACCGATAACTACTACTGAACTGTAGCACCAGGTATTTTATTATTATTACCAATCATAGTTACTAGTAAAAAAGCAAATTTCTCCTTTGTGATGAACATCATGCCACTGCCTCAATCATTCCTTGATATTGTAAATCAAATTCTGTAATATTGAAATCACCACAGTGGGAGTGAATTGGGAATGCAAGAGATTCTTAAATGTTTCAGAAGTCTGACAATAAAGGAGTCATCCTCTTTTATATACACACATCAAAGTATCAGTAATAATCAGTCATCATAGAGCAGGGAATTCAGAACAAATATCTGTTCAATATAAAAAGGTTTATGTCTTCTATATTTAAGTTTGTAACAGTGATTTTTTTATGCTCTGATTAAAATAACTCATCTCCCACTGCACGTTACAGTCTTTTTTATTTTAAGGAAACCATGATATCAATTTTGCACCATTTTATCTTGCTAATTTTTTTTTTCCATAAAAATGGAAATCTATGCAAGGGCCAAATGCTACCTTTAAGTGAGTGGAAATTTAAGTTTTTCGTATCCACACAAGTGAATCCAAGAACTGCTTTTAAATCTAAGAACATTGCCCGAACTACTTTCAATGCTTATTGACTAAAGATGGCAGATGGTATTTGAAACCCAGACAATAAATTCCACTGCTTTTGATTGGTATTTCTACATTTATTCACAATGTAGCAGTTCTGGAAGTGCTGATTGACTGGACGGCCATGGCACATTCAGAGAATAGTATACTTATTAGGATGGCACTATTGATTTGACCATATTACAGTGGTTTTGACCTTTTTATTTTTACCCCCATTTATTTTTACCCCCATTTATTTATTTTTTCTTTTTATTTCCTGCCAAGTTCAAGATACTCTTATGAATTTCCTACATCTGTATTTAACAATCACTGACCACAACAAAAATTTCAGTCAATAGAATTCATTCCTCAGGAGACGTCAGGCTGCTTCCAAATAACTAAACTGAAAATATCAGACAACATGCATGAAGGCTTTAGAGGAGACTGGAATACAAAGCTGCACAATATTATGACCAAAAGCAACACTGGGGATGGGAGAGAGAGTGACAGCAAAAATAGATTATAAATCTGACCTTTCATTATTTTACTGTTTTCTGGGATGGCCATCATCCCAAATTAGCACAGATTAAGTTGAATTAAACTGGGATCAATAACACACATATACTCCACAAAGAACCTCCATAAATCAAGTAAATTTCAGCTGCTGGCAACAAAACCATGTACTTATAATGATGTTGCAAACCAGCATTTGGAGAACACAGAGAATATAGAGTAGGTGTGGCCAAACTGTGGCTCGGGAGCCACATGCTGCTCTTGAATGAAAAAGTGTGGCTCCTGGAAGAACGTCAGCAAATCAGTTTAGGAAAGAACCCCAGCCCAGGAGTTCAGGAGGGGGTCAGGACAGTGGGCAGAAACAGTGGTATGGTCAGGGACGGTGGGGAGAAGCACGGCATGGTCGGGATTTTAAAAAGCTCAACACTAGCCTTCAGTCTTCTACGTGGAGCAACAGCTAAGTTTTTACTGTATAGGCCTAATTTTCATGGTGACCTTAAGTAATTATTAAAATCTGACATTAGTAGGATCAATATATGCCCTCTTTTTATGATAAAATTAAAGTGTGCAATGAATTTTAAACTTAGTAATGTTGGAGTAGGTAAAAGTATATGATTATAGGCCTCAGTGTGGCTCTCGACGGTTTAATAATCAACTTGTTTGGCTCTTGAGTTCCATAGGTTTGGCTACCCCTGAATTATAGAGCACTGGCAGGGGTGTCACTGGTGCTGGACAGACAGGGTAGGAGCCCCCCCGTCCCAGTGTCAGTGCCCCAATTTCTGGCCCCAGTCCTGGCCAAGGACACGAGGCAGGGCTGCTAATCCAGCCCTGACTCCATCCTGGGATATGGGGATAGACTACCACAGCAGTGGCAGACTGATCTGGCCCTGACCCCGACCCCAGCTGAGGACATGGGGCTGCGCCTCTGATCCAGCTCCAACAGTGGCCAGGGATGCAAGGCTGGACTGTGGCGGCAGTGGCAGCCTGATTCAGCCCTGTCCCCAGCTGGGATACAGGGCTGAATTGACGATCTAGCCCCAAACCCAGCTGTGGACTTGGGCCCAGGCTGCTATAGTGGTGACAGCCTGACCCGGCCCTGATCCTGGCTGGGGTTGCAGGGCCAGACTGCTGCCATAGTAGCAACCGGATCTGGCCCCAACCCTGGCTGGGAACATGGGGCCAGATCTGGCTCATGGGGTGGGGCCAGTGCTGAAGAAGGTGAGAATGGCAGGGGGGTAGGGCCAAGTTGGGCCCAGGCCAGAGAATTTTTTGGGACCAGTAACGCCCCTGAGCACTAGGGATACAGATTGGGAGCAGAATTCAGTCATTCTTCTGTAGTCTCTCTATTTCTCTCATACATATGACTGTATGCACATGTACAGTACACACACACACAAAACAAGGCAACGGGGACCATTCGAGATGAAGTAGCCTGTTAATATCTTGCTTCAGAGTGAATAAAAGAGGGTTCAGTGGGTTGTCATAAGCCATAAATTTGGTGTCTTTATTAAGATCATGATTCTAGTGTTTAGCAAAGTTATGAATTCAATATTACCTCACCCAGCTTGTTTCTATAATATACTAGGACCAACATGACAACAACAGTACTGCATGCAGTTGCTATTGAACACATGCACATATCACAGCATGGTATCTGGGCCTTGCAGCTGCCAAGTATTTCTTGGGACCAACCACAGGCATTTTTGGCCCATGTGGTGCAGAAGATCCAGAAGGATAATGGGAAACATGTTAATCGTTTGCCAGCAGGAACAAGAGGCCATGCCAACTTCCTATTGAGTTACACACATGTGCTACTTTCTGCTGTAATCACGCTGTTGTTTAGAAGGAAAAACAAAGTTAGATCCAAAAACACAACCTCTGTGTAGCCCTATTGTACATAGTAGCTCTGCAGTTCTTGTTAAAAGGTCGTACAATGCACGTCTATTATGAGTGAGTGTCTATGTTGACAAATGGAAAAGGGTGGAAAACATTTTTGAGAGATATGACTTTTTAATATCAGCTGTCTCCATTTATCGGTGTATCTATTTTTTTTTTCCATTCAAGTCCCTCCATAATGAAGGAAAGCATGCTGTAGGTAGAGGATCTCTTCTGATAAAAGGAAGTAGTCTTGAGAATGGTGTGAAGGTACTTGGTGAGTAAATGGCAAAGCTTATCTGCAGTGGGTTAATATTTTCTAAGTAAGTCTAAACATCCAATATTTTCTGAGTTATACATAAAAGCACAGAAACAAGACCTTTCTGTTTAAAAAATCTATACACCTGAGGTCTTCTTCTATCCTACTGAGGCTCTAAAAAGAGATCAGTCATTTTTCAGTGCTTCTTTGTGGAAACTGAAAGGAAAAAGAAAATGGCCTCTACTCAGATAATGACAAAATGTCCCTTTTTAGTTTTCTCAAAAATTCTTATCATCACAGAATTTCTTAACCATATGTTACCATAACACTGAAATTGTAATTTATTAAATGACTCATCTGACATGTGGTCTCTTTTTTTCTGCTCTTTATAGCTTTCACTATCCTTCTTTAACTCCCATTATCTCATTGCTTTTAGAGATGTTTTATTTTGTTTTTTAAATTTTCATTTTGTGTATTACTTTCAATTGGCCAGTCAAAAAAAACCAAACCAAAAACAACACAACCACTACCTAAAGGACACCTCACTCCTATTAGGTATCATTTGTTTGATTTAAAAATACATTTGCTTTTATGGGGTTTTAGACTCTTCAGATAATAACTGAAAGCCAACATTCTTCTTTCCTGGATTTATTTTTTCCTGCACCTGTTTTAGGAAAAATAAAAATTTCTTTTTTAAAGAAAAAATCATAAACACCTAGAATGCCTTTAAAGTGAAAACTATAAAACTGTGATATGTTAAAATATGATTGAAAAATGGAAGGGTCAGTAATGAAAAAAACATTTACAATGATAATTTTTCAAAAAAAAAATCTTTCCCTTTTTTGTTTCTTTCCATTATTTCCTTTATGAAATCCCAGGAAATGTGTTTTCTTGATGATGACTTTTAGGAGATGAACAATGGTCATATAAGAAGAAAACCTAAACTGATAATGTTTTACGTGTGCACTCAGACAGCGTGGGTCACCTACCTCATTTATGATGTTTTCATGATCCCATTTCACAAGTACAATGCAAAGGGACATACCTTCAGCTGAAACAGTACCATTTTTATGAGTGCAGCAGCACGTGTTAGGTATAACAATTTTTTTTTACCATACATTTTTGTTGTATTAACACCAGCAATTACTACACTGTTTACCATTTATATTAGTGGCAGTGCAAAAGCAGTAGCATATGATAAAGTTCACACATTATAAAATATGAAGCAGAATTTGGGAAGCCTCACTGCAAGTAAAACAAATGCTGATCATAACTGATATGTTAAAAGTTCACTGTCTCCTTTCATTATTATTTTTATGTATATTAAACAGCATCATGTCTCTGCATATTTCACAATACATGTAAAAAGAGAGAAACTATACTCTGTCACACTAATGCCACTTCACATGAGCATAAAATAATATTTTATGTTAGAGCAATACAGAATAAATTATAAGGATCTTTTTCTCCATTACCTTGTATCTGTACAACATAGGTTTAAAGAACTAGCATCCGATCTGGTAACATATCACGCCCCTTTGTACAGTGGTAAAGTGTTACACAAAGCGTTAAGGAGTGGAGAATTCGGCCCAAGATAAACGTATTACAGCTTGCCAGCCTGCAGCTTTTCAGGAACATTCAGCACATGATTGCTGTCCATTAGCCAGAAGAAACAGCCAGCTGCTGTTCTAAAAGGTGCTTTATATTGGTGGCAAATGAACACTACCTAACATAGCATAGTAATTACACTATTCTAGAGGGTAATAAATAGGCAGATGTCATTGAGTGGTTCTGTGAATATAGAGGTTTATCCTCCAGGTTTTATTATAGTTTTTTCCTTTGCTCTAGTTCATATCCTGAATTGTGAAGCTGATTAATTGAGCATTCTTTTAATTTTCCTTTCCTTGGTGACCTTGCTGAATCCTTTTCTTCTTTCTCCCACTTCTGAGTCAGGTGCTATCCTTCAAAGCAGCAGAGGGTAAAAGCACAATAATTAAATGTGGGTTGACATGTTTTTAAATGAGGATATTACTGACCTAGCCATGATAATGGGGCAACCTTCCAGCATCACCAATCTGCTTGCAGATAGGACAAATATACGGTAGTCTGCAGCCCATTTTGTTTGTCATCCATCAGAAGTTTTTTCCCCACCCAATTTTTTTTGAAGGATGGCTGCATTAAATGTCTACTATAAAAAGGGAGGAAAAAAGCTTGAATGCAGGAGCAGCGTGCAAGTGAAGAGCAGGGGGAATTCTATAACCTCTAATTCTATTTTTTAACTACACTGTACTCCTTGGGGGTATTTCCAGAGGCCAGCACTGGGGAAACAAATAGAGAATTATGAACATAGGTCCTTTGAGTAGGCTATGCAGTTAGCATGGTCTTGAGTTCCAGGATGAAGATTCTTGCTAAATATGAAAATTCATTGATTTTTATAATAATATAGAAATAAATCATAATGCTCCATGTGTCTAAAAGCATCTTTCATTCCAAGGTCTCCAAGGCCTTTACAAGCAGTAATTAAGAATCAAAACAGCCACTCTGTAAGTAGTTAACAGTTATTCATTTCACTGGTGAGTAACAGGTGAGGCAGTAAAAGGGCAATAAACATACTCTGTGATACTGGCTCTCAGTTCTGGTCACTGAATAAACTTCTTGTCTAACTGGTTTTAGGGGATGAGGAGTCTGACCAGCTGACAAAGGTTCCAGGTCTGCAGATATCCACTATCTGACACTAAGCCCTAGAGCTGAGCTATTCACAACACATTTTATTTGATTAATTTAGCCCTTTTTTCTGTTTGTGATTGATCCATGAACTGAGTTAGACTTTAATTAATTTCTTTCCCTATTTTGGAATTTGATGAATATTTTGTCAGAATCTATTTCAGCTTATGAGTTGCTGACAACTCCTGTTTTGAGTTATCATCATCTGTTATTCATAGCTCTCACTAAATGACATGGTATTGCTTCCACTTCCTAAATGGATGATTCCTCTCCACAGTTAGTTTTCAAGCTAGCTACATAGAATCATAGAACCATAGGGTTGGAAGGGACCTCATAGGTCATCTAGTCCAACCCCCTGCCAGAGGCAGGACCACTCCCACTAAACCATCCCAGTCATGGTTTTGTCCAGCCGGGCCTGAAACACCTCCAAAGATGGAGACTCCACCACCTCCCTTGGCAGCTCATTCCAAGGATTCACCACTCTCCTAGTAAAAAAGTTTTTTCTAATATCCAGCCTCGACCTCCCTAACTGTAACTTGAGACCATTGCTCCTCGTTCTGTCCTCTGTTACTACCGAGAACAGTCGAGCTCCATCTTCCTTAGAGCATCCCTTCAAGTAGTTGAAGGTTGCTATCAAATCCCCCCTCAATCTTCTCTTCTGCAGACTAAATAAGCCTAATGCTTTCAGTCTTTCCTCACAGGGCTTGTGCTCCAGCCCTTTAATCATTTTGGTTGCCCTCTGCTGAACTCTCTCTAGCATGTCCTTGTCCTTTTTGTAGTGGGGAGCCCAAAACTGAACACAGTATTCTAGATGTGGCCTCACCAGTGCAGAATAGAGGGGAATGATCACATCCCTTGATCTGCTGGTAACACTTCTTTTGATGCAGCCCAGTATGCCATTGGCCTTTTTGGCAGCAAGAGCACACTGCTGTCTCATATCCAGCTTCCCATCCACCATGACCCCCAGGTCCTTTTCTATAGTGCTGCTACTTAGCTGAATGTTCCCCAGCCTGTAGCAGTACATGGGGTTTTTCTGTCTCAAGTGCAGGATTTTACACTTGTCCTTACTGAACCTCATAAGATTTCTATTGAACACATGTGAATACTCTTGTCTGCATGTATTTACCTGGGGTTCACAGGAATAGTGCTAACTGCCAATAGCCCCCAATGGGAGTTTGAAAATCGGGTTGATAACATTGTTGCCATCTGATCTATGGAGTGACTGATAACATCCCATATTATTTCCAAGAATTTGTTCTTTCTGGAGAAAGCATAAGAGTGGATATAAGGAAATATAAAGCACTAATTCCCCAAACTACCACCATAAAATGGGATTCTTCCCATGGTAAATCAGAGAAGTGTTTTCAGTACTGACAAATTTTTTGTTCACTGGCAGGGTAGAAGCTTTAACCTACTGCTGCTCTCTTATGATTTGCACAAAGTCACTGGCCTGTTCTGAGAACTTCCAGCTCTCCGCTTGAAGGTACAAGCTACTCAAGGATTGCACAAATGGGACTGTCAAAGGCTTGGCCCAAGCTATCCTGCACATTCCAAATGTGATTTGTGCTGACAGGTTTCTTCACAACACATTTTGCTTCCACAAGCCTTCTGAGTATGGCAGATAACATACCATTCAGACTGGTTTATTTTCACTGGAGAAATACATCGGGCCATCTAATGGCAAATTACATGCTGTACACACTCCCCTCCATATGCCCCTGTGTGGCAGATGCACCCTGACTAATGACAGGTCAGGTGCTGCTCACTCTGGCATAGACTGGCAAAGAAACACAAACATGTTCCTGTTTTGCAGTAGGCTTTCATTTCTGTTTTACTTTAAAAATCCGGAAGGTCATGCATTTCATTAATGGGAGAGAAAAGAGGTAATATCCGCTAATATTGAATATTACCATATGGTACTGGAGACTGGGAAACAAGAATCTCACATGGTGTAAATGAATTGAAATGCTGTTCTTAAAAGGGGACTGCTAATTACATGCTTGAATTGCATAGAGTAAGCTACTTATGTGTGACTCAGGGCAGGCTTAATTGTCCGTATGTCAGAGGCCTGTTAAATAGTGGTAAATGCGAGCTACATTGAAGATAAAAATATCTGGAACAATGCCTGATCTACAATACTAAAAAGTTCCAAAACAACTGGGCAGGGTTCTGGCAATAGCATGCATCCCGGAGGTACTTAGATTGGGAGAAAGTAGATACTAGAGAGGGAGAAACTAGTTTGGAAAAAAATGCACACATACCTCATCTTTCTTCTTTGCATTCTTACCGACAGAGCTATTAAAAGTAAGACATAGTTGTGTACCACAGTATTTGTATCATAGATACACCTACATAGCAGGCCAAATTTTGCAAACATAGACATCTCTGCAGTTTCCATTAGCCTCAGTAGGAACTGTAGGAGTGTATTTGGCACACTATTTTATATTACTACCAATGGTCTGAAGCTGACAATTAATGCACATCAGATATTAATTTCAATGTATCTCTTCTTGGTTTAGTTATAAAGTGCACATTTTTACTGTAGTGAGAGCTGCTCATATGGGGAATTTTGTATTGCTGCAGACATAGGGGGTGATCTTGAAATGGATCCTTCTAGTAATGCGCACATGCACATGGGTGGACTGCAGGCTGTTGCTGTAGGAATGTCAGCTCTGAATGATCTGGATTTCTAAAAAATCTTAACCTTAACATTACTTTGTTTTCTCAATGGTGTGTACATATATTTAGATATGAATGAATACAGATATGTATTAGGGATGCAAGCAGCTAAACTGTTCAATGCTTAGCAGAGGTCTTACAGTTTAATAATACGTTTAAATGTTGCCCTTGGCCGGGGGAGCCTCCCCGCCGAGCAAAAGCTGCCTAGTAGCTGCTCAGTAAGCATGTGCATGCAAAGAGTTGTGGGGGGCTGGACTTAGTGTCTCCACAATGAGCAGGAACTACCTAGCTGTGGCTTTGCAACTATATGCCCTTATGGCCAGATTTCCTCCTGCCCCTGTCCCCTCCAGCAACCTCAGGCAGAGCTAGACTACTGCCACAGACAGCACCCAGCTGACAAACCCGCTAACTCTGTGACACTTGAGCAGTGCCAAGCTAGCTGGAGCTGAAGCTCAATGTCATCTCCATTTGATGGCCCTCCACACAGCCTCCTTCTGCAACTGCAGGGTAAGTTAATGTTTAACCATTTAAACATCCCATTAAGTTTAAACGGATAGTTAAATGGATGCTTCCCAAATACGCATATAGATTAAGAGGGACTATATTCATACAGAGGTAGTTATCTCTAAGGAAATGCATTCACATTATATATTCTTTTGATTTCTTTAACAAACTATTCAAAATACCAAACAGCCTCATAGTCATATTAAGGAACAACTTATGAGGGTCCTCCCTTTGAAAGCTACCTCACCTTCAAGGGATCATACCCAATGCTATAGGACAGTGGTTGTCAAACTTAGGGTCGGGATCCAATATGGGGTTGCAGACCCTCATGCACTGGATTGCAGCACCCCTTGCTGTCACTGCCAAAAGCCTGGAACACATTGCTCAAAGATGTAATTGCTGGGTTACAGACATAAATGATTTTTTTCAACTGGGTCCTGAGGAAAAAAGTTTGAAAACCACTGCTGTAGGAAACAGATTCCCTATGTGCTCTGGTCCTGCATGGGATCACTTTGTGAATGAATGGAAGGCTCCATCACTGTAGTAACCCTTGGGTCTCAAACTCCGGCTCACAAAACTCATGAGAGTACTATGCTCCAACCAGCCATCTGGTAACCTGCTGATAAACACCTGGGATCCGTGAAACTCAACCCCAGCATGAGGCTCCTTCTCCTGAGGTCCAGTTGGTAGAGTCCATGAGCAGCTGATTGGCCAGCTGGACAACAGCAGGAACAGCAAGCTGTCTGAACAACAGGCTTCTATCCTGTTCTGATCTGCCTGGGCTTTGTGTTTCCTATTCTCCTGGCTAGATTTCCTGGCATCTGACATGTGGTTTCTGACCTCCAATTTGGCTTCTGCCTCTGGCATCCTGCCCAGCCTGACTCTGGTTTCTGATCTCCAGTTTCTCTCCTGTTTCTGAGTTGCTGCTGTCCTGACCCAACATGACGGTGTGGTCTGGCTGCCTATGACCTAACTGTGACAGCCACTGTGTTCTCCTGAGGAGAAGGTCTACAAATGTGCCTGACCATTATGGATAGTATTCACAGGAAGAGTGGTAGGCCCGGCTGTGATAAGTGGTCCTACAGGTTTATCTGAATTGTGGGCTCAATGTTCAAATGTGAATGAAGTTCATAAAGTGTCACAATAATTTACAACAAATGTGGCTAAGTAAAGGTGGAAAAGGGAGACTGAATTAGTCCAAAGACAAAGGCCTCCTAATACAACATGGAGTTTATTAAGATCATTCCTGGTAAACAAGAGAAGGGTGAGACTTGAAATCAACAAATCAAAATTGGAGCCAGAGAATAGGTCTAGTTGGTAGACAAAATAATGAGAAGATGGGTTATTCTATTCATCACTATCTTTTAGGGTTCTTAAAAGGGAAAGGGTTTGGGAGGAAATTAGTGGCAGAAGAAGCTGGCTGACATCTACTGCTGCAGTGAATTTTACCTTCATAGCTGCCACCTCACTGATTCCTGGGAATCATGGATCTGCTGTAACACCACCTTATCCTGAAAGATTTTTTGACCAGATCAGGCCAAAACCAGGCCCCAGATGATATTGCCACTTCCACTGTTTCCAGCTTAATCTCAAATACCACCTGGGATATGAAACTTTGTGCCCCCCTCCCCCCACATGTGTCCTTTTTCTTCCATATCTTTCTTGTTTCCTATTCCTCACCTTTTTTCTTCTACATAATAATTGCATGACTTGGCCAACCAAGACTATATATTTCACAAAGTTGCAATCACTTTGTGACCACAAAGGCAGCTAAAAACATTTTTCTGACCAGATTGATGCAGGTGCATATTTGCCAAGTCTTGGAGTGACTAGGTTTCTCCAACAGTGAGGTTGCGAATGAGAAATCAACCTCAGAGATGGAAGCTGCATTTTCTCTCCTGATTGTCTTTTCTGTTCCTTTGGGTGTGTTTATCCTGTTTTATCTTTTAGAAAATGAGATCTGACTTCAGAAACTACAGCAACAGCAGCTCTAGCTCATCTCAACTAACTTCTCTTTCTCTCTCAAAATTCAGTTATTACTATCTTTAGTGTGATCTAAAAGACTGTAAAGGCAGGTTTTTCCTTTTAAACACATCTCTGAGGAGGAAGCGAACAACAGATGTTGTTAAAACAAAAGCCTTATTTAATCCTTTTATATTTAAAATGCTTTACCTGATTTTTTCCTTTTTCTGTACCTTTACTAAAAGGTTAAAAGGATTGGTAATGGGGTGTTTGCCATGATGCTGAGTGGACTGGGTTATCTGTGTACCAAACCTTGTTTAGCACTGTTTAATGTGGAACAGTTTCCGAGTCATAAACTGTGGGCCCATTCATTCCCTTGCATGCTCTCTTAGCAGTCACAGCCACATACAAAGCTTACACAGTCTAGCCCAGAGCTTTAAATATTGGTAGTGCTGCACTAAGACAAGATGAACACTAAAATACTGCATTATTACTTGATCACATATAATTATGATTTTTGAGGGGGATGTTGGATGTCTGTCTAGAATAATTCAGAAAGATCAAATAGTGAGTCATTTAAGTGATTAAAATAAAATCTTACTGTAAATTCCACGGCACAGGTAACACTTATAGGGTCTGCAGTGAGATAATCCAGACTTTGCCCCTCAGTGTTTGCACTGAGTTCGACATGTATATTTTGTAAAACATTTTCTTTACCTTCAAGAGAAGTGGCCATGAAAACATTTCCCCAAATGCTTCCATTTAACCCTTCCCATGCTGTATTTCTGCATCTAGCCATTGAGTTCAGTGGACAAAAAATCAGAACATATGCATTTCAGTGTGGCTAAAAGGGCAACAAATCTTAAAATAGAAGCCTCAGAACTTCCCATATCAGATTAAAGAGATGGACTACAGTCTGATATTCTTCTGCCAGGACAACAGGAAAGAAATCTTCAGAAGGTACCTGGTTAATAGTGAAAGGCTTTAGTGGGGAAATATTCTTTCCTGAGTTCTGTAGCAATCAGCTTACTCTCTAGGGCAGTGCTTCCCAACCTTTTCAGGCTGAGGACCCCTTTTTAGCAAAAAAAATCTTTGTGGCCCCTATGGCTGAATATGTAATCTGGTCCATGCCACTGGCAGTGCCACTTGGACAGCTGGCAAGCGGCACTGCCGCCACCCTGGCCTGTGCCACTGGGAGCCAAGCTGTGGCAGCTATGGCCCCCTGCCATTGCCCCTCCAGGGGAGCCATCGTGGCCTCATCCCCCTGGCCAGGATCTGGCTGCAGGCAGGGAGAGACGCCCCTGGCAGGATGCATCAGGACTGCAGCTGGATTCCAGCTCTGGTAGGGAGAGGCTCCATGGACCCCCTGCAACATGTCCACGGACTCCCAGTGGTCCCCAGACTCCAGGTTGGGAACCACTGATCTAGGGCATGACACTGGATCACTCCTACTTTTGCAGGTGCAAAAACAGATGTTGTTATAGATTATGAAATGGCCCAGCTCCCTCTTAATCCACGTACTATACCTCCTGTGGCAGTCTGTTCATTCTACATGCTGTCTAGCTGCTATTTGAAGGAGTACTTTCTTTTACAGAGATACATTTCCCTTTCCACAACCACAATAACACCTGTGTGGGGGGGATAAGAGGGAAATATTAATCAAGTTCATGTGATTGCTCCCTCTTTCCATGGAACAAGTGAGGAAGTCTCTTCTCTCCCAGACCCTGCTTGTCCTCTAACTGTTGCCCATCTTCTGAGCACAATAACCCACTGGAACTCTGCTTCCAAGATCACATTAAAGCCTCAAGCTCTCCCAGTCCCCGTCCCCACCATCTTCTCTAGAGGGCAAATCCCTGACACTGGGGGAATACTGGGTCTGTTACCTTTCCTAGATGAGCTCCAATAAACCATTGGGAAACACAACCCACAACACTGGCCCATCATTTCCCACGGCTAAATCTTCTCTACCACATGGCACTCCACACCTGTTGTGACCTCCACAGGTCCAGCAGAAGTGGGAAATGGTGCCACAGATGTAGCTCAGTCTCTTTTCTGACCAGGAAGAGGGAGAGATGTATGTGGAAATGAGGGAGCACAATTCCTGTATGGGGTTTAAATCTACCTGCCAGTGACGTTCATAACCATCCCTTCTGTCTGCTATTATGGTCAGATTGAACAGAAGGGACAGCTTAGTTTTTAAACATTTCCATAATTGGAATGCTTGGATTAAGAAATCTTTAGCACTTCTCCAAAGACATTCTAAGTCACCCTGACTAGATCATTTATTCTGTTGGTGTCAGTTCCCCTTCTTTGTAGAAAGTGGATAATTCATCCTGACCATACCTATCCTCCAAGGAGGACACATTCATTAATATTTTTGGGGTGCTCAAGTATATCAATGATGGGAACTATGTACATATACAAATAAACTCATTTTAAAAATAGGATTTCTATAAATAATCCACCCATTTTAATGCAAAATTATACAGGAGGAGGACTAAACTATGGATTTCATAACCAGAATATAAATCCAGGTAGATTAAATGGAGACTTCTGTAGAAATCCACATAATAGCTATACAATGATGTTCAGACATACTGGATCCAATTCTGCCTCCATTGAAATAAATGGAAATACTCCTATTGATTTCAGTGGGACAAGAAATACATTGATAACTTGTCATTACCTGCAGCAAGAATAAATTGCATTGTATCAGGCTGTATGATATTGGATATGGTGCAATATGAAACACACCATGTGCTGCTGAAAGGGATACAAAGAAATTGTTTCAGCCAATTAAGAGCTAGGAAAGGTCTGTGGAAGCAAGCTCCAATAGGCAGAATCAGGTTTCAGCAAAGGATCTTTATTTCAAGCATAGGGAGAGAAACTCACACAGATAGGGGGCACCCCATCTGGTTAGGAGCACTCTGCCTGGAGGCCGAAAGTTAACAATATTTATAGGGGTAGAAATGAGCAAAACAGGGGTGATGTTTCCGATTGATTCAGTTACAATTCCTTTTACATGATTGGTTATTGGACACATGATAGATTACAAAGAACAGGATAGTACAATAAGTTCAAAACAAGCAGATAAACACGCATTTGCTCTAGCAGATTGCAGCTATAGTTGGAAATTTCATACATATGACGCATCTGGGTGTTGTTCTTACTGAGCGGGAACAGATAAGGGATATTATCATGGTCTGAGTTGCTAAAACTCACAGTGCTTCTAGCAGGACCAAGGCAGAAATGCTTATCCCTTGGGACAGTGCATTTTTATCTTGTTACAAACAGTTTTACAGCTTCTGCTGGTCATCACTGACCTTTACATCCTCTCAGGAGGAGACATGGAGTAGAGCTAAATATGGTGGCCTATAGTTAGCTTAACACAATATGGAAGCCTGGTGTTATTAATTTTATTTCACAGGTCATTGGTGTGAAACAGCTGCAAGTGAGTTCAGGAAAGGTTCATCCTTCCAGCCTGCAACTATCAATTTCCGTCTCTCAAGTTTACCAAAACTTTTCTCTGCATAAAGTAGCAAGAAATAAATCACTTTCTGCCATATCTGATCTCTTGTAACATGATACATAATACAAACATTAACATTATAAGAAAAATCAGTTTCCAGGAAAAAAAATCTACTGATAAGGTAGATTAAAAGTATTAATCAAGTAGTTTAGGCTAAAAATTTGCACTCTCTGAAGAGAGTTATAGTTGGAGGGGAAGGGAAAGAAGGAAAGGAATGGCCATTTATCTATCCCAAGTACCTCTAGTAAACAAATACAATAAGCACCTTGGGAAAGGTTCTGTGCCCACTCTTGGTGCTTTCTGGAACTTTAGATGTGAAGTAGGGCCATAAAGGCCACAAAATGCCCCGTTTGGGAAATCTTACAAATTATTGTATTGGATATTTCTTGATATTCTGAGAATATCCCAGCTCAAAAAGAAGTATAGTGAAATTCCCATAGTTTCCATCTTGCCACAATGAAGTTATTATATGAAATCTAGAAATTGCACTCATCTCTCTTATTGTAGAAGAGGAATGATTGCTGTAAAAAGATATTTTAACACAACCAGATTGTTTCTGAAGTTCCATCTATAGGTTCCAATGAAAAGTCAACATTTGCCAGCAGTTCAATCCAATGATATCAGAATTCCTCTGTTTCTCTCAATACTTAGAAATAGGAGAGATCTGTGGTAATTTGTAACTCTGTGATAGCATCTGGCAAATGTTGACATTTTAATGCCTTCTGCTGCAGTATAATATGAACTAAGATGGACCTTGAAACTGGATGTATTAACTATTTTCCAGAAATATTCTGAGAAAAAAATGCATTTTCTCTTTCCCCTATCCAGAACTACTACATTGAAGATCAAGAAGTAACAATGCCCCCATCAGCACTGTAAATTGCCAAGAAAATTGGCATAAAATTTGGCACACAGACAAACTTGATTTACACACAAGAATGTGATTCTAATTCTACTTATACATCCTTGACACTAAGGTAGCTCCTTTTATGTCTGTGGAGTTACTCTGCATTTACACTGATGTGATCCAACTTGATTCAATTATCAGAAAGCCATCCAATGGTTCATCATTGAAACAGATCTGAATCAAATCAAAATGAAGAGTAGAAAAACTGTATAGAATACCTTTCTCACTGTTGTGATATCTCTACTTTGTTCCATTTTTTGCTCTTTCAGCAGCCCATGGCCCATAATTTACACATTAATGCATTGAGGTACCTTTTTTTTTAAGTGGAAGTTCTGCATAATGTGTAGAAAGTGACTTGGGTTTGAGGTAAAGAATCAACAATTTTAACAACAGATAAGCACATTGAAGTGCATTATTTCAGGAAATTTTTCCTTTTGTTAGCATGCATATGTTTCTTTAACTATTTTTTGGCACTGTCCCAGAATGCTCTTCCTGATTCTAAACTGAGTACATGGAAATCAAACTGTTATCAGTTTGCTGGTAATCTTAAAGTAGAGTTGCAGGACATACCTGTTGTATTTATCAGGAGTAAGGCAGTTAAGGTTCTTTTGATCTAATGTTAATGATGGCATACATAACTAGTGTATCAGCATTCTTTCTTACAGGGTGTTCTAAAAAAATCAAGTATTATGATTTTGTGATGTTAAATTAGTTTAACTATTTCAGGCATAAAGTAGTTCAGCTCAGCAGTGTTCCTCTTATGTATGACAATCATGCAAAGGCTCTAAAGGAGCCAAAAGAAAGAGGGACTGCAAATGAAGGAGATGGGAGTAGAGGGAATGAATGGGAAAGAATGCTTCTGTGTCTCAAGTCTTCTCTTCTTGAGAAAAGTAAGGATGTACAAGTGAATCAGCTCCCATGATGTCTAGATTCTTTTAGCTTCCTAGCTTCTTTTCAGTGTGGCTTTAGACCTAGGCTTGGTATGGAGACCGCACTTGAGTGAAATTCCCTAGTGATGGACAGAGATCAGCTGTGCAGCTTCATGTCATAGTTCTGTGAGAAGGTTGCACACTGAGGCCAGATACTACTCCCACTGAAGTAATTGGCAAAATGTCAGTTGAGAGAAAGAAGGTGGGTGAGGTAATATCTTTTTCAGATCAGCTTCTACTGGAGAAAAGGGACAGGGTTTCGAGCTACACAGAGCTTTTCTTCAGGTCTGGGAAAGGTAATCAGAGTGTTTTACCCTAGCTGACACTTGGGCTGGTTTTTGGTGGCAGTTGATCAGCATTTACACAAAGCACGTAAAATGTCTTGCATAAATGCCAGTGACTTTTTTAGCAGCTGGGACACACTCAGGAAAACTGACTGCAAGTGCCTTGTGATCAGCTTTCCTGTACTCCTCTTGGCCCCCAGGAGGTCGAGAGCCAACTTCTGGGAGCACAGAAGTGAGTTCAGACTCACTGCTAAGCATCTTGGAATGCCAGGCTGATGGTGGCGATTTTGCCACCATCAGTGTAAACATGCATTTAGAGTGTAACACAAGGTAGGACAGATTTAAATAAAAGGAATTAAAATATGCTGCAAGAGACCATTCAAGATGAATGGACAATTAACACCTTTACTGTTATAAAGCAAAGAGAGTTTAATGTATTACAGACTGTTGTAAGGCAATATAAAAACAGTGTCTTTGCTTAGTCCAGTGGTTCCCAACCTTTTCTCTGCTGTTGCACACCTTGATACCGTCAAATTTTTCGAGGCACACCACGATTAAAAAACTCATTAAAATTCAAATTAACTTAAATTAATTATGAATATTAATGAACCATGGCACAGTATTTTGGAAGTGCTGTGATGTGGAGTAGTAGGGGTAGCAGAGCAGGGATGGCAAAATGGGGGAGGTCAGGAGTTGTGTGCAGTGGCAGAAGTGAGTGTGGGGACCAGAACAGGGCAGGGGTGGCAAAAGAGGACAAGGGCAGCCATGTGGGGAACAGCACAAGGGTGGTGAGAGAGAAGAGAGGAAGGAAGAACAAGCGTGGCTTTGGGGAGGGCAGGGGTGAACTCGGGGAGTGGGAAGGTATGGCAGGGGAGCACGGCACAGCGCCCACTTCCCCATCCTCCACAGCGGCTCCCTGCCAGCCAGGGCAAATCCTCACCCCACTGCTGCTCCCTCCCACCCCAGTGGGTCCCGTCCTCCTCTCCCCAGCCCCCTGCTGCCTGTGATGGACCCTCCCATAACTGCAGGAGCCAGAACTAGGCCTCCAGCCCCCAGCTCACCCCCCATAGCCACCCCACCCCCAGCTACACCCCCGCCAACCAAACAGCCACCCCACAACCCCAGCTACACACCCTCTGCTACATATCCACTCCCACTAACCTCTGCTACACACACACACACACAACTGCCCCACACCACCCCCATCAGCCCTCCTCCCAAAGCCCTTACCAGGGCTGTTTGCAGGCTGCTGACACAAGCTGCTCCACCCTGCAGGGGGAGATTCACACACTCCCAGCCTCCCACAGCTCTCTGCTGGCTGGGCTTAAGGTAGAGCGGGGTTTAAGGTGGAGCCACCAAAATGCTGCTTTCCGGCTGCTCGTGCTACTTTTAGGGGGACCCCTGGAACTCCATGTTTTGGTGCCTTCCTCTAGTTTTAGGGGGGCCAGAAGTCTGCCTGCCTAAAAATAGGGGGTCCTGGAACTGTGTTCCAGTGCCTTCCCCCTTACTTTAACTCCTGCCTTTTCCCAGCCCTGCACAGCCCATGTGACTGGTTGGGAATCACTGCCTTTTCCCAGCCCTGGCACACTGGTTGGGAATCACTGGCTTAGTCCATGATTTTTAGTATCTGTCAATGTTATGAATTTAAGTTTCTAGCCTCATCTTTTGAAGGTGTTTCACAGGCTTCTCTTGAGGATGAAGACTGAGAAGTCAGCTATGGAGTGATTGTTTTATGAAAATTATTCACCCACTGGTGATGTGGTGATCTGTTTCTTTGGTGGAACAGTATCCTTGCTTGGTGAAGAAGGTTATAACTGTGTTAAGGTAACTACGTTGGACTTTCTCCTCAAAGCATCTTGTGTGGTATCTGAGGAGCTGACTGCAAATAACAGATTTCTTGGTACATAGGGGGTGGGTACTGGGTCTGTGAAGGTAAGTGCAATGATTTATGAGTATCTTCTCAATAGTTATCTCTATGATTCCACTGGTGAAGTTGATTGTGCAGTTTAGAAAGTTGGTGCTGGCATGGGCGTGTTCTAGAGAGTTTTATGGAGGGGTGGTGGTTATGGAATTTGTGTGAGAAAGTCTAAGAAGTCTTCTTTCCAGGGAATGAAAATATCATTCATGATATCATTTGTTAAGAGGTGCAGTTTCCCAGAAATACTTTTTTGAGGTGGCCTGTGAGTAAGTTTGCATATTGGGAAACCATTCTATTAGCCATGTCTAATCCTATGGTTTCGACAAAGTGCTAGTTGTTGAATATAAAGTCGTTATATGTCAGGATAAACTGGATGAGTTTGGCTATATGTTTGGGGTGATCTGAGTATTGTCCATTATCTTGTACATATTTGAGGCAGGCAGCTATACTGAAGATGAACTTGAGAGCTTAAATGCATAACTTTGCTATACACTAAAAATCATGGATGCAATAGAGACACTGGTTTTATGTCTCAGGACAACAATCTGTAACCCATTAATCCTCCTTTGTCTTATGACAGCAGATGTGTTAACTGCTTACTTCATATTGATTGGTCTCGTTCAACATGTGATAACTCCTTCTACTTCTATATTTATCTGTGACACTCTGATTACCTTTCCTGGAACTGAAAAAGCTATCTGTATCTCTTAAGCTTGTCTCTTTCACCCCAGAAGTCGTTCCAAAAAAATCACCTCATCGTCCTTGTCCCAGAAACATGGCTACAATAAGACTAGGGCAAAACATTCAGTTTTTTAAGATGGGTTGGCAAGTACTCTGAAATGTCCAGTATTGTGAAAATCACAAAGATGCTAAAATAAGTGGAAAGAGAAGATGGGAGAAAAGTGAATTCAGTAATGTTCCTTTCATTAAGTTATGTTTGTATGATTTGTCCATGAATTTTATTGTGTACATCAGGGACAAAAATATCCAAAAGCCTGGGTTCTCTGTGTGTATTTTTAGAACACTTTTAGTAATACAGCTAAATAGGTTCTGCTCAAAACTCATTTTCCCTGAGGGTTTTTATATAGTTACTCAAATCTGAATGTATTCATAAAATCAAATTGCAGACCTGAATGACTAACTAATGAAACTAGATATTTTCGGCATTCCTTATTCACCCATTAAAAGGCTTAGTACCCATAAAAATAGGAGGATTCTTCAGCATTGGATCTCTTGACAAATACACATGGCTCAACATTCTGCTTCCACCTTCTGTTAGATTTTTCTTTCAATGCCATACATCTCCCTTTTTAAAAATCTATATAGATAAAATCAGATGGATGTTTAACTCATAAAGCTAATTTTTTTGTCAAAACTGACACAGATGAATACTGCTGATATTCCACCTGCAGCTACCCTGCTAGCATTCTTGGCACATAGAGTATGAAACTCAGTGAATTCATCTAATTGGGTACAATGGAACTGGATGTTTTAGGGTGTGCTCCATAGTCCACTGAAGTCAAGAGCAGTCTTTCCCTTAATTTCAATGGTCTTTGTATCAGGCCTCTAGAACTGGAGTGTCAGCTTAAATGAAATTGCTGATCCTCTTATTGACCTGGTAGATCATAGAAGTTTTTAATTATATTACATACAGACACACAATTTGTGGCCACCTAAAATGGCTTCATGCCTGCTGATGGACAAAGTGCAGCGTGACGAGTATTTAAAAAACTCAGCTTTGATTCAAACTCAGACTCTTGAACTTTGTTTTTCTTGGTGCTAGCTTTTGTTACACTTAGAATAAAGTGCAAAATTTAGGCAACAGTTTGAATACATGTTATTGTTATTCTCAGTTTCTGAACACTGTAGGCTATGATTCCTATCATGCCAGTCTACCATCTTTTTACTATTCTATGGTTGGATTAGTAGCTAATTTTCTTATGTTCTCTGTCTTTTCCCAATGTCACACTCCTCCATGGTAATATTCTTTTTTAGATCCCAGTCCTTTGAGGTGCCAGACAGTCACAGCTTCTATTCACTCAGCACCCAGCTGAATCAAACTCATTCTAAGCATATTGGGGGCAGGACCTGTACCTCCTTCTGAGTCTTGGACAGAGCAAATCACACACAGTCAGAGCTAAACAAACAAGCAGTACATAATTAATAACAATTAATAACATGATAGGCCATAACAGCTCCTTTGAAGATCTTGTGGTTTAGCATGCAAATCCAGATAGAGAAACTTTCATATTATGGTCACTGTTGTCAGTTAAAATCATTTGAGCACTCTGTAGTCACTTGGTTCTTGATGCAAACTCTGACAGATCCTACAGAGCCATTGTTCTCAAGAACTATTCAGAGGCTTCCAGCTTTATGGCTCATGATACACAATTGACTGTCCTGGTTATAAAAGAGTCCTTGAAGTGTGCACTGTCAGCCCAGCTGCTGTGCACAACAACACTAAGTCCTTGGGCCAAGAAACTAGACCTTCATAATTCACTGAATTCCCTGCTTGTGTGTTAGCGGTTTTTGTTGTTGCCTGTTTCATTTTACTTAAACGCGCCACAGTGCATGGATTTAGATTTTTTGTTTATTTAGTGTGTGCATGTGTGTGTGTGTGTGTGTGTGTGTGTGTGTGTGACAGAGAAAGAGAGAGAGATATGTAGCTGTTTGATATTGCTGTCAAGAATGCTAACAATAATGCACATTATGGCACAGATACCTTATGTTTTGGTTTGCGTACACTGCAGCAATTATTTCACACTTAATCAGATTTTTAACATGGTGAGTAAGTAATCCTGTAGTTAAAGGAACATTCAGCACTTCTTCCCAGAAGCTGTTGTAACTATGAACAAATTTCTCAGAGCGAGAGACTAATTTTTTTTTAATCGTAATTTTAAAAGAAGGGAAAATGCTGAATATTCAGTCATGTATAAAAATACTCCTGCAAATGGAGTTTATTTTGTAAAATGATTGTTCAGTTTTTATTATGCACGGCAGATATGATTGGAATTCAAGTATGAAAATTGTGTTTTCCAGCCACTATAAATAAATTAAATTAAACAAACATGTTCAAGCATTGAAAGTGCCATGTATGTGTTTTCCAGATAGTCTGACAAACTACAAAATAAAACAATAAGAATACAGAAGAATAATGAAGACATAATTTCATGCTGGTATCTTCATTACTTAGAACTATTTAAGTTATCTGTCTATGGGGTAGGAGAGGTAAAACTTTTGGCAAAATAAAAGGTAAATTCTGTATGTCTGATAGATTGTCTCACTTATCCTATATAGATTTCATCCTAGATATTCTGATGAGGTGCCTCTCCAGTTTCTTATTTCATATTACAAAAGCCTACTATGGACCTATATTTTGAAAAATAATAAATTATTTTTGAGTGCCTTGGTTTTTGGGTGCCACCTTTGAACAGCTTAAAAGCTGAAGATCATTATTCAGCATTAAAGCACACTAAATCCATATCTGAAAATTTAGATCATAATCTCTTTTAATTCACTTAATGGTCATAGTCATTTGGTCTCTTATAGATGTTTTAATAAGGAACAACCCAAGATCAGGAAGACCCAGAACCACATATGGTTTACTGAGAGCCTAAAATACCCTGCTCAAAACCTCTAACCTTGGAGGCCCCTAACTTTCCACTGTTAGAATTCCTAAGGTGCCCAAGGCCTAGTCTAAACTACAGAGTTTTGTTGACAAAAGTCAGCTTTGAACAACAAAGCAGTGAAGATGAACACACTGAAATGGTCCTCCCATTGATATAATTCTCTTGCTAGCTGAACAAAATAAAACCACCTCACTGAGCAACTTAGAGATTTTTGCAACATAGTTCAAATGAGGCAACATCAGTGTAGACCAGTGTTTCCCAATCAGTGTGCCACAGCGCACGGGTGTGCCATCAGGCCTCAGCAGGTGTGCCATGGAATATTTTTAAAACCACTTGACGAGTTCTGGATTGCTCATGAATATTCATGAGTTTCTTTGGAGACTATATGATGGCGTGCCTCAAAATAATTAAAGGTATCAAGGTGTGCCACGACAGAGAAGAGGTTGGGAACCACTGGTGTAGACACTGTGCTTGGTTATGTCACCCTAATTGGCTTCCAGGAGGTGGACCACAATGCCCGCCATGACTGCTTAGGTCAGCAGTTTGAATTCTGTTGTTCTGAAGGTACACAACTGTGTGCTTCTCCCCCAGCTCAAGGCCCAGAACTTTTTAAAATTCTTCCTGTTTGCTTAGCGTGTGTAGTTCACACAACATTATCTCAGCTGACCATGCACCAGATGCTCTCCCCATGGAGCACACTAGAGCTGTTGGATCTACTAGTATATGGGAAGAGGAGGCTACACAGTCACAGTTTGTCATCAGCCATAAAAGTTTCAATACTTGTGCACTGATTGCAAGCAGCATGCAAAAGAAAGGGCATCAGAGGGACACTGAGCAGTGGTGTGCTAAAATCAAGGAACTCAGGTACGTGTGTCAGAAGGCAAGGAAGGCCAGTCATTGCTCTGGTGTGGTGCCAAAGATATGCTACTTCTAAGGAGTTACATGCCATCAGAGCTGTAGCGACGGTGAGGCCAATGGGGCAAATCCTCAGGTGACGCAGAGAGGATCAATAGAGCTGCTCCATTAAAGGACGGCTTTCATGGCACCAGCTCCAAGCGCCACTAATGGAAAGGGGTGCATTCTGATAGGAATGCGCCCCTGGTGGCAAAAACCAGCATTATGGCTCTTCACGCCATCCACAGTGGCTACTCTACCTCCATTACCAAGAGTTCCATGGACACTTTAGGGGGAGTGAAGATAGCAGTCAGTACACTTCACGCAGACAAGGAAGTGAAGCTTCAGGAGGATATGGATCACACAGCAAGGTTGTCTGTTGGTGGGGTTAGAACCTCCTTTCCACTGAGGAGGAATCTAGCCAGTCCCAGAACTCCAGCTCTAGCATGCAGGATGCTTTCGTTTTGTTTTGATGTTGCACTAGGAGAGGATATTGAGCTCTTATGTATTTTGCAAGCAGGGAGTCACAGTCCTTATACTTTGCAACCATAGCAACTTTCATCTAAGGAGCTCAAGGACTTATTAAGTTGGATCAGTACCATTTCATCCTTGAGTCAGTCTCCTCCATAAGTCAAACTATAGTGACATTCCTATCCTGATAAAACATGTTTTAGACATTGATACAGAAGATGGATCTGTGAACATAATGATGCAATCTTCTGTTTGAATTCCAGTATCATCAGTAAAAAAATGTATTCTGAATACGTGTTCAAATACAAACACAAATTTCTTAATCTAGTTATTTGCCTTCCAATTTTAATGACCAAGGGATTTTGAAATTTTGCATACAGTATGAAGAATTTTTTCAGTGTTTTTGTGCCATTTCCTCCATACCTCCCATCAGATCTATTAATGTCAATTCAGCCATCCCCATGACAGTCCCCACAGCCATCCATGACCTTTAAATATCCATGTTTAAAGAATATCCATTTTTTTATGTTTACTTCAGTGAATAGTGAAATGGGAATTTCAAAGCCTAATTGCTCGAAATTCACAAAAAGAAAATTTCAGAATTTATACTGAATTTTAAAATTTGCAATTCATAATTCAGATTATAAGATTAGAAAAGATCACTCACTCACTCCTGTACCGGACTCCTAACCTATGACTCAGTTACTGAAGTTTTCAGAAAATGATTTAAAGCAGGGATTGGCAAACTTTGCTGGCCCCCGCGTCAGCTCCTCCCTAACCCTCAGCAGATGTCAGGGGCAGGACCAGCAGTGAACAGGACCTGTGGCATTTCTGTGGCTCTTATAGCCCCAAGCCATGCTAGGGAGCTGGGCCAGCAGGGTGGAACAGTTGTGTTGCTGTAGGGCTGGGAGCCCTGCATGCTGCTGTGAATGGCTGCACATGGCATCTTTGGTATGCATGCCAGGAGCTCCTGACCCCTGATTTAAAGACTTCAAAGTTCAGAGAATCCACCAGCAAGTGATCCAGGGCTTATGCTGCAAATGAAGCAAAATAAACCTAGGGCCTATGCCAATCTTCCCTGGAAAATTCCTTCCTGACCCCAAATATGGGGATCAACTAAACCCTGAACATGCGGGCAAGGCTCATCAGCCAGATCCACCCAGAAAGAATTCTCATTTGTAACTCAGAACCTACCCTGTCTAATATCCCATCACAGGGCACTGGGTATATTTACTGTTAGTAGGCAATGATAAATGAATTGCCAAATTAGGCTGTCCCATCATACTACCTCCTCCACAAATTTATCAGGCTCTGTCTTGAAGCCAACTAGGTTTCTTGCCCACACTGCTTCCCTTGGAATGCTGTTCAATAATTTCACTCTGATAGTTAGAAACCTGCATCTAATTTCAAGTCTAAACTTCCTGATGGCCAGTTTATATTCATTTGTTCTTGTGTCCACAACGGTTCTAAAATTAAATAACTACTCTCCTTCCCTGGTATTTTATCCTCTGATATATTTATAGAGAGCAGTCATATCTTCTCTCAGGCCAAGCAAATCAAGCTCTTTGAGTCTCCACGCATAAGGCAGGTTTTCCATTCCTTGGATCATCGTAGTAGCCTTTCTCTGCATTTGCTCCATTTTAAATTAACCTTGCTGAAACTTGGGGGACCAGAACTGCACATAACTTTCCAGATGAAGTCTGACCAATTGGCATATATAACAACACTAAGACCTACTGGTGTCTACAGGATATACCTCACCTGATGTATTCTAGGACCACATTAGCTTTTTTCACTGTCACATCACATTGATGGTTTATAGTCATCCTGTGATCTACTAATATGCCCAGGTCCTCTCTTTCTCTATCACTTCTAACTGCTGTGTCCCCAGGTTATAGCAAAAGTTCATGTCCTTAGTTCCTAAATGCATGATCTTGTACTTTCCATTTTTCAATTTCACTCTATTTCTGTTACTCCTGTTTAGAAGGTCATCCAGATCTTGCTGTATAATATTCCAGTCCTTCTCTGTATTAGCAACACCTCCCTACTTTGTGTCTTCAATGTTTTTTTTTTTAAAGTCAGTTTAGGATAACAGAATTTGGCAATGTTTTTCACTCATTTTTTATTTCTATTTTTGCAGTGCAGTGGGCATGGAGGCTGCCAGTGTTTTTTATGGCTCATTTGTCTTTAACAAAATAAATTAATAACTAGTTGGAAAAATGATATTTTTGATAGAAAAGTAGTCAGAAGTAATATATTTGTGAAAGTCAAAGACCAAAAATATTTGACTGAGAAATTCTGCAATGGTACCTTCTGGGAGTTGCCATGGGGTGTCTCATTCTCTTCTCTGACTCCCTAGCTGGACTATATCTCTGTTGATGCATCCTATCTCTCCTCTCAGCAAGTCACAGCAGTGAGACATGGAAAACTCTGGCTGCTCTGCAGCTTAGCTGGACAGCCCAGTACATTAACAAGAACGAGGGCATGAGTCTCCTGAACTAGAAACTCTCACAAGACACTATGGGTATGTCTACACTACAGGTTTAAGTTGACTTAAAGCCCCTTAAGTTGACTTAAACAAAGTCTTGGCCACACTAAGAAGGTATTAAGTCAACTTAAGCATTTCCTTAAGTCAACTTAATAACTCTAACTGCAAAAGTTGACTTAGCAGTTAAGTTGACTTTATTAAGACACACAGGTTTGGGCAGAGAAGGGGAGAGCCAAGCAGGGTCCCCCTTCTCCAGCCCGACTTCACTTTTATTAAATCGACTTAAAATATTGTAGCCCGGAAGTTGGCTTAAGTCGACTTCATTGGCCTCCTAGCTATATGAAACATGGGGTTGGGGGCTGGAGAGAAGGCACAATACAGCTGGGAGCATTCCCAGCTGTGTGCAGCATATCCAAACTCCCCATGTCTTAGCCCCAGCCCCGCAGCCTTGAATCCTAGGACCACAGCCCAGGTCACCTTCCCCTGACCTGATCCAGCATCTTTCCTCAGTCTCAGTCAGATCCCGCATCTCCCCCCGCTCAGCCGAACCCTGCATATCTCCCCCATTCTCAGCACAACCCTGCATGTCTCCCCCTTCTCTACCCGACACTGTGCATGTCTCCCCCTTCTTCAGCCCAACATGATCCGGTGTCTTTCCCCCTTCTCCAGCTTGACCCTGCCTCTCCCTCCATTCTCAGCCTGACCCTGCATGTCTCCCCCTGTTCTCAGCTCAACCCCCCAAGTCTCCCCCTTCTCTGTAAACACTGCATGTCTCCTCCTTCTCAGCCCGACCCTGCCTGTTTCTTCTCCTCTCAGCCCGACTCTGTGTGTGTCCCCTTCTCAGACCGACACCCCGATATTGTTGTAAAACAAACAGAGTCTGGAGGCACTGTTTAAAACTAACAAATTTATTTAGTGGATGAGCTTTCACAGGAGAAAATTCCATTTTGTCAGATGGTTTGAAGATGGGGGACCTTACAGAATGGTAGGAAATAAATGCAGCAGAGTGTAAGACATAAGATCAGATCACAATGTAACAGGAAATCAAAGCAGTTGTTAAGATTCAAACATTGGGAAACAGCACATAGAAAGAAAGAAAGAAAGAAAGAAAGAAAGAAAGAAAGAAAGAAAGAAA
>ML681966.1:47882295-47894035 GCA_007922195.1 Podocnemis expansa | reverse complement strand
AAAGAAAGAAAGAAAGAAAGAAAGAAAGAAAGAAAGAAAGAAAGAAAAAGAAAAAGTTGCTGTTTCTTTTAGATTAGATTGTGTGAAAACAGGATTAAATTGTGACTAAGGATTTTTTTTCCCATTACAACAGGTAATTTGACTTCAACTTCCTCTATGTGGTATGTCCTGGTGTTTGAGTCTTAACAACTGCTACGCCCTGCCCCTGTGCTCACAGTTGCCTTGCGGCACATGGTCCAGAGCCAGAGGAGTCTGGCAATGCATGGAGGGTGTGCAGTGCCGTGCTGGCACATTGCTGGGCCACATCAGGTTCTCTGACCTCCCTGGGCTCCCTATTTCCAGACACAATATGGAAGGTGGTGTGGTCACTCACTTCCTGTAGTAAAGGAAGGGAGAGAGGGGCACTTCTGTTGTGGCACACTGTGGGCCAGGTACCCACAATACACTACTCCTAGGGTGACGTAGCAGCAGCCAGTGTGGACATGGGCAGTCTCCTGGTATTTTGAGTGTGGACACTCTAAAGCAGCTTAATAAGGTCTACTTTATGCCAGCTTAAAGTAGACCTTATTGAGCTGGTTTAACCAAGCCCTGTAGTGTAGACATAGCCTATGGCAGCATCTCTAAACTGAAATATCTCAAATTTCCCCAAAACAAACAAACTCAGTCATCTGAAAAAAGGGAAATTTTCTGAGGAAAACAGACACTTTTGATGAAAAAAAAAAGTCTTCTCAAGCATCTAATTTTCCATTAAGACTATTCTTGTGGAAGATTGTCAGCCAGTCCTTGTGAATCAAGTTCTGTAACATATAGCATGGAAGATGGAACATAATTTGACTTTGACATTCCAGGCTGAATCTTTAGGGCTAAGGAAACATGACACTCTGTCCTCGATGGAAGAAGAGGATGAGGTTTCTTTAATGCAACAGAAGTACTCCCCTTAGTTCCTAAGGACCCAGTAAGCATCCTTATTTGATCTTTGTGGCATCTGGTTTCTATTTAAGACTGCTTTAAGAAGTCTCTGTCCCTAATCTACTGCTCTTTTTAGTGACTCTCTCACCTAACATTCCTTCATTTCCCTTTTGTTGCCTCACTTTGCTCATAGTGAAAATACCGAAGAAAAAGATAACCATTTTACTAAAGAAATATGTCCACTACAAAAATGATAGGCCCTCTCATTCTTCTCCCTTCTCTCTCTTTCACGTGAGCTTTCCCTGAGCATGCACTTGCAAATATTCCATCCCAAAGTGGTTCTTGTCACTGCTCAGCTTCTCCACAGCTCCCTGGTGTAAGCACTAATATATTGATTCTCACTAATGAGTTTTCCTTTCATTGAAACAATCAATCATGTCATTTTCTTCATTAAAACCATAGGTCAGAAAGTGCCACTTTCAAATTCATTTAGAGCTACTATGCCAAACTCATTTCATAATACAGTTCCTTGAACCCAGACTTTCCAGCAAACCTGCTCCCTGTGCTTTGTGAATATCTGTCCCTCATAATAATTGAAATGTGCTTAGAGAAAAAAATGCTGTACTAACACCAAAACTTTAGAAGGATTTGTGCATGAAGTGAGAGGCATGGTCTTTAGTCTTAATAAATAAATAAATAAATAAATAAAATTTTAAAAAGCGCCTTGCATGCATGCACGTGCTCGCTCACACACACACTTTTAGTTACTAATTTGGTGAGAAGGAGACTGCAGACAAAATATTGATGATTTCATGAAATTCAAGGATTCTGAGTAAGTTTAAATCTGAAAGAACAAACTGACTGCAATCCCCACTTATATAACATTCAGTTTTATTGTGACCATTCTTTGCAGAAAAATAGGATTTTTACCTAGCAGTTCTAATAGACTTGTAAACTAGCCCAGTCACCAACACTATATACCAGTCTGGCACCAAAATGTTCAGGGATGCCTTTAATTTTATGTTTGTTTATTGCCTAATACAGAGCCGTCTTGGGCCCATTGTTGCTACGGTGATACAAACAACGATCACAAAATAATACAATTGTTTCCTTAGGCCCTTATGTAACTTCCAGTGAAGTCAGTGGATATCTTTTCACTGACTTTAATGGAAATAGGATCTAGCCCATTAGGGCACTGGTACATGTGGGGTGCATACACAATTTCAAAGCTTGTGAAAGATTGTCTCAAAAAGTACAGTCCTGTCTGATCTTTCCAGTACGCACTGGAAATCTGCAGTGGTTGATTAGCGTGTCTTGTTCACTCTATGAACCTGTGTGGCAGAGCAGTCTCTGGGGAAGCGCACACTTTGGGACACACAGGGATGCAATCTCTGCATTCCTCAAAGTAGAGGGGACATGATTGTAACTGATGCTTGTGCAGGTTAAGCACATGAGGAAAGGTCTCTGCATGTTCCCCTTTTCTGTGCACAGTCTAACCCCAGTAGTTTATCTGTCTCTGTGCTGTAAGATGTTTAACCTTGCTCCCTATGAGCATCATCTGAAGATCAGTGAATTCAGTAAAAGTCTTTTCACTGATATCAGTGGTTTTGGATCAGGCCCTGTGGTATCAGACCATTGTTTGTGGTTAAGTGTTTGTCCTCCATATTAACATCTAAGCTTCTAGCAGAAATTAATAATCAGTTATAAAAGCTAAGTAAATTGTAACACTAAACAAATCTTTATTTATTAGTAAGTGCATCATGAGGATAGTCTGGAAGCAATCCAGGTATGGTAGTTATTTAATCAACAATCAAGTCTAACATGGAACATAATGAATTAATTCTGTTTTCACGTAATTCTCAGATATGGTGCTGCTGAATCATGCTGAGATTAATTATGCCTCAATTAATGGCTATTTGAAATGAAAATTCATCAGATGGATTGGCATAACCTCCATACCATATCGCATACAGCTTAATTAAATGATAGAAAAATAGCTGCTACCTCATATCGTTAGTTTAAAATTAGAGTCTCATTAATTGTTAGTCCATTAAACATTTCCTGGAGTTTTAGCTAGTCAGAAATGTTACTGAGCCACATTCCTAGCCCCCTGCTCCAAAAGCAGACTTCCAGGCCCTTGGATAGGATTTTACACAAAGGGAGGTTCTACTCATCATCACCATGGTAAGGGTGTCACAGTCTGGCTCCTAGTGTACAATGGTGTTCTCAGTCAAAGTAAACTTGTGTAACATTCACTATAAGGTTTTAGTTCATTCATTTATGCTTAGCCCTGGTTAGATTATATTACATAAAAGAAAATAAACCTAAATTTCAAACTTAACATAGACACTGAAACCCATAGTTAGAGACTTAAATGAGTGGCCAAATTACAGCACCTGAGGGTCAAATCCTGTATGTCTTGGGACTTCAAACTTCACAGCTTCAAGGCTTGCCCAGCATTACTATTCTTACCCTCTGGGCTGCAGAATACTATGTACAGGGCATGTACAGATGTATTAACTTGGGGGAAAGGGGAAAATGTCACATAACTGAATCAGAAATAATAGGTAATGGCTACCCTAATTTGTTCAAGCTGATATAATTCTCACAATGGGAGAAAAGGATGGGGGTACTGTAGAAGTTCTCTTTTATCATATTCAGGTGAAATGAGGCAAAATGGTCACCTTTTCTACTATGCAAACAAAGCATCATGTATTCGTCTCTTGAACAATACAAATGGACTTAGGAGAGCTCATGGAAGTCCCTTGAAAAGGGCTTAGATTCTTTTTCTGGTGTCTTTAATTTTTTCCTTTTTCTTTCCTTTTTTGCCTTCTGTTTTAGTCTTATTATCCACATTCAAACATGATTGCTGACAGCAGGTGACAAGTGGAAAAACTATGCAAGGAAATGTTTTGACTGTGCTAAAAAGAATATAGTTATTTCCCTTCTGTTCTCTCTCTGGAGGATTATGTATCAGGTGTTCAGTTTTAAGTTGTGTAACTATATAGGTATTTTCTGTTTTTAAAAGCTGGCAATAAGATAGTATTACAAAAATGATGCATTGTAAGAAGCATGACTGAGTGACATGGCAGGGTAGTTTAGTAGCCTTTTACCTCTGTAGATGTGGATTCAAATCCTAGCTTCCTTAGGTCACAGAGAAAATGTGTCTGGTGGTTTCACCTTGTTCCTGATTTGTGTGTATCACAAAACCATGAAAATATACTCTCCTTGGAGAAGAAATATTCTGCAATAGTCTCCTCTCTGAGGTTTCCCCATAGATTTTTGTTGAGGTGGGCAGGTTGACTGTGCTCAACAAAATGAGTAAAATTTGCTCCACTATCTACATGGATCTTAGAGGCAAAGCATCAGCCCGCTGCACAGGCTTTAGAGTCCTGTCCCCAAGCAGTTCAACACCCATGGGGACATCACATATTTCTGCCTACAGCTGCCCCTGCATCCCAACCCCTGAATCATCTTCAGAGGATGGTTCTGAAGCACAGAAGTTACATCATACATAAACTAATGAAACTTCGGCCTGCATTAACTTTTGGGTGAATTCTCCAGGAAGCGCAGGCGTTCCAGAAGAAAGAACAATGCTCTTTCCTTGGTCTGTACCCTCTCTTCTTCTCTTATCATTCTTGCCCTCCTGACATCCCATGCTGGGCTCTCAGGACCAGCATAAAATCCGTCTGCAGATTTTTTGGGGCACAAGGGGTAGAAGTCTGCTGATCTTTCACTTGCACTTGGTCATGGAGGGATTTTCTATTACTTAACATTTACAGTACAAAGGTGCCCAGCAACCCTGTTATGATAGGTGATGTACAAGCAGATATTAAGAGACAGTTCCTACCTTGGAATACCTACGAATGGAGGAAATCTCTGTTCATAAGCCCTAGAGAGTCAATGATCCCTGCTAAAGTTTGGCATAATTTGCAGCCTGGGCCCCAAAGAAACCCATCCCAGGACAAAAAAAGCAAGGAGTCCTGTGAAAACTAACAGATTTATTTATCACCTGAGCTTTTGTGGGAGAAAATCCCACTTCGTCAGATGAAGTGGGATTTTCTCCCATGAATGCTCAGGCGATAAACAAATCTGTTAGTCTTTAAGTACCACAGGACTCCTTGCTTTTTTTTGCCAAACTAGACTAACACAACTGTCCCTTTGGAACCTGTCACAGGACAAACTCACTGCCAGAGCACCTACTCATGCTAGGGCACAGAGTTTCAAAGGGTCTGTTCTAATGCCCCTGTCACCTGTCATTCTAGTGCTGTAGCAGTCTTTCCCTTCTGTGGCCTGGCCCTGTAGGCACATACTTTCTGATTCTGTCTTTTTCCAGTGTATCAGAAAAGTTCTGACACAAAACCCTGAAGTCTAACAGTCTTTCTGTGAAGCCTTCAGTTCACATCTGGTTCTTTATGTTCTAAAGCCTCATATTTACTGGGAGAGGAGAACTCAGGCTTACCCTCTTCTGTAGGTTCCAGGCCAAGGATCCCAAGTTACTCAGCTAAGGACCACCTGTAGAAATCCATCACTGCTTTCCTCCGTTTCACCTGCCTATCCCCTTTTTGTCCATAGACACCTCTATTTGTGCCCTGGAGTTCTGATTCTTCATGTGACTTCTTCCCACCCGTGCTTAGGAGTTTCCATAAATTCTGTATTGGCTTTTCTAAAAACAACACTTCTCTGTCTGAGCTACAGCCTTCTATATTATCTGTAGTTAACTGGCCTGTTTTGTGAAGCTGGACAGGGCATTGGTTAATCTATTAACTCTTCTGTGGATGTCCTACTCTGAGATCTATATGCCCCAGCATGAGGTCCAGGACCAGAATGGCAGAGATGCTGTTGACCAAGCTTCAGCCATACCACTAGAAATTCATGCAGGAAATTAAACTGCCTATATTTTGTAACCTGCTAGTCTTGTACTTCTGCCAGAAGAATCTTTCACTTTCATAAGGACTACAAATGTAGTTAGGAAAAAGAATTCTTTATTGACTCTAGTGGGTAAGAGCTAAAAATCAGAGGTTAAATTTTCTTCTGTTGTAGCTCCATTGACTTCAATAGAATTTTCCCAGAAAATAATTTAGCTCCTTATATCTGTTGGCAGGGCCATAACTACAGTGGGGCAACCAGGGCTTTGCACCGGTCACCATATTGAGTGGCTCTGTTTCACCACTCGATTGAGGGTACATTTTGTGCTGCTTGCTCCAGGCGCACCTCGGATGCCAAAATACCTAGTTCCAGCACAGTCTGCTGGTTCTTATTTATTTATTCCAGACACATCTCATGAGTGGTTTTGTGCCAAGTACATTGCTGTTCTGTTTAGTTTAACTAATTGTATCCTATTTTGTCTGAACTCAGCTTTTTCTCAGAATCATAGCTCAATATTATTAAATTTATATGCAATTTTCAGATTTGAAGGTACAGAAGAAAGTTTTCAGGATCACTCCTGCAAATCGCTGCACGTGGCCAAACAATCCATCCCTAAATAGAACTCATTGCAGGATTGGAGCCTTAACATGTAACAGTTTAAAACAGGGCTTGGAAGATGAACATCATCTTTAAAAATAAATGAATAAAAGCAAAGAAGCCATTAGCAAAGGAATAACACCTTAGCTTGATTAAACACTTAAAAGGAAGCTTGTAACAGGTCCAATGTTTAAGTGGTACTTGAACTGATTTATATGCATGTGTTTTTTCTTTAGATTTTATGCCTTTATATTTCACTTTTCCTCAGGGGTTATTTTATGCTATTTTAGGATGTCAAAATCTTAGCAATATGTTTGGAAAAGGAAAGAAAAACATCATAACTGAAAGTCTGGATGACTGGAGGACTTTTTCCACCCCAGATCTCTCTTTATCTACATTTAATCTTAGAGTATTAACATATTAATGCATGGAAATACATATTAATGGATCTCATCTGATCTGCCATAAGGAAAAACAAAACACAATGTGGTATAAAAAACAACTAAACATAATATTCTGAACACATGTTCCTGAGAAGAAAGTGACACATCTAGTTATGTTACTAGTGAAGGAGGAATTTCTCCATTGTAGTTCAGTCTTTCAGCAAACTGAAGATCTGCTGATACTTAAGTGCGCAAATTGCTAACAAAATAGAAAGAGGTGTGTACAATATTCATACCAAAATATAAAATTATTATTTGATTTCCTTTCATTTGGAACTAAAAAAAAGATACCATATTTTTCATTTAAGGCCCTTTTTGGCTAAGGTATTTGTCAGAATTGTGCTTTTCTCCAGTCATAATGGACCTATGGTCAAACAAACATGAACACATTTTTGAGATAGTTCACACATACAAAAAGAGATGAAAATTCACATGTTCAGTGTAAAACATTAGCATGTCATCATTTTTTCCCTATAGTTCATGCAAGACAGTAATGTGGTATCACAAGAAAATAAACTCCAAAAATCTTTGCCCAGAATTCTATGAAACAACAAACCATGCTTGGTGATGCTGAACTATTTTGCTGTAAATTCCCCATTATCAAAGAGTCTGACAAAGTGGGGTTTTCTCCAATGAAAGCTCATGCGATAAATAAATTTTTTAGACTTTGAAGGTGCCACAGGACTCTCAGTTTATTTTGCCGCAGTTATCAATGTATTGATTTCAGTGGCAATTATAATTAGAGTTCTGTGGAATACTGAGCATCCCCAATTCTCACTGAGATCATGGGAGTGCCTATCACCTCCAAGGATAAGGTCTTAGACCTAAGAAATTTGAAGGCATCACCTCACAAAGATTCATGTGAATATTGTCTCCAGTTTCAATCCATGAGTGTTTACCAGAGATATAAACTCATCATTGGAGATGTAATGAAACATGAACACAATAAGCACTGCAGCATTAATATACAATCTGGTCAATTCTCTTGTTATTCTGTTTCTCTTGATTAGCTGCAGAAAGATGATCTGCAGAGTAGATGATTAACCTGAATCTTCCTTTGAAATACAATTTCCCCTTCTAAATTAGTCAATGAAAAGAACATTTTTCACAACAGTTCATTGTTTTCACCTTTTCTTTTGGACTTATTTCACTTTGAGTCACACAATACACCCTGTGACAGACAGAATGAAAATAAAAAGACTGAATTACATTTTTTCTTCAGTTTTTGGAAAATATATATATTTATATTTTTGTTTAAAGGGAATAAAGGTCTATTAATTGCAAAACATTTTAACTCAAGGGTTTGAAAATAAAATTCTCCAGCATCTTCTATCTGTGTTTAGAAGCTGATAATGTTTACAGGATATAAACATGCAATTGAACACTCTGGAAATAAAGCTGTGGCAATCTCCCCGTCTTCAGAGATAAAAAAATAAAAGCTACTATCCAACACACAAAGATGCAAAATCTGGACAGAATTTAAATGTATGTTTAATTTTAAACCTTTGTTTAAATTACATTCACTTAAATGAGATCTAAATACACATTGAGGTGGTTTTGTGATTAAGTATGCTTTCCAGAATCAGCACCTAAGGCTTAGTCTATACTGATGGTAGCAAAATTGCCATCATCAGAGCAATGTTCTGCGTGCAATTTAAGCAGTCTATGTAGACCCGCTCAATCACTCTGGAAATTGCCATAGCAACTCCAGTCCCAAAACTGGAGTTGCTTTAAGCCTAGCCTGGTGTGTAGCAAAGGATTAGTAAGTTGTTGGGGGATATGGAAGGTATTTTACATACCTTGTGTATCTCCTGTCGAATGGCATCAAAAAGTGTAGCAAGTATAGACAAGGCCTTTAATTTGCCCACTCACTATATTTGATTTTTCCACATTATGATACCTTCTTATCCCCTCCAGGGCTGGAAGCCTTTAATTCTCTTGAAGCCTGAACTTGGTGGATAATTTTCACTGACCATGGAATTTCCTTTGTGAATTTAACCACTACAAGAAGTGAGTCCATCAACACAATTGTTTTTTTTTTTCCTCCATTTTTCCTTATTGTGTGGCTTAGATATTTTTAACACACCTAAAGAAAATATGAGAACTGCAGATGTGTAATAACCAGAATTTCCATTTCACTGGAAATTGCATGATTTCAATATTTAGTTTTGGTCTGAATCAGAATAGGAAATTTCAGTTTCACAAAATGATATTTTCTGATGGTAAAACATTATGTCATAAAATTTTCAATCAGCTTTCCCTAGAAACATTTTTGCTATGCTGTAGACATGGTATTCTTTAAGTAACCATGTAGTCTACCAACCGTCTCTCTCCATTTCCATTTCTATCACATTTTGTTGTGATTTAGACTTCATGCTCTTTGGACCAGGACTATTATGACCATTTGTTTGCACAAAGAAGCTGTTGTAACACTTCAGAACAGAAGAGGAATCTGTGAACCTAAATACCACATACAGGGAATTAAAACACTAGCCCAATCCCCAAAGGATAACAATACTAACAGTACACTGAATTTTGATATTCTGACTGCAATGAAATCGTGTGTGTGTCTGTGTGTGTGTTTCTCATTTTCAGAATGTTTCCCCAGAAAGAGTAAAAATAAATTCAGAAGAGGAGAACAGGGAAAGTGTAGCTGAACTGGTATATTTTAAAAAAGAATTAAACGGTGTTATTTGTAATGGTGGGACAAGGAGACATGAATAAAGGATACAACATTTGTGCCCTTGTAAAGAAATGTTTCCAGAATTAAAACTGAGAGACTCTCAGATGCCTTAGAGGTTTGTTTTATTTTATATAAACATTCAAACATATACATCCAAACATAGATAACATAAATACACATCCAACACTTAGCTAAACTTTTATGAATCACTTTACTTAGAATACTGGGGTGTACACATTACCTAAAGTCTGTAGCACTTTCTAATTCTGATCGGGGTCTAAATAACATGAGAATAGACCTCCTTGATTTTTTTTTTTTTGATGATTCTGGTCCAGAATGAAATAAAGTCTGCAGTGCAGATCAGTATTAAATCAGCTCATCCCATAGTTGTTTGGACCATGTTTGCTTCATGAGCCAGTGCCACACACACTAGGGCTGTATTAACTGCCTGTAGATCTTTGATAGCGCTGACAGTCTCCAGGAAGATTTTCTCCCTACCAAAAGCTCTCTGCCATTGGAAGTATATACACTGAGTGATTTTAACTTGTGGCTAACTATTTTTATTGTGACTATGTGATATCACAATTATGACTGATAAAATGGATAAGCAATTTGATGAAGATTTAGATAAGTCTCTGAGATGTTAGGTGTTAATCTGATCAGAGCATTTTAAGAGATGCATGCAATTAACTATGTTCAGACTCTTTTTTAGAGTTCCCATTCTGTAAGTTCTCCAATCTTCAAAGCATCTCACAAAGTGAGATTTTTCTCCCATGAGACCTCATGTGAAAAATAAATTTGTTGGTCTTTAAGTGCCACAGGATTCCTTACTTGTTTTGCTGAACTAGACTAACACAGCTACCCCTTTGGAACTATGTCACATGGTATTGTTTCTGCTCTCTAGGTGGCTACCAAACAAGCAAGAAATGCTCAAGATGACTGCTGGAAGGCTTTTAACACAATTACATATTCATGACACGTTTTCCTTCTGCAGACAACTTTGTGCACAAGTTTCGCTCACATGAACATTCGCAAAAAGAAAATGAAAGAGGCCATGAACACTGCTAGAGAAGATCCTTGGGCTTTATTTGGACAAATGTTTGTGATGTTTTTGCAACATTCTGCCAGCTGTAGATTGCAATTTTTGTTGCACGGAATATAAAATTGCATTATCAAGACTCTTTCAAAAATTCTTTAAAATTATTTCAACTGATTATATTTAATTACTTTATTTTTTTGAAGAGTAAAAAGTCTAGTTTCCAAAGCTATCAGAGCTCTAATACCTAACAGCTCTAATGAGTATATTACAGCTAAAGAAGTATTGTGTAGGGTTTATCAAGAAGGGCAACTCAACAGTAGCATATGCTATAATTCTTAGGTGCCTGGTTTGTATCTTCAGCACGTCGTAAACACTAGACTCCTTTTTTCTTCTCTCCTTTCTGCCTTCTTCTTTTGCAGATAAATTTTCCAAGATGAGGTCAAACCTCATAATTAAGACTTGATGATCTGATTTTCTTCAAACAAATAATTGATTGCATACTGTACTATGCGCAAGCTGATCACAAGCAAGTGGATTTGTGAGAGGCAAGATAGATGTGTGTAGCTTTTCAGTGAATATCAACTCATCATGAAGGAAAGTCTGGCATGTTTCAAACTTCAAAAGGAAATTAATAAGCTTAAAAGAGGGAAGTGAGGTATATCACCAAAAAATAGAAATCACAGGACAGGTATGCATTACTGTGAGGTAGTATCATACTACATATTCAGTAGCTATTTCATGTTGTCTCTGTCTGGAAGCATGCTCATAATTAGAGGTAATGTTCCAAAACACACAACATCCTGAGATCAGAGAGACCTTTATAATTAGAGGTGCTCAAAGATGTTCACTCAAACTTCTTTTATGATGAAAAATAGCCCTTTTGTAAACACATTTCTTTTGTGGAAAAATTGCTGGTTTTTAAAATTTTCTAATTTAAAAGATAAATCCATAAAATTTGGGAGGAGGAGAAGAGATTGGGTTTTATTTTAACCCTTTCCCTAATTTTTGTCTTCTCTTTCTTTTTTATTTCTCTTTTACTCTCTCTCTCTCTTTGGCTGTGTTCTCACACAGCCAGTTATTTCGATATGGTTGTTTCGCAACAACCGTATATCGAAATAACGCTTATTTTGAAACAACTTATTTCGAATTAACAAAATGTTAATTCGAAATAAGGAAAAAAGGCGGAAACGAAATAGCAGG
>ML681966.1:47788474-47872295 GCA_007922195.1 Podocnemis expansa | reverse complement strand
AACGGCGGCCATTTCAAAACAAGCAGTTTGCTTGTTTCGAAATGGCCATGCGTCGTGTGGCCATGGCAGTTCTTATTTGGAAACAACCTCTGTTGTTTCGAAATAAGAAGTGTGTGTGAACATACCCATGCAGTCTGCAAATTCCAATGCAAATATCCCTTGTCTCTCTCTTCCCATTTATACGAGAAATGGTTGTCTCATCCCTGTTCCTGGAGGAAAACCAGTTTCCTCCGTCATTTAATTTCAGACTTACACCCATATTTATGTCACATATAATGTCATAAAATCATATATAATGTCACATATAATGTTCCAGTTGCTGGGATTTAGTTACATAATGGGGAGGCCTTTGCTATTTGCCATTGGGTTGCTCACTGGGTAAGACAAGGTAGTTATTTTCCTGAGATTTGTTGCACAATTTAACTTAGGCAGTCTTGCTCATCTCTATTGTTTCAATTTATGTGGGGTTCCTTATGTCCTAATCTTACATTAATTAGGAAAGAAGAATCCTCAATACATATGTATCTTATGCAAACTCAGTGCCACATACATTATGCTGGATCTTCAGAATAGCTCCCTCTGGTCTTTCTTTCCTTGGCACATTTGAATGCAACACTCAATGTATTTATTCTGGTACACATTGGCTTTACATTTACAGAAGTCAAAATTAGATCCATGCATGTAAGATGAAACTTCCATCTTTGTTAGTTATACTGCAGTGTGATATATGTGCAATATTACACTGCTATTTACCTTTATATATTCTGATCCTGTTTTGCATAGGTATAATGGAGTCATTGATCTTTTACTCACACATGGGAGGGCTCTTCATGAGATTGTCCAACGCTGGTGATAATCAGGCTGACATGGTAAGGGGTAGGGAACAGTTCTCAGTCTGGATGTGTGGAGCTGCTAACGTGAGCGGGAAATTTCATTTTCAACCATTCTACAGAGCATAACTTAGAGAATTCTGTTCGTGCTATATGACTCAATTGGATGCTTGAAACACATATAGAAAAGCTAGCATTAACAGCTGTACCTTGCATTATCTGGCCTGCAAGGGATGGGAATGCTTTAGAGGAATCATGCTCAGTCCTAGATGAGAGTGGGGTAAGGAGGTACTTGCATCATTGAACAGCAAACCCACTTGCCACTTAAGAGAGACATCCATGATACCGTTCAACCTTCCTTGTCTAGTTAGAAAAACAATAGTGGAGGTGCAGAGCCTCTGGGTTATTGTTTTTGTAGCATACAGCAGTGACTAATGCTCCCTTAACTGTGGTTCCAACAAAGATACGGAAAAATCCCAGGAATCGGAGAGAATCCATGAACGTTCTCTAATACACATGTAAAAAGGGGTCACTACCATGGATACTGAGAAATTGTGCTCACATGCTTATATCTCTGAAACATAGCACTCTTACTCCCAATGAAATGACTAATTGGGAAAGAGCTGAATATATAGAGGAAAGCTGATTTAGTGGCTAAGGTGCTGGACTAGACTTTAAAAGACATGAGTTCTGTTCCTAGAATCATTAGAGCTTTTTCCATGATGATACAAGTTCCTCTGCCTTGTTTTACAAGTGCCATGCATATCATCAGACACGCACACACAAAAATTTTGCAAGTCTAAAGTAATCAGTCAAGGTATTCATCAGCTATGATTAAGAAAGAGCAGATGGATATTCACTTTTCTGTGAATGTCCTAACATTAAAGCTGATTTAAATTTTTAAACCAAAAAAAGTGTATTGACAAAAAATAGCTTCTATTCAAAAACAAACAGTTTCATGACAATTTTATGATTAAATATGGATTTTGAAGCCCAGTTCTCAGTGAAGGAAAAATGTAAGTACCAAGTTTGATAATGTTTTCAGTATAAGTCTGGATTTAAAAAAAAATCGACTAAAAGACTGGTGAAATTAAAATCGTCCATTTTAAATCCCAAAGAAAAGGGAAACAAATTAAAAAATGTTACAATTTTTTAGCCAATAAGGGGTTTTTGCTTATTGGTTTTCAGTATTCAAAGAACTCCAACAACATGGTTTGAAAATTCACATCTTAACAATGGCTTTTCCCTTAAATTTCATATTTGGATAATTCCATTAACCTGAATGAGAAATTATACATTTGACAATTGTTGTTAAATTTGGTGAAACTATTTAAAATTATTTGTTATGCAAAGTGCTTTTTCTGTGATGGCACAGAGTACCTGCACCTTTTTTGCTGACCCCACCCCCCAGCTGGGGGGTGGGGTCAGCAAGGGAAAGGAGAATACCAGCACCTTTAAAAAAAAAAAAAAAAAAAAGCACACTGGTTATACTTATTTTTCCCCATGGGAACTCATACTTTTTTTTAATGATATATATAGCATTGCAATATTGCTGTGCAAATTGATGAAATACCTATTAAATACCTGGAGGGGTAGCCATGTTAGTCTGTGCACAGCAAAAACAATGAGAGTGCTATGGCACCTTATAGACTGACAGATTTTTTCAGGCATAAGCTTTCATGGGTTGGAGCCCATGAAAGCTTATGCTCAAAGAAATCTTTTAGTCTATTAAATACCTGATGAGAGTTACAGGAAGGGCCAAGTAACCAGCCTGGGGCCCCCCGCTGTTTCACACCATGGTCCCCCCTCACCTGGGGCCCCATCCTCCACTATGGGGGCTGGACCCCCATTGCTGGAGGGCCTGGGGCCAGAGGGCACTCCCACCTCCACTGGGGGGCAGCTGGCATGTGGTGCAGCGGCTCCCAGTACAGCTCCCCAGGGGTATGGGACCTGGAGAGCTGCATCAGGCTGGAGGGGAGGACGCTACTGCGCCAGCCAACCTTGCCTCCCCTCCTCCCCCGAGGCAGACTAGCCAGATCAGGGGCAGGATGGGAAGGAAGAGCATTGCCTCTGGCTCCAGGATACTGCCCCCCTCAGCATCAGCTGAGCAAATGAGGGGTGCTGGACTATCATAGGGGATTTAGGGGCTGAAACCTGGGACCCCACTTTCAGCCAGGGCCCAGAGCTTAAACCCCTAAAACCCATGTGATAATCTGGTCCAGGTCACAGGCCATGCCACATTATTCCTACAATTCTCTTCTTCAGCACAACTCATAGTCCACTTAAAGTGCTAAAGGGAGAAATTAAAAAAAAATTGCAAGTATGGTGCACAGTACATTAGGTAGGAAGAGAAAATGGACACATTACTTGATACAGTTTAGCCCTTTATGGAACATCTCCCAAATGGCAAGTGTATGCAGGTTGGAATGAGGAATGGAGGGAGAATCAGGTTACATCATGCAAAGAGCATGAAATTTGGTTAAAAAGAAGCATTCATGAGCCACATATTGTGACAATATCAAGGATTTTTATCAATTTTCAGTCATCATTCATCCATGATATTCTCAAAAAATTACTCTGATAGCTACACTACTACTGAGGACAAAGCAACAAGCAACTCAAGCAGAAGGGAACAAAATTGACTATGTGGCATAGAAAGTGAGATTAGAAATTTGATTGTGTAGGAGAGGCTATGGAAAAGTAGAGGCCTGATCTGTTACCATCTTCCCAAAGCCCTGAGCAGCATGGAGCCATTTGTGGGAGAAATGGTCAAAGGACAGGCTTCAAGTTTGGACTGATGATTGGGGGGTGGAGAAAGAAGGGGTGACATGACAACAGACTACATTTGAGTCAGAGAAACTGGGAGGGGAGCATAGTTATGTGGGTTCTGCAGGTGAGGACAAGAATCTTAAAAATCATATAGCAAAGAATAGGAAGAGAATGAAGAAATCTGAAAAGTGGGAGACATGGCTGCATTGATGGGCTAACAAGATACCTTAGCAAGTGTATTTTGAATGGATTAGAGTGGCATGTATACATTTCAGGGAAGCCAGACTAGAGGAAGTCATAAGCACTGAGATTGGAGATGACACTAGCCTAGAAGGAACATTTGCTGGTCTTGGGGGGGGGGGGGGAAAGTCATACATTGGAAAGACTGTGAAGGAAGTAATGGCTCACCTTGGAGAGATGGAGCAAAGTAGCTTTGGTTTATTTCTCTTGGGAATGACATGCAAAACTTCTCGCTGACTGAGAAAGTTGAACACAAATGTAAAGTACAATACGCCATAACTAGTTGAAGTCCAGACAAATCCTCACTAAGCAGAATAATTCTTAAAGTGGCAGGTCTACATTCCCTGATTGTTCCTCTGAGGAGTTAGGTAAAGTAGCTTTAAATCTCTTGGATTTTGCCTCTTTCATATTATTTTCTGTAGTAGTAGATAGATGTAGTGTAAGGCACAATGGCCACTGTCCCTCTTACCCCTGCCATGAAACCTCTTGCCCCTAGCCCTGCTCCTTGCATACCCGAAGCTGTAGGCTGCTGGGAGGACAATGTTGTGCTGCATTCTTCCACACTATGCTGCTCCGATGCTAGAAGACTTCTTCCCAGAGTCCCTCTGTGTCAGCTGTCTATAGAAACCAAAGTGAGGACCAGAATCTGGTTTTAAAAATAACCTTACATCAATGCTAGGTTTGCAAATGGTAGTTTTTCTCCCAGCAGCCAACTTATGGACTTCTGTAGCCCATATTCTTGTATAGTGTGACACATCATCTCTTTTCTCTTGTTAACTCCTCTAATTTGGCTTGTGTCCTTGTGTTTATATTTTGAGTAGTCTTTGAAGTTCAGGATATCAAGTTTTCTCACTAACACTGAGAAACAGTTTCAGCCTTCTAACTAAATAGCCTTATTCTCTTAGATGGCTCACATTTTTAATAATGGCCTGATACTCAAATTGAGGGTAATTCCTTCCTAGAGAGATCAAAGTTTATTTGTTCATATCAAAAGGGTTCAGGGTGAATACAGAGCTATACAGCACTTAGGTGTCATCTGGCAACTTCCCACACTATAGTCATACCCCTGCTGTGGCTGTGAGCAACATTTCCTTTTTTGGCTTTCATCTCGTGACAGCCCCTTGTTTCCTAGTTGAATTGCTAGCCAATCTGAGACAAAATTTAATTCTCTTTATATACAATTGAAAACTGCTATTTTGCTTCTACATACTCACCTGAGATTTTGACTATGAATGTAGCACATTCAGTGCAGACATTCAGTGACATGCTGAGTCACAGATATAATCAATTTCCATGTTTTTGTTAAGCTATGGCCTGGAAATATGGTTCAATCATTCTTTCCGGGCCTCTAAATATAGAGATATCTTAAATTTAATCTCTCCATTACAGGTTAGCAAAAAGTCGTTAGTGATTTTTATTGAGTTTCACCTGTTCAGGTGCAGTTGCTGAGTATTAGATGCAACAATTTACTCAAATTATAATTTTTTTTTTTCAGAAATCAGTTGTATTGTGTGTGATGCTACCACATGGTTCTCATTTAAGGTAATCAATTCTATTTAACAGAATTCAGTCAAACTAAATTTTAATATATATGGAGTAAGTAGTTACAAGACTTACATCAATTTCAATTATATGTGCTGCCACCTACAAGATGAATACCTAGGCTCATGGAAACAGCATACTGCACTGCTGCACATTCGCTCATGAACTGATGTGGGAGGGTTAGTCACAAACATTATATTAAGAAAATGACCTCGTCCCAAACATGGCCAATACTGAAAATCCACTATTTAGGATATATGAGCAATGACACATTCTGGTGATATTTGCACCATACATGTCTAGTTTTGTGGTATTTTAGGATCTGATGACATAACTTCATTATTCTGAGCAAATACCAAAATCACATGCAGTATTCCTAGGAGGCAGAAAATCTTCATATTTATTAAAATCTCTGATTAAGATAAAAGACTCATTTTATTGATCACAGGCCTCTCTCTTCAACTGAAATAACAAAACTGAAAAATTTTACAATGTTAAAAAAGTGGAAGCTTGCCAAAAGTGAGAGAGTTCACCACAGGCCCTGAAAATGGTAGCCTGCCTGGTACATATCCTGAAGGCCAGGCAGCCATCAAACTGGAATCATATATGATCCTTCCTGACAGTAACTCACGCTGTCAGAGCTGTTTTTACACATAGCCAGTGGTGGACAAACAACAAAATATTTTGAGTTCAGCAGTTGTTTTGCACAATCATCCAAAAGTTCAGAGGGCAGATCTTTAGCCACCATAAATAGTTCTATCTATGGCAATTTACATCAGCTGAGAATCTGCCTTAAGACATGTTTCTGAATTATCAAAATATTGCATCTGCATAATTGAGATGGAACTCTCACCATAACCAGTTTTCTTCCTAGGTTTCCAGCATTTTGGCCGGCTCCACACGACAGGCCTATATTGGTATAGCTATGTAACTCAGGTGTAAAAAATTCACACACACCTGAGTGATGTGGTTACAGCAACCTAATCCCTTGTGCAGATAGTGGTATGCTATCCTGCTATTCTCCTGTTAAATAGTGGCCCCTCCAAGCAAAGGTGGAACAACTACACCAATGGGAGAAGCTCTCCTTTCAATATAGTAGCATCTTCACTAAAATTACATGAAAATAAGCCCTTTGTCTTTTGATTTAGGCAGAAATACAGAACAAAGAGTCTTTTTGTATAATCATCACTTCTAATGTGATTGGAAGCAAGCAGAAGGGATAGAACATTTATCTATGCATCTCAGAAAAGGTTGGTTATTTTTTAACTTAGAAATGAGAGAAGGTTCAGGAGGGAAGCTACATATTTTCTGCAAACTCATTTACTTTCCTAATAACTATCTGCTGCTATACTCAGCTTCTTCTACTAATAAACTCATTTATTTTCTAACGGCATTAGACAGTTTAGCTGATGAGCATTCAAGGATCCAGTACTGAACAATTTGGCTATTACTAAATTCACTAACATAAACAAACTAAAGTGAAAGAAAGAAAGAAAGAAAGAAAGAAAGAAAGACCCATATCACACAGCTAGCAAACCTTAAACCAAGAAGAGATAAAATAGAGAGAGTGGCAGTTGCTTTTTATTCTGAATGGACAATAGCCAACAGACAGTTTCTTAGCTGCAGTGAAATAGGAACAGCATCTTGTAAATTACTCCTAAATATTCTGTCACTAGCAACAAAACCAAACTAATTGTCACATTAAAATATTGTTCTCGCAATGTCTACTCTGCATGTGTAAACCCTGGGAGGGACTAATGTGATCCACTCACCACCTGATCTTTAGAATTTGCACACTCTGAATGAGCATTAGCGAGGCAGATGAAAATGGGGTATAGCTAGTGGAAAATAAGAAAATGTATGTTCAAACAATGAATAAATAAAAATCAATGGGAACGTCCTTAGGCCAAACTCCCATTGGAGTCTGAGAGAGGTCAGTATTTGCCTTGGTAATAATGCATTTTACATTTAAGCTGTATCAGAAGGCCTAAAGTGATAAACTCATTAATACTATGGAAGAATCTGATATTGGAGCCAAAAGAATTAATAGCCGCCTTAGATACACCTTTTTCCCTGACAACTTACTTCAATCAATCTATATAACTGTGAACAGTAGATAACAACTGTTGATGGGAAGTAAGCACCACACTTGAGCCCTGGAGAGTGACTGAATTGTGTTTTGCCCTGCGGAGCAGTTAAACACACACACACACACACACACACACACACACACACACACACACACACACACACCTTTATTCCCAACACCAGCAATTAGCTCACTCTTGACGTAAGTAGGACTAACTCCGCTCATTCCAATGAAGTTGAGCCTGCTTACATCATCAGTGACTTTGACTTATTGGTCTAGACTTAGTGAGATTCACTGCCATAAACCACCTGGAAAAAGAGATAGTGATTCTGATTAATACTGAAAAAAAATAGTGTTAACATTAATATATTTGTAGAGGAGTTCACAGACACTAAAAAATTTCCACCTGGATAGAGCTAGCTTGTTGGAGTTCTGAAACTGTTCCTGCATCTCTCAAAGTTTTGCTTCTGCTTCAGATTTTTATTTTATTATTTCATCCTTCCAGGGTCAAAACAATGCAAGTTGTACATGTAGTCATAATGTAAAACAAAAATGAGAGTAGGAAAGAATATCCTGAGTCTCAGCTTACCTATTCCTTACCCACCAAAGAATTAACACACTTTGGCAGTCCCAAAGGAGAATTTTCAAAATCACTTAGGATTGGTCTAATATTGTTCCCATTGACATCAGTGGAAACGGAGCTAAGCTTATAGGTAGCACTTCTGAAAATCTCACCCTTAATCTTTCATAAGTGGTTGGAAAGTAGGATTTCATCCTGAAACAATTTACAGTTTATTGATGTAAAAGGCTTCTATTTGTAGGGAATTTTTCAGGATTTATTTTTATCAATTTAACTTTTCTCTATATGTCCAAAAACTGGCTTATTAAGGTCATTCACTGTATTTATTTTATACAGTACACATTACAGTAATATATATATAGTATAGGCTCTAATGAGTAATCTCTTTGTAAAGATCCATAGTATACATTAACATACTACTGCTTCAAACAGCACAAGGTTAAAGCATCTTAAGGAACCTTTAGTGTACACCAGCAGTTTACATGAGCCAGTTAATGTGTAACACCTTAGTACAGTGTTTCCTAAACTGTGTTCTGTGGAACAGTGATGTTCTGCGTGATCTAAATAGGTGTTCCATGAAAAATTTTTGATGCTAGTGATATTTTTCCTTATTTAAAAAAAAAAAGATGCCCCAAAACCCCTTCAAGGAGCCCTGCGGCACTTAAAGACTAACAAATTTATTTATTGCATGAGCTTTCATAGAAGAAAATCCCACTTTGTCAAACACTTTGAAGATGGAGGAATTTACAGAATGGGAGCAAATAAATGCAGGGAAGAGTAAGTCATCTGCTCAGACAGATGAATACCAGATCAAAGGTTCAAAGAGAAGCTGCAGAGCTGAAATTTATTTGCAAATTTGACTGTATTGCTTTAGGACTCAGTAGGGACTTCTTTTTCCTTTTTTCCCCCCTCCTTACAACAGATGATTTGACCTCATCTTCCTCTATATGCTCTTTCCCGGTGTTTGAATCTTAACAACTGCTTTGATTTACTGTTACAGTGTGACCTGTTCCCGTGACTTACACTTCCCTTCATTTATTTCCTCCCATTCTGCAAGTTCTGATATCTTCAAAGCGTCTGACCAAGTGGGATTTTCTCTCACGAAAGCTCATGCAATATATAAATTTGTTAGTCTTTAAGTGTCATAGGTCTCCTTGTTTGTTTTACTGAACTAGACTAACACGGCTTCCCCTTTGGAACCAAAAAAACCTTAACTCTTTTAAATCAACTTTTGAGCAATACATGCAGCAATTTTTTGTATGAAACTTCCCTCCTTCCTCCTCCCACCCCCAGACCAGCATGTATGTGGTGCATCAATATATTCCACGTCCCAAAGTGTTCTGGGGTCAAATAAATTTCAGAAACACTGCCTTAGTGTATTTTAAAAATCCACCCCCCCTCCATACGCACAGTCCACATTATTGCTTTTTATAGACAAGCTCTTAGATACAAGGTGGCGGGTTTTTTTTTCTTTTTTTGTATTATTGGTGTTTGACTTAAAACTAGTAATCAGAAGCTTTTTTTTTTTTTTTATGTGTCCAATGCTACCACAATGCTCCCCTAACTGCCATCTTAGTCATCCTTGAATACATCAGATTGGTCATGGAGGAAAACCAAGGAAGAGTTACCAGTCAGTTCTTTGGTTTTCAATTGTCATCATGCTGCTTATTATCAGCACTAAAATAGTGAACAACCATTTCATCACAGAAATTTTATTCAGTGCTCTTTTCTTCATTCTAATGGAACACTATGTTACAACATGTTCTTTCCATAGTGTTTATTATGAAACAACATTGGTTAATCAAAAATAAAATCTAGCTGATTCTTAGTCAACTGACTAGTACATGGGTCAGCAACCCAAAAGATGAGACATTTTAAAAAATTCCTTTCATAACTAAGTGTTTTGAGAGCCACAATGGGTGTAGCCCTCTGGTGTGGGGAGGAGCATAGGGTCTCTCAGTGGCATGGTAGGGGGTCCTGATGCCTGTGGGATTCCCCATTGGCAGGGTGGCCTGGAGCCCAGAGCCACAAAAGGGCAGCCAAAGAGCCGCATGCAGCTCTGGAGCTGTAGGTTGCAGACTGCTAGACTATTGAAAAGAAGTGTATTCAGTCCTCAGTGGTTTACATTACTAAAACAAGAGGCATCACTTATCATTCTAAAATTCCATTTTAATAACTGTTGCACCCTGTGGATATATATGAGGAAAACCTAATGGCATCAGATCCATGCACTTTTCCCCAGCTATTTTAGTCATCTGGCAAAGAAAGATCAATATTTCAAAAATAAGTAACTATTCCTTTAATGTCAAGCAATAAAAAAGGTCCAGGTCCTCAGCACCTCCCAAGCCTTCTTTGTACTGTTACGTAAATGGAGTTTGACACTTCTTTAAGGCAGCACTGGGCATCCACTTAGCATCTCCTAGGTCTACATCTGCCATTCCTGGGTCCCTGCGGTGGTGTGGAGGACTATGGTGGACTTCAGGGATCCTGCATGGTAGTCTCTCTTTGGGAGCTCTTACCAATGAATACATTATAGAATATTCCTGCAGTAACTTGATCTGACTCTTGGCATGTTTCATCCCACAACAATACACAGTACTGTGAATGGGATGAAAGGAAAGATGGTCTAAAACTACCTCTTGCCTCCTGCCATCCCAAGTGTGCTCAGTGCTATGATCAGCCCGTGTCTTGGTATTTTTAAACACAGGAGTGGTTGGTTTGTTTGTTTGTAACTTCGCTAGAATAAAATTGATTACAATATGTGCTGAAAGACTGATTCTATTAATTTCCAGAAATGCATCTTTTCATTTTGTGGTTCTCCCTGTGATTTCCATTGATTTTGGATTGTTTTAGCATGATAGGTTTTGAAGTGAGACCACCCTCAAACTGATGCCAATGAAGAGTTATTACAAGAGTGCAGTGTAATGTTTTATGGAAATCAGTTGTAAACTGTGTTCAGAAAAGAAAATGTCTTTTGTTAAGGATTGCAGTTTATTTTCTTTTTTTCCCTAAATTTGTTTTACATTAATTTCCATTAAGGTAAAATATGTTTTTCAGACAGGCTTCAAATTCAGTGACACAAGGGTGTTTGTGGTAGGTTTTTTTTCCTGGATCTCCATTAGCTTTTAGGGTGATTAAAATGGAAAATTTGGAATGCAGTATGATAAATGAGACCTTAAGATTTCAATACTGTTATTCTTATGCAGACATAATTTCCATTGACTGGATTAATGAAAGAAGAAACAAGATTGTATTGATATCAAAATGACAACCAACAACAAAGACCAGCTAATAAACAATGTGTGGAGAATATTGCTTTTAAGCAGTCAATATTTTCATTCTCTCCTTCAGTATCTTTTCTATTAAGGTACATTTTTGTCAGAAAGAAAATAGTATTTTTGTTGTTTTTTTTACTTCTTTCCATTAGCTGCAAATTACTTCACAGCAATCAAAGACTTAATGGTCCAGTTCTTCAGCTGACATATACCGGGAAAGCTTTATTGATGTCAGTGGAGCTCTGCTGATTTATTTCAGCTGAAAATCTCCCCTCATATTTTGAATTCCTTTTTCCTGAAAATTGCAAAAGAATGTATTCATTGGGGATCAAGAAATCATATTTCACACTTCTGGGATGTAGTAGGAAATGACACTGATAATCAGACACATGTCAGTAGTAGCAGGAGTAAAATCCAAGAAGAAATAAAACATAAACATACTTTTCTTCTTCGGATTTTTATTCAAGTCTTATTTCTGAGGAAAAGGATAAATTAAGTTTGTATGTTCAGAACAAAATGTTTATAGGCAGGCCAACTCATCAAACACTTAAACTCACAAACTTACGCTGAAGGCCCATATATCAGCATTGCCGCAGAATTTTCTTTTAAAGAAGAAGGTTCTGCTTCTTATTTTCATTTTATAAATACTATAAAAGCTGCTGATTCTATTGAATTTTGAAGTATAGTGCATTAAGGCAAAGGCTATCACCTTTCCATAAAAAAAGACTTTGGAGCAATTCTGCTCTTGTTTTTCTTGGGAAAAATTAAATAGAGAGGTGCTAAAATCTGAAGTATGTGGTGATTAATAAGCTGGATCACTTATTTGTTCAGACGAGCTACAGATACCTGAGCTGATTTCTCTTACAGTTAGATGACTAATGAAAGTTGTATTCTTGCAACACATTTGGCTCATAGGCACCATGGTGATGGAACTCTTAGAAATACTTGAGGTAGGCAGGGAATGTTTAGACAGATAGAGAATCCTGCAAATGTGCTTTTTATTCCCATTCATTGATTTTGTTTGGTGTCTGCTACTGGTCAGTATGCTACTCTGTGACGCAGGGGTAAGAACCCATAGCTACAAGTTAAGAGCTAGGCTTATGTTCTGACACGTCCACTGACTCACTGTGTCTCCTTGCTACTGCACCTACACTTCTATTTTCAGTGCACTAACTGAATGAGCATTAGCACAGGGCAAGGCTACACAAACTAGGAATCATACCCCTACCTCCACATGTAGACGTAGCCTAATTTGTGCCAGCTTGTAATAACCCTCTAGCTAGGACTTGTTAGGCTGTTGGCAGATCACAAGTGCTGAGCTTAGTCTAGCTACATCCTCTTCCTCTCCTAACATGTCCCCATGCTGGGAGGGCCAGAAGATGGTGTTGTATGGCCTCCAAAGCTGGGAATTCCCTTAAAGGGGAGACTCTTCTGTTCCCATTTTAAAACAGCTATTTTGGTTCTTTGCCTTGTTGCAAGGGTGAAAAGAGACCATAGGATGGAGCAGATTCTGGCCTATTATGTATACAACATTATTGCGATTTCTGATGTGGAAAAGGTATTACAGCCTTTCGTTTTAATATTGAGTAAAGAAAGTTCAAACTTCTAGCTTCTGGATATTATTTACCTTCCTGTTATACCTTCTGAAAGTTTTCTCAAGGGCATAGTCATCATTTTTATGAATTGTAGACACACATGATCCTCTCTGCACTAAAAAAATCCACTGTCATTATCAGACTGGTTATCCACAATGAACGGGCAGGAGTTTTCACCTCCAAGTAAGTTACTACTGTCTGATTGCCTATTAGCATATGTTCATGGATGTCCAGGGAATTTGCAAGTATGGGCACTTCCAAAATAGTACCAGTAATTCTAGCTTTTTTATACTGAAATATCTGATCATTCCCCCCTTTACAAAAACTTCTTAAGAGATAGTCACTACAACAATGCATATTTGGTACATCTATTTTTGGAACTATCAGGAAAGTAGGAGAGAAAAAAAGTATTTCGGCTGATGCAATAACAATATTTTTACTTTTCATTACACAAAACACTCCTTTTTGAGTGAAATTGTCAACTTCTCCCTTCAACATTTTAAGAACTTCTCTCTAGCAGGAAGCCTGCTTTCTCTCTACAATACAACTCTTCCATTCAAAAGCTAGCAATAAAGATATTACTAATGGAACCAAAACAAGACTCTACATCTGACCACTACAGATTTTGGGAAGTTTGCTATTATGGACCATTTCTGAAAATCACTAATGTGGACTCCATAAGGTTTAGATAGCCACTGATACATGATCTCTATGATCTTCTTGGACTTTTCAGCTTGAAAAAGAGATGAGTGGGGGAGGACATGATAGAGGTTTATAAAGTCATGGGGAGAAAGTAAGTATTATTTACCTCTCTTAGCAGAAGAACTAGTGGCCATGAAATGAAATTATTAAGCAACAGGTTTAAAATGAACAAAAGGAAGTATTTCTTTATTCATTGCATGGTCAACCTGTGGAACTCCTTGCCAGAGTATAATATGAAGGCAAGGAGCATAACAAGATTCAAAAGAAAAGCTCAGTAATTTCATGGAGGATAGGTCTCTTAATGACTATTAACCAGGATAGGGATTGCTGTTTGCCAGAGGTTAGAAATGTCTGATGAGATGGATCACTTGATGATTACCTATTTTATTCATTCCCTCTGAAGCAGGGCCATCCCTAGGGTAGGGTGACGGGGGTGGCCACCCAGGCCCCATGCTTTGGAGGGCCCCGTGGGGCTGCACCGCTATCCCCCCCATGCCGAGGACTAGGCGAGCTGGCCAAAAGGGGGGCCTGGTTCAGCACTGCCGGTCCAGCCACCTCACCCCTGGCCATGCGCGCTGCTCTGGGCTCTGTGCCGGAGCAGCGGGGAGGGGGCAGGAGGCAGTGCACAGCCAGTATCGCTACCCATCCCTGGTGTGGCTGCGCTGCATCCAGCCCTTTCCTCGCTGCTCCAGCATGAAGCCCAGAGCAGTGAGTGTGGCCAGGGGTGGGGAGGGGGGTGGCCAGACTGGCAGAGCTGAACCAGACTGCTCTTTTGGCCACTCACCCAGTCCCTGGCTTGCAGGGGGGCAGCGCAGGGGTCTGCCCGTCCCCTGGGCTGGCCGGCCCCACTCCCCCAGTGCTGGGGGGGTTTGGGGGGGCCCCACAAAGGGTGATTTGCCCGGGGCCCTGCACCCCTGCTAGGGACGGCCCTGCTCTGAAGTACCTGTCACTGGCCAGTGTCGGAAGACATTGTACTGGGCTAGATAAGTAGTTCTCAAAAAAAATTTTTCTCGGTACCCATTTGAAAAAAATCATTTATTCTTGTGACCCAACAATTAAATATTTCAGTGATACAGTCCAGCCTTTTGGCAGCAGCAGCAGGGGGTGCCACGACCCAATGCCTCAGGGTCTGCAACTCAGTACTGGGTCCCGGCCCTAAGTTTGAAAAAAACTGGGCTAGATGGTCTATTGGTTTGACCCACTATAGACATTCTTATATTCTTTTGTATTTATTCTATGAATACAGTTCTAATCTTTTTTCCTATTGTCCCAAGAGATGTGCAATGTCATTGTTACTAAATATACGGCTGTTTTCTCAGTGGAAAAACTAGAGCATCCTCCTGTCTATCACAGTTCCCCAGAGCTTTTAAAAGGTGAAACATTGTTTATGTATTGAATCCTAACCATTCATCTGACAGCTCCAGTTGCTCTATAATCCAGATATGTCAATAGTCTCCTTCCAATGGATCTCAAGAGAAACTCAAACTACCATCCTCATTAACAACGTAGATTGGGCAACTGAGAGCTCAGGTATAATCATCTTTTATTGGTGGTCTCCCAATGGATATTCAGAAATGTTTTCTAATTGCAGTGCACAAGACCACACTCAAGTAAGTGTGTTCTGGTATAAGGAGTCAGATAATCCCTTTCTCTGATTTTTACTTCAAAAGCTTTCAAATGACCCAATGGAAAAGATTTTATTTTAAGAAAAGCATTTATTAGCTTAGGTTTAGGACCAGGTTGCTAGCTCTTGGGGTCTGTTTACAGCAAAGAGGGTGCCTACTTTGCTGATCTCCTCATTTTTAATAACCCTGATTGTAAGAAGTGGGATTTCTGAAGAACAAAACTTTTATGGCAAACTGGATGATTTTGGTACGATTATCTCAGAAGTAATTTCCATTTTATTTGTAATTTCCATTCACTCTGTTTTCAGACATACTGAGAAGTCCCTTTACCTGGATCTGTTTCAGTCTCCAGACTGGTATTCTAAATCCTGATTCCCTAATGTTTTGCAAAGAATCTGTTCTATGTGTCTTCAAATTGCTAAGAGTCCTAGAATACAAATACATTGATATATCAGATTCTCTTCCTAAACAGATGATTTTTCATGCAAATTAATACTGGAACTTTATTTTCTCCACAGTCCATAGTGTTGTTCATATTGCCTCAAAAACTGTGAAGTTACAACAGTCTTTCTCTGTATAATGCTAAGAAGCCAATAAGCAGTAATAAATCTTGTACTAAACAAAGTACCTCTTCTCCTAGTCAGGACAGGTGGGGGAAAAAAATCACTGAGACAGTTCAAGATGAGGAATCTGCAGGACTGGGGAAGTGCATGCCTAGAATGCTATTTGAATTACTTCAACCTGGCATATACTTTGGTTTTGGAGGCAATTATTCATCTACTAACCAAAGGACAATGTCAAGTCAGATTTTTGTGAAATTGATTAAATGCAAATAATTTTAATTTTTAAATCTCACCTTACAGTTTTCCTCATTTTTTTTTCCTGGAGTGGAGAATGGGGTGGGGTGGGGTGGGGAATAAGAGCAGATGAAAGACATGGGATGCCTAGTTTCCCTGGATATTGGGTTGTTGGTTTTTTTTGTTTTGTTTTTGGTTTTTTTGTTTGTTTGTTTGTTTGTTTGGTTTTTTTTTTTTTTTTGGTCTTTGCTCCCTATTAGCATTTGTGACCCAATCAAACAAGACAGGCTCTTGCATAGGTCAGAAATCAGGGGCATGAACAACAGCACTGAAGTCACTCAGATGCACAACACAAAAGAACCTGCAATAGCAAATTTTAACTTAGTGCTATCCTCCCAAAGACCCACAGAAAAATGTTTTGCCTAATTTGTCCAGTGCTACAAAAGTCCTTGTGTACTTAGGTTTGAGATTAAGCATATCTCAAATGCTGACAATTCAAACAGCCCATGTGAACAAGCATTTATGTATTACCTGCTCTGGATTGAAATGGTCGTACACAGGGACTAGGTTTAAAACACTCAAAATTAAACATTAACCGATCTCTACTTTGAAGACAAAATGCAAGCATCAGGGCCCCATGCAAGTGAGTTCAGTCTTTAACCATCCACTCATTCACATTTACCATGCAAAGGAAATTTACCAGAGGTTAAAATTTCAGAACATCACAACCATCAAATGGACATTTAAAAAAAAAAACAAAACAGTTAATGGACCTCCCAGTTTAGTGACTTATTTGCAATTTTAAATTGAAATTATATTTGGAAGTTGTATTTATAAATTGAAACTGATTAAAGGGAGACTAAACAATTAGTGATAACCTATGTGTGTGTTAATTAATGCAGGAGAGAATCTAGGTATTCCGCTTAGGCTGTTAAAAGGTCTTGGTGGTTATAATTAGGAGAAACTTAACACAGTGAAGGATTAAAAGACACTATCCTATAGGGGAACTTCATTATTGTTAATATATATTTCTTATCCACAGGTGAAAATTTTCCAGGAATATAGATAAGATAAGCAGATCACTTTAGATCTCTGAAGAATTAAAAGCAGATTCATCAATTTATGCAAAAAAAATGAAGTTCACACAAAGACCACTGGCAGAAATCATCTGCCTTAGTCAATCCACTGCTGTTAGAGTTCAAACTGTTAATATACAAATGTGTGGACTGAATTATGACTGGTGGAACCCAAACAGTGGAGCAAAGAGTTGAGAAGGAGGAAAGAATTGTCATTGCATAAAGGCTTTGGAAAAGTTATTTTACATGAAGTATAGTGACTCCTTGGTGCTGGGAGAAATGCTCTGAGCAGTAACATTTGCCGCAGCTCTAAAAAGGGGTAGTCAGTGCACTCTCCAGGCACTTGCTGTACTAAAATAAGATGGGGACAGTGGACCTATTTGTGGTGTAGTGTAAGGAATTTCTTAGTTTGAACTAATGAAAGGCTAGTGTGGCCACGGGTTAAATTAGTTCAAATTAAGCCTCCTTAATTTGAACTAACTTGCCAGTGTAGACATAACCTTAGTGACTGGCAGGGTCCTTTCTGCTGCAATTCTGCTGCCCTGAGCTACTTTCTTCCTTGTTTATTTTTCTAGATATATGATCTTTGATATTTTTCTAGATATATTTCAGTTGGGGGCATTGCTCCCACAGTTCAGACAATGAACCATTTAACAGAAGTCCAAAGGAGCAAGCCCTAAACGTTCTCTAAAGAGACAGTTATTGGAAAAAGCTCAGCCAATGGGCCTTGCCCACTCACTCTATGCTCTGTCAGCCACAGACTTTTTCCTATGACTTCCAGGAGGATTCCTTTCTCCTGCAGCCTGTTCACCATCCTTTCCACGTATTCTGGACTCCTTTGAACTCACTTGTCTAGAAGGTGCATGCTCATCAAACTCTTGGAGTCAGGGTTGCCTAAGCCTAGTATTGCCGTTTATTCTCTTCAAGCTCAGTACAGGGTTTGTATACTCCAATACATCAGGTAAAGTAACTTTCTTCAGGTTCAGGAGATCTGAGTGGGCTGGAGTAATTATATCTTATATGTAAATTATTCCATGAGCTGTTGCTCCTGTGCTCTCCAGTGGGGCGTCATAGTCTCTCTAGACAAGCCTTTGATCCTCTCATGGCCTGTCCTACTCCCTCCTTCACAGACCCATCTCAGGACATTGCTCCATAGTGTGCATGGGATGTTGCAGGCATTTTGGCAGTCTTCTATGGTATGTCTCTTGTAGGAGGCTTTATGCATATATGACATCAGTGGACTTTGGATCAAGCATCTGCAAAATGATGCTGGAGCAGGACTGGCTCCTTAGAAAGTAAAACTGATTTAATAAGTAAAGAGGACACCTACTGTGAATTAATTTCAGAAACTAAGGCAGGATCTCCACCACAATTCTAAAAGCCTTAATAAACTGATGGTAATTTTCACATTACATATACATATACAGACTGAAAATTTGTTTGATAAATTATTCAAAGCTCTAATACCAGTGAAGAAAGAAAACAAGGTGCTAAACTACACAGATTTTCCTCTGCATTTTATAATATTTTCACATATTTTCCACCTTTTATTTGTCAACATCAAGGAGTCTTGTGACTGGTTGGTTGGTTGGTTTGTTTATGGCCCTTAACTATCTTTTTTCTCAGATATTTGAAGCAAACTGTACCTGGAGACATCACCTGCTTTTCTGTCCCTCTATTGAATGTATACTGTTCCACAACAATCATGAATTCATCTTTCTGCCATGGTGGAGAGGAATTTATCAAATTAAGTTTTATAGATTAAAGTCCTTAAGATTGATTAGGCTTCAATGAGACCATGCTTGTAACACTGCTATCACTTCTTTTCCCATTGTAATCTCTCAAAATAATTAATGGACATTCACATGCTAAGGTCAAAGGGCTAGACTTGGATGAGTTTTTGGGGTCACTTGTTTCTCAGAACAATTTTAATCATAGAAAAAACACACCGTGGAAAAACAAATTATTCTAATGGGAGTTTGGAGTGTGGGCCAGCATGATAAAACATTACTTTCTATATTATAATGAAATCGTTTGTCATATAAGATATATGCAACTGATAGGGAAGTGGAAAGAGGAGTGGAAAAAAAAAACTAAGGTTGAAATAAATGGTTGCATGATAGACCTAGCATCAATATCAAGTCAGATTTTCAGGACTGGCTTAGCTGCAGTCAGTGCAAATGCAGATGGGGTGGGAAGCAAAGAATTGCCTTTAGCACCTCTGTATTTTCTACTCCTCTACCCCTATTTTTAAGACTGGTCCACTCAGCCCTTGACAGAGCTACTTTCAACATATGAGATGACACCACTACCATTCTAGTAGATTCAGAAATGCTGTTCACACTGCAGGCCTTTTGGAGTAGAGGGAGAAATTGGCCTAAATTGTTATGTTTGGGAACTGGCAGCAGCAAGAAGTGTTGCTAACGGACCTCATTGAGCCAGGTCTGGAGAGAGCCGAAGGAAACAAGTAGCTGAAGAAGATGCTACCTGCTAGCTCTAACCCAGAGAGATGGAGCTGAGGGTTGCAGAGGACTGAAGATAGAGAAGCGGTAGTGGGAATTACCCAGGAAAATACTGACAGGGCTAGAGGAGTAAGGGATGTTCTCTTGGTGAAGACGATCTCCCAGCGCAAGAGGCTGTGGGATTACACTCAATCTGGGAGGGCTGAGGTGGATGTCCTGATGTAGGGACAAAAGAGGTCTGATGAGGAACCTATGTCTGACAGAAGACACTGGGCTGTGGCACTGAAAGACTCCAATGAAGAAAAGTTAGTGAGGGCACCCAGGAGGAACAGAAGGATTTTAAGTTATCTAGTCACTGTATATGGCAAATGGATTGTTTGGGAATTTTTGTTACAGATTGATTTGCGCTCTGGCTTTGATCATAAACCAGCCCCCCAGAAGGGTGAGGTTAAGTCAAGGAAGCTACTGTAGATTTACTGGGGACCCAAGAAGGAAATGGAGGCAAGTGGGCCTGTCCCAGCTAGGTGCTCCAAGCAGGGCTGCACTATCACAATCTCCCTCCTTGTTCTCCCTCTCTTTCCCTGTCTTCACCATGCCACTTCACACACCTACTGTTAACAATAGCCAAGTGAATGTCAGTATGAAAATATCTGCTTCCTGAAGCATCTCTGCAAAGATTAGGATGATCTTAAATCACTTTTACTCAGCAGATGGTGCAAGGTACAGCAGCAAGTACAGTAAAAAAAAAAATGAGATGCATTAACCCAGAGGGGAGAGAGAGAAAGAGAAAGAGAGACCCTGTAGGGGTGCTTCAAAACATTTCCCAGTACCCCCAATTAATTGGAAGCAGCAGGGGTTTCATGATGTTGGGAATGCTCCAGCTGTTTTGATGCCAGATTTGCATCACTTTCCAGAAGCAAAGGTTCTAATTTGTGCTCCATTCTCCTCTCTGCCAGCACACACACAGTCGGGAACATGGTGCAAAGCAGAGCATGAACCTGACAGGCATCCAGCTGGAGTGTCCTTGAGGATATCTCATCATTTTCGACACATTAAAAATACTGCAGTATCCTACAGTAAAGACACTAAATACTGCACTACAATGTTTTGGGTCCATAATTAAAATAATGGCTTATTTTTTATAGAGGTTGGGTTCATGAAACTCTCCCGAGCCGACTAAGCCCTCCTGACCCCAGTGTGAAGGTGTACGACAAAAATTCAAAACTTTGGTACTGAAAGTAATCTCTTGGTCTATTTTGCTAAGCCTCTCAATCCAGCAAAGTGGCAGGGGAACCTTTTAAGCATAGGTAATCAAACTTCCATCTCTTGGCACGTAAAGAGCCAGAATGTGCGATAGAGGGTGAATGTACAGTGGCAGCAGCTGCTATAGATGTTGAGGCAGCATTTTGTCAGGCTTGTAAACTGGCAGCATGAGAGGAAATAGATGCTGCTGCACCAGATCTGTTTTGACAGTAGAAAGCTGCCCCTGGGTACTGTTTGCAGATGGAGGACATTGACCTTTTGATGAGGAAGTTCAACAACAAGTCTTTTAGGAACAACATTCCTTTCCCTGTAAGTGAAAAGAATGTGAAGTTGCTTTCCAAAACTGTGTTTGGTGATACATCCAGCTGTTCAACCCTGCTTTACTGACTAAAGCTGGCCAAAAGGTAAAACAGACAATTAATCAAACCTAGATTCATTGCTATTTCCATAAATAAAAGCTGGTTGTAATGATTCATAGGATCATATTATTTGTTCTTTTCGAGCATTCTCGTAGCTACTGGTAGCAAATCCTGGATGTTTCATGGATTTCAGCATGAATGATTATTGGTTCAGAATTTTATATCAGTTATTCATGGCTCACTGTTCTCTGGTTTGAAATGTTTCAATCACTCAAAACCAAGAAGCAGAAACAATACCATATTTGTTAGGTAACCAGTCATATAGCACATACACCTAACAGTCAAAGGATCACCAACTGCATTTCCAAAGTTTCTCAAACGTTAATCTAAATAAACTCTCAAATATATAAAAGAAATGTAGCTGTAGGTGATCCTCAAACTTTTTCTTTATTTCTTTATTTCTTTATTACCTAGAACGTATTTTGTTATAATGAATACTTCCTACAAATATCAAGTTCATCTCACTAAGATTTCACTAAGAGGGATGCATTCATAGAACAGCATAGCAAATCATAAGGAATAAGTAAAGCAACTTCACAGTGAGAGGTTTCAGATTGTAACTTCTGCTAACAAAGCATTGTGCGGAAGAGGAACCCACATTCTTAATTTAAGGAGGATCTATGGAAAAATGAAGATGCAGTCAACGGGGTGAATAAGAGCTCTGCACTATGTTCATGAGCTGTTACATTTGAAAATCAAAGATGATAGTTGGTTCAACTCAGTCAATATGCTTGCCTTTTGCTTCTGGAGATCTGAATTCAATTTATGGTTTAAGGCAGTGGTTCCCAACCTATGGTCCGTGGACCACTGGTGGTCAGCAAGTGTACTGCAGGTCATCCATGGGTGTACGTGGGAGATAATTACTGCAGGTAGAATCATAGAATCATAGGGTTGGAAGGGACCTCCTGAGGTCATCTAGTCCAACCCCCTGCTAAACCCAGGGCCACTTCCACTAAATCATTCCAGCCAGGGTTTGTCCAGCCAAGTCTTAAAATATCTCCAAAGAGGGAGAGTCCACTACCTTCCTAGGTAACCCATTCCAATGCTTCACCATCCTCAAACATATTAAAAGGTAAATGTGTTGCAGGTAAATATACTGTGATGAGTGCAATATGTTTGCGAATGAGTGTAATAAATTATTATAGTAACTGAATTTTTAATGACCCTTGATATACAAGTTTGACTCCTGTCAGCTGTAGGCTAAGTTTGAAAAGTTTAGAATGGTTTGTTTAGATGGTGGTCCACAAAGGCTTTTGATGACAATGCAGTGGTCCACATAAAGGGAAAGATTGGGAACAGCTCATTTAAGGGAACACGTTAAAATGATTTCACTGGTCTCATCTTAGCCCAGTTGTTGGTGTCACAGCCTCTTAAAAATATAACGTAGAAATTCCTACTTAAAAGAGGCATATAACTGAAATTATTGGGAGGGTTCAGGTTAGGAGCAAGGAGTTTCTTTTTTATCATGGGTTTACTTTATGTTTTGCTTCAAGCTTCAGGTTAATTCTAACTCAGTTTTCCCTGGTTGAAACTCAGAATCACACCAGGATGGCTCCTTAGGTTAACACTTTTACACATGATCAATAGTACTTTACCCTATGGGTATGTCCACATGTCTCTTTTATTTTGAAACAACACTAGTTATTTCGAAATAAAAAAGATTAGGTCCACACGATGTTTTATTATTTTGAAATGATGGGCCCTGTCATTTTGAAATAAGAACCGTCATTTCAAAACACCTAAAACCCCATTCATTTTGAAACAGCTGTTATTTTGAAATGGTTATTTCAAAATAATGCCGTTTGGACATGTTATTTCAAAGCAACATCATTGTTTCGAAACAACTGTTTTGAAACATGTCCATAATAACCATTTCGAAATAACAGCTGTTTTGATATCAGGCTTTCCCTTAATTCAAATTAACTTATTTCAAAATAAGGACTTTATTTCAAAATAACTCTTTTTGAAATAACTTATTTCAAAATAACAATGTGTGTGTGGACATAGCCTATAAGTAAACCCATTGAAATGAATGGCACTATGCAAAATGTAGGACACTACCATATGAGAATGACCAGCAGAATGAAGACCTTAAATTATAGACATTCTGCATGAATTTCCAAAGTTTCTCAAAGATACTTAAATAGACTCAGATAAATAAAATAAATATAGCTATAAGTGAACCACAAACTTTGTCTTTAAAAAAAAAATAAGCAAACAATAAATAAACAGTAGACTTAAGATGGTCATTGACATTTTTAAAGCTATTTCAGTTATTTATTAGGAAACTGGAAAGAATGTCAATGCCCAGTACCAGGATCTCAAAAGTTGTAATGAATGTGAGTGTATTTATATAGTCTGTGTCTACACAAGGGATTATTTTTCCATCATTGCTACCACCATACCAGCTGCACAGCTGGTAAAAAGAAGGAGCACTAATGTGGTCAGGGCTCCAGAGGGCTGGCATTTTATACGTAAAGAGCGAAATCTTGGCTCCATTTAAATTAATAGGAGTTTTGTCATTGACTTCAATGGAGCCAGGTTTTCCCTCCATGTCATGTACACTGCTCAGACCAGGTCTAGATGATATGGTTAGCACATTATGCTCACCTATGCCCTATCTATCTTATTCTTCCCATCATTGCTGAAGGAAAACTTTAAGCAAAAAAAGATAGTATAGACAAGACTAGAGAGAAAAAAAAATATTCTGTATTCAAATTGAAGTTTCACAAATTGCTTGGCTGTCTTAATTTCCATATTCAGATTCCAGATCCATGAAAGGTTTGTTTGGCTTTGGGTTTTTCTTAGGGTAGTTCACTCAAGAGTGAAACAGTTTAGTATAGCTGTGTATAGAAGCTTGTGGGGTGATGACTGGGGCCTAGTCAGTGCTATTTGTCTTTTGTTCTCGTGAACATTAAATTCTCTCTCAATTTTTGAGATATAAGTTTTATTTTGGTGTGGAACTTATATGACCAATATTACAATACCTTAACACTTAATCTGTCATTTACAGTTTTAGTTAAATATATTTGTCACTTGACATAATGAGCAGTTAGCTATGGAATTTTGTTTTAAATGAAAACCATCCATTTGCAGAGTTGGCAATTGTCACAGCAACCATTCTTATGTCTTGGATGTATGCACTGGAAATGAATGTACTTCCTCGATTGTTAATACAGCATTTACCTTGTTTCCACTTTCCAAAGGGGCAGTCACATTACTCTAGTTCAGTAAAACAAACAAAGAGTCCTGTGTCACTTAAAGACTAACCAATTTATGGGATTTTCTTCCACCAAAGCTCATGCGATAAATAAATTGGTTAGTCTTTAAGTGCCACAAGACTCTTTCTTTGTTTTATTTCCATTATAGCACATTGAAAATACAATAGGGTTTTATAATTTTTTTAGATCATAATAAAACATTTTTATTGTCTGTTTCTGTTAGTTTTCTATTTCATTCTTATGTTACCCATCCAGACCTGGACAGACTCCTTTAACAGACACAATGGCTGTGTCCACACACAGACAGTTAAATTGATTTAACTTAAATTGATTCAATAAAATCAACACATAAATCATTAAATCAATTTAAGCTGAATTGATTTAACAGGTCCACACTGGAAAGTCGAATCAAACTAGCATGTCCAGGGACAGGACATGCTAGTTCGATTTAGGAGAGGGACACCATAGTTGGTGTGGCATGATGGCCTCCTAGAAGGGCCTTACCCCCCCCCCCCCCCCCGCAATATATGAATAGAGAAAGGGACCCTGGGAAGGAGAAGGGCAAAACTGTTGAAATAAGTCCACATGGCTTTATTTTGATGTAACAGTTTCAATCTAAGCTTCAGTGTGATTTAAAATGAGGTTTTATTGAATACTCTAACTTTCCTTGTTTCAAAATCACAGAGCTTGTCATTTTGATTCAAGAAAACATTGTGTGGACCTACACTTCTTTAAATCGAAATAACCAGTGTTATTTCGATTTAAAACCTGCATGTGGACATACCCAATGATTTTACCTTCAGACAGATTGCTTTCTTACTGGGGACTGGAACTGTGTGGCACAGCCTTTGCATTTGTGTACTGAACAATGGACATGCAGTTCTGGCAGCAGGAAACATTTCATTTCAGGTGGAGGCTGACTTAAAAGAAAAATTGGTTTAAGAGGTGCATTTAGAGGGGAAAATACTAGATTGGAAAGAGAGGCATGCAGTATTGTCATCTTCCTTCATTCAAATATGCCTGATAGCCCTGGAAAAAGAAGTTCTCTTTATTCATAGTACAAGTTCAACATGAGCAGCTGTAGCATAAACTTCATCACACAGCACCAGCACCCCAAAATGAAGTGACCAACACTAGGATGAGTAGGTAGCTCATTTTCTACACATGCTCAAACCCTGTTGTATCTGACTGTCAGCATGGATGTTAATTAGTGTTGTCTGTGGTATAGACACTTGTCTCCAATATGCTGGGCTGAGACCACCATCTTGTTTCATTTAGGCCACCAATCTAGTCATCAGACAGCCAGCCACATTTCATATAGAGCCATCAGCAGATACTATAACCTGCAAACGGAAACATCCAAGAAAAAGAGGAGCACTGAAAACAAAGTTGCACAGCAGTAGCTGATAACAAGAAACAGATGACAGTACAAACTACATTAGTGTGTATAAATATTTGCAGTCTCCAGTAGTATGACCTACAGAACAAAGAGGATTGGTTCCTGCTGGCTAGTGACTGAAATGAAAACAAACATTTGCAAGAATCCAATCCTCACAGCCATGCTTGCAAGCAATCTCTTATTTATATTCTGTTCACAGGATGACTTTCGCTCTAGTAAAGATTGGCATTGCAGCAGAACAAAGCCCCTTTTTGGGATACGCTGTTTGGGAGCTGGATTCAGTCTGCTGTGTTCTGGAAGAATCTCGGGTTTTTTTCTGTGTTTTTCTTTTCATCATTATTGTTTATCAGTATTATTAATATTCATGAATTGCATTGCTTGTATACCTGTTCTATATTCCTGCACAACTATAAGTTGTAAGGTGATGACTTGGGGGAAGGCCAAAATTGTCTTGCTTTTTCTTTCTATAGAGGAAAAAAAAACAACTCTGAACACTTGGAGGACCCCATCTTGTGAATCAGTCACTGAAGTGATCTGTTGTCATTTGAGCAGAACATACCATAATGTCTTGTTATCCCAGATATTGGCATTTTCAAAATACCTGATCTCAACTCATGAGGTCAGATAGATTCAGTTAGATAGTATTTGAGCAGCAGAATGCACTGACAGTTAGTACACAGGTCTAAGAGCTGGCAGACCTGACCTTGCCATAGGCTATGTATGTAGTCGGCAGTAGGTCACTTAAACTCTGGCAACTGATAACAACATTCACCTGCTTAAGAGCAGTTCCTCATTGGGATACTGCAAGGATTAATTAAGTAGTATTTGTAAAGCACCTCTAAAAAAGCACTGTAAAATTGCTAAGTATGAGCATTACTATTATTACTATTATTATTACTGTTATATGAGGCCTCATTATACCAGTCTTCATAAAAGTTGGGAGGATGGCAGCTCCTACTGTGAGAGCTTACACAGGCATTAGTGAGAGAGCTAACCTGGACTCATCAATCTTAACAGTTCATCTAGTCGTGTGATGATCCAACAAGTTCCTGGGCTACCCCTTCTCTTCACAGGTGGACCCCAATTTATTTTACTGCCACAACCTGCCATATCATCTCCTTGCCTTTCATTTGAACCTAGTTAGACATGTTTTTAAAGCCTAGAAATCAGAATTAGAAGTCAGTTACAAAGTAATGTAAAAAGTGCTCAGTGTATTAAGAAACAAAAAGAAAATGTTCCCCATCCTTTTTTCTTCTGTAAGCTGCTATGCATGTAAGTGTGAGTTTGAGAATTTAAATAAAAAAGCACTCGTGTGTGTGTGTGTGTGTGTGTGTGTGTGTGTGTGTGTGTGTGTGTGTAAACCACATATTCTGAAGGAGGTGAAGAGAGTAAACAGCTGGAAAACAAGAAAAGAACTGGCCAATTCATCCAAAATTATTCCTCCTAAAACTGGGGAGCACTTGCTGATACTCCCAGCCCTGATACTTTTTGAAATGGTGATGTCTATTGCATTCATGCCAAGCCAATTCTGTGAGCAAAGCAGGAGGCATGGAGGAGAAAGGCCAAGCCTTCCTCTGCATGATCATTCTCCGCCTCCTTTTGTAAGGCTAACACCAATAGTGGGTGGGAACAGGCAGGGATTCTACTCTCTAAGTGGGATTGTATTCAGCCCCAGTGCAATGATTCAAGGTTGATTTTCCGTCCCTTTTTTGTATAGCTAGGAACAACCTAGCCCTAAGTGCTGCACAGCTGCTGTCTTATTGACCCACTCCTTCCTTTATTCAATTTGCCCCTGAATACAACTGGAGTATTGGGCGTTCAAAGAATCTGCATCATAATCTCTGTTTGTGTACATGAGTACGTACATGTTTGGAAGTGCATTTTTTCATCTTTGAACATCTCTGTTCTTTTAGGCATTTATTCCTCCATCTCTACAGAATGATAGACACCTGAATGGCGGGTTACCTACAGTAACCGTCCTTCTTCAAGATGGGCTGCTCGGATCCATTCAGAATTAAGTGTCTCCAGGCCGGAGTGCCGGATTGACCGGAAAATTTTTGTCCTAGCCTGTCAGAAGAGGGGAGGCGGCCACCGCCCCTCACACCACCCGCGACTATATATGTAGCCGCCTCCCTGCCCCCCTCCTCAGTTCCTTGGAGTTATCAACTCCAGAATCGGGGACGGAGTGGAGGGACCTGAATGGATCCGAGCAGCCCATCTCGAAGAAGGACGATTACTGTAGGTAACCCACCATTCTTCTTCGAGCTCTGCTCGGATGTATTCAGTGTTAGGTGACTACTAGCCATGCTGAGGGATGGCAGGTAGAGTTGGCACTTCCACGTTCAGCACAGCAACAAGCCCTGAGAGGGAGAGCCTCCAGCAAGACACTTGCCGAGGAGGCGGTGAGCGGGCCTGATGGCCCAGAGGGCAAGGGCTGAAGGTCCGCCAGGATGGGGTAGGCCTGAACCCACCGAGGCCGAAAGAATATAGGTCAGGCCAGGTCACCTGGGTCGGGGAAGGGAAGACAATCTTAGATTGGATTGCGCGGGTGCCCTGCCTAAAAGGAAACTCGGAATGTAACTGGCCAACAAGTTTGGCCTAGGACGCGTTCTGTGGACGCACAAGAGAAACGTTAAAGACTAGCAAGAGGACTAGCCGAGTGGGCGCATCTTGGTGAGAACACAAAGAAGGGGCATAGAGCACTGCAGGTTTCCAAGAGCTAACTAGTCACGGACTGGTTGGTGACTGCTAGTTGCGCATGAAGCAAAGGGAGAAGGGCAATGGCCGCTATAGAGTGTGCAGCCACTCAGGCCATCTGAACAAAGAGGGAAATAAGGGTATAAACCACGAGGCGGCTCAGGGTTGACTGAGAAAGCCACGAAACACGGCCCACATCATATGGTGTCGGGTCAAGCAAGACAGGGCCTTTGGTGTGAATAAATGACCTTGTAGCGCAGAGCGCATGATTTCAACCGAGTTGGCCCTATGACCGGCTCTCGCAGGAGAGGTTCAGAAAGTACTGGCTGCAATGTGGCCTGGCAATGTTGACGGGAAGGCCTAGCGGCTGCTAGAATATAGGGAGGGCTCCCCCCCCCCCAGTCTAGATCTGCCAGATTTGCCCCTCGAAGCTCTCATTAGAGCATGAAGGAACAGAGGGGAGCAGAAGAAAGCTCTCACTATCGTCTAGTGAGTCCTTAGGTGACCGAGGGGATCGAAGGGCAGCCAGAGGAAAAAACCCCCAGACTCAGTACCTATGGGTTTGTCTGGAGGGTAGCTCTACCATTTTGCCAGCCAGGGTTGCCAAGGAGGTCATTTCTTAATACATGGGTATTGAGGAAAAACTACTGAGGAGGGTCCCTTCTAGGCTCAAGAAGGGAGCCTAAACCAAGCAGTCGCTAGTTCGAAGGACACCTTGGCATTAGAGAACCAAACGGGGTCCCCTCCTGGGGGAGGGGAACCTAGAGGCAGGGAAGAGAAGGGGAGAAAAAACCACCAAAACCATCATACGTTGCCTAGGAAAGAGGGTTCTCTGCATATCACACCATGGGAACGGCAGTAGTGTCAATGGGGTCCTTGAGAAAAGGCGAGAGGAAACCGCAAATATGCCAGGCGCCACCAACGCGTGTGGGGAGGGAGTGGTAGCCCTAAGGGGCTGCGCAGGGTATAGTGGGCAGTCACGCAGGGAGGCAGGGTGGAAAAGAAGAGAGGAGGAGTTGAGTGTCGCACCCTGCCATAGGAAGATACAAGGACATAGGTTATGTAAGTGCCCTAGAAATAAGGGACCTTTTGTCTAACGTAGACAGCCATCCCCAAGACAGCAGATATTGGGTACTATATGTGCGAGGGCACTCGAAGGGGTAGGCCCCGCACAGTTTCCTGATGTATGGAACATGACAAGGTGTTCCCCTTACGGGATTTAGGTATCCCTGGTCGTGCTTTGGCAGCCTTGGAGTACCGTGGGCCACCCCGAGGGTGATAGACCAAGGTGAAGGTTCTTGAGGTGGGTCCCCAGTTCCCAGTAGATCATCAGGAGGTAGAACTGGGGGTTCTTGCGAGGGTGGGAAGAAGGGGGGGGGAAGTGGGCCATACCTATGGTCCATACAGGGGTATACCCTGCTCTATATACACCTTCCTGATAATGGCTTCCCAGGTAGTTGTATTCCCATACAGATGTGTCTCCTTCATTGCACATGAAAATCCTGCCGGAGGATTGAGGTCTCAGCACAGGGGGCAGCTGTGTGACCAGGGGTGTTCCTCCCCTTCCCCCAACCCGGATACGCAGGGTCCTACCTGGGGCACACGTCACGATCACGGGCACAGTCCTACTAGGGGGGTCTTCGAACGCGTGCATCTCGGAGCCCTGCTGAAGCTAGGCTACAATGAGACGTGTCTCCATCCCTTGGGGGGGGGTTAGGGTTGGGGATGCAGTGGGACACATTCGGGGGAGGGAGCTGTTGCAATGGGTGACGGGTGGTTTCCGTTGGAAGGGTCACTGTTTAAGGGGAAGTGCTGTTGCCAAACCCCCGATGCTGCAGGAACCAGGCCAGAGGAATACAAAGGCAGGCCTAGGAGGTTCCTGGCAGACCTGCCTTCCCTATGTGGGTGTGTGTGTGGGGGGCTAGTGACACCTTAGGTCTTTGTCCCCTTAAGACAAGGGGTAGCGGTAGCCAGGAAGCTCGCGGCCTTGAGGGTGGATGAAAACCTTTCTGCTCATCATGAATGCGACGGCAAAAGGCAAGGGGCTGACCCGCCTGAAGAGTTGTGAATTAAGTCAGTGGGGTGGGACCGGGAGGGAGAAGGCCAAAATATTTGGCCTCTCCCCATGGATCTCCAGCTTTGCCCACCACTGGGAGAGTTTCAGGAGGGAACAGGACATCTCCTTCAAAAGGCAGGTCCAAGACCGCCTGCTGTGTGTTAGGGGCCGCTCTAGCCTCCCTAAGACAGGCTGCCCTGCGGAGAGTAACTGCTGATGCCATGGTACGGGCAGCAGCATCCACCGCATCATGGGCAGAGGGGAGAAGGTCCTGTGAGACTGTGTTACCTTCCTCCAGGAAGGCATCATAGTTGTCCCTAGTCTCGGGTGGGCGCACATTCCTGAACCTCCGAGTGACTCCCAGATATCCAGTAGGTACCTGCTGGTTATGGCCTGGTTGTTAGCCACCTGCAATTGAAGGGCCGATGAAGAATACACCTTGTGGCCCAGCAGGTCCATTTCCCTGTTCTCTCTAGAGGAGGGGAGGGAGTCCCTAGGGGGATCTCCAGCCCCCGTTGCCATTTGGACCACGTCCTGAGGGGGAACCGGGTGGCCAGCAAGTGAGGGGTAGTCCAGTTCTGGTACCCTATACTTCATGCTCGCCGTATCCAAGACCAGGGGGACAGAGCATGGGTGTTGCCACCGGGAGTGTGCAAGGTCCCATACGCTCAGGTGGGGTGGAATTGCTAAGGGCTCCATGGCAGTGAACACTTGCCTGAACAGGGTATGGGAGGGGAAGTCTCAGAGGCTCCACCTGCATGCTTAAGTGGGCCGTAGCTCGGCGCAGCAAGTTAAAGTGCGCCGAGAGGTTTCCTATAAAGGCCTCTGGTGCCGAGGAGAGCACGGCACCGGGGATTCATCGGGGAGGGGATAGAGTTCCCTTGGGGGACCATTCCTGTGCCCAAAAGCAGAAAGGAGACACTGTTCGGCGCCAGGACCGTTTAGAGCCCCTGGACAGCCCTTCTTCTGGGCTGGAACCAGGGGAGGGGGGTTGGGATTCCCGGCCCTGTGCTGGCGGTGGGGTAATGTTTGCCTCCATAGTGGGGGGAGAGGGGGAACTTCTCTTTTGAGCCCAGGGCTTTGATGAGAAAGCCGGTTTGCCCCTTCTGACTGTGGGGGGGCAGGGGGAGTCAGGAGGAGCAGCAGAGCTCGTGCTGCCTCCATCACCTCCAGCATGGAAGGGATGAGGATCTCCCCCACATGGGCCATGGGCAAGTCCTCGCTGGGGAAGGGAGGACTGCTCGGGCGGGAGGACTCCCACTCCATCAGCACTGGACACTGCGGTGCCGATGATGCGGTTAGCCGGTGCCGAGGTAAAGTCGGTACCAGTGAGGCCAGGCCATGCCGGGTTGTCGGCGCCAGAGGTGACACAGCACAGTGCTGGGGTGAACCCAGTGCTGATGGTGCCGGGCTGGCTGAGGGCGACCTTGGTTGGTGCCGAGGGGAGCCCATTGCCAATGGTGCCAGGCTGGCTGATGGTGACCCCGATCAGTGCCGGGGTGTTGGATCAGCGCTGTGGTGCTGGAGTCGGCAGTGAGGTGGTGTGGCGGTGGCGGACACTGGGGCACGGTGCCGCATAGGCACTGGCGCCGAGCTGGATCTCGGGGCCGGGTTCAAACCTGAAGCTTTGGGTGAGAGGTGCTAAGCCTCCTCCAAGGCTAGGATGCAGCGTCGCTGTCCCCTCTTCTTGATGGTCTGGGGTTTAAAGGAGAGACAAATGGAACACGCCGAGACCATGTGGTCTTTGCCAAGGCACCTGAGGCACTTCCCATGGGGATTGTCCCTGGGGAAGGCCTTGCCGCATTCGGTGCAGGGTTTGAACCCTGGCATGATTGTAGGCTTCAGTCCAATGACAGAAGGCTCTTGTAGTGGAATTAATTCCACAAGCAGATTCTCCCGGTCAGCAAAAGCTGATCTCGAGGACAGGCCACTTGCAATAGCAAGGCGCGAACATTCCAGATCCGATGCGCAAGGTGGAAGAAATGAAACTGAGAAGGAGGTGGGGAGGTGGCCATATATGTAGCCGCTGGTGGCGCGAGGGGTGGTGGCTGCCTCCCCTCTTCTGACAAGCTAGGACAAAAATTTTCTGGCCAATCTGGTGCTCCGGCATGGAGACACCTAACATTGAATGCATCCGAGCAGCACTTGACGAAGAACAATCAACACAGTGCTGCTCTTGCACTCTTACTTTCCTCTAGGCAGCAGATGATCCATGCTTGCTGAATCATCTCCTGGTGATTGCACACTTTTTCCCCACCCCATCTCATTCCTTTCTTTTCCTTCTGTGCACATAGGCAATATGGGTAGATTACATTTGCAAATTGTCAACGGAGGTGGCAGACATAATGGCCACCCCGCCCCTCAACATAGCCCTCTAGACTATGGAGCTCACAGGGAGGAGTGTTAAGTATCTATCTCCCCTGATGGGTCTCATCTCCGGGCTATCCAGCTCAAGGGGAAGAATGTTAAGGATCGATCTTCCCTGATGGGCCTCAATCTCCTGTGTGAGTTTCTTCCTCCCTAGCTTTGTGTCAACAAGTAGGGGGTTGAGTTCCTATCCCCCCTGAACAGTTTCTCGGCACCCCCGTCACCATGAAGGAGGGGTCATTGTCTGGGGTCCCAGTTTTATCATTGGTCCTGACCAGGATCCCACTCCTAATTGGCTATTTTTACTCTGGCTGGGCAAAATTCTATTAAAACCCCCTGTCTCAGCTAGCTTGTTGTTCTCCCACCCTCGGATGCTAAAGGGCACGTCGCGACCCGGTCGGACTGATCCCCCGACTGAGACAGGGAGCACCCACCCCCGAGACCCTCTTTTTTTTTGGGGTGTACACGGATTGCCGGCCGAACGATTAAGTGCTGAGATGCTGCAGCTGGTCTGCCTCCTTGCTTTGGGTTCTGCTGCGGTCCTGGGACAGGTATTATAAATCGATATAGGCCTCCTACCTTCTCTTAATCATTCTACTTGGTACCATTTATATATAGCCTGTGATTGTAGCTTCTTCACCTGAGTTTTGCATAGTTTGTGTAGTTATTATTTCCTCTGTATCCTGCATAATCTTTTTATGATATAGTTGTTTAAGGTCTAGCATAGTTTTGTGTTGTTAATTTGCCAGGTGTTTTGTTAGTCATTTGTATTTTGCATCCTTCTTACTGTACAATTGTTAATTACTCTGCTTCTGCTCTAAACTGCTGGCCCCAAACTTCCCCAGTGTACACGGGGGGAGTGTGGGGGTTTATTTTTCTCTCATCTGACTTTTTTTTCATTCTGCCGTCCACCCTTCTTGGCTAGCAAGGAGGAATGGCTTCCAGCCATTGGTAAATACGCGTTGGGTGGGCTGGTCAGTGCCTATACCGATGTTGAGGCAGTAAAAGGCCAGAAAAGTCCTTGACTTATTATGGCCACCCTCTTGTAGGTCATTAATCCATACTGTTATTTAACTATAAGTACTTTTGTAGGTTGTAAGTGTTGTGCATAGACTCTCATACTTTATCCTGTTGTTTGGCTGGAGGTGTTTTACAGGTGCTTTATATAGACTTTCTTGCTCCACACTGTTACTTGGTTATAAGTGCTTTGCATAGGTTTTTAGCTTTATATCGTCATTTAGTTATAAGGGTTTATTTAGATTTTGCTTTATGCTATTAGTTGGTTATAAGTGTCCTATATAGATTTTTGCTTCATATTGTTAGTTGATTACAAGTGTTTTTGTATAGATCTCCTTGTTTTACACTGTTAAGTGGTTAAAGGTGTTTAAGGTGTCACTATAAAAGTAGCTTTTTTGTTTACTTGAAATGGTGTCTGTCTCATTGGTGGGTGTCGCCGGTCCATCCCAGTCACATCCTGAACCTGGGGTGCAACACAAATGAACTAAATACTGACAGTCAGAGTGGGTGAGAGGATTAGTTTTGCATATGAAGAGAGACGTGGCACTGCATGCTGTCAGGCTTATTATGGAAGTGGGCCCCTTATGAGGCTGGTTGATTTGGTAATGATCTTCTGACTTCATTCTTTCTTCCCAACTCTGTGGCAAAAGCCAGATTCTCTGGTCGCTTGCACATTCCCTTCAGAAACAAAAACTGATTCATTTAAAGGTAAGTCAAGCACTCTGATTCAGGTTAAAAATGTGCTGGGAAGCAGCTATGTGAGATTTATTTATTTACTGAAGCATAAAGCCATATGTCTGTCCACTGTGACACTCCCCACACACACAGGGAAAAATTCTATTCTTTTTATGTGTCAGTTTGACTGTTAAACAAACAGAGTCCTGTGGCACTTAAAGACTAACAAGTTTATTTATTGCATGAGCTTTCTTGGGAGAAAATCTGACTTCGTCAGCTCCCCCCATCTTCAAAGCATCCGATGAAGTGAGATTTTCTCCCAGAAAATCTTAAGCACTAAATAAATTTGTTAGTCTTTAAGTGCCAAAGGACTCCTTGTTTGTTTTACTGAACTAGACTAACAGGGCTGCCCCTTTGGAGTGTGACTTTTGTAATGGAGGGTTACTTACCAGTAACCGTCCTTCTTCAAGATGGGCTGCTCAGATTCATTCAGTAATAGGTGTACATGCCTCAGTGCATGATTGGTTAGAAACCTTTTAGCCCTAGCCTGTCAAAACAGGGCTAGTGGCCAACGTCCCCTGGCTACCCCGTGGCTACATATATGGCCGCAGCCTTGCCCCTCCTCAGTCCCTAAAAGTCACCAACTCCGAGTTGCAGGGATAGTGAGAGGGTTCTGTATGAATCCAAGCAGCTCATCTTGAAGAACGACAGTTACTGGTAAGTAATCCACTGTTCTTCGAGCGCTGCTCAGATACATTCAGTAACAGGTGACTGCTAGCTGTACCGAAGGATGGCAGGTAGAGTTGGGTTTTTTTTCCCACCTTCAGCATGGTTACCCCTCAAAATGGCTGAACCCCCAGCCTAGAGGAGCCAGTAGGATGAACGGCCTGACCTAAGTGGGGAAGGACAGAGGATTATGCCCCTCAAGTGCACCTTGTCTATGACTAGCAGGGTCAGAGGGAGGCCTAAAGTCACCTTATCATGGAAAAGAGATGTGGCAGTGAATTCTGGAATTGGTTAGGTGCTGCCAGATGAGGGACATAAGAAGTTGGTGGTAAGGCACCTGCCAAAGCCAGGCAGCAACGGTGTGTCCCCTGGTCTTAGGCCCATGATGCATGCCTTAGCCAGTTTGACAAAGAAGGCTAAGATGGAGTCCAGAAAAGCTTGGCCTACTAACCAATACCAAGGATTAGTAAAAGAGAGAGAGAGGGGAAGAGAAGGAGCCCCCTCTACTGACCCAACTAAGGGAAAAGGGTTATGGAGTTGTGCAGGAGGAATCAAATAACCACCTGGCAAGAATAGCTTAGCTGGTGGGCAAATGCCAACACAGCAACCAAGGTACTGAGTGTCCCCTCAGAGGCCCACTGAAAGGTGTGGCCACTCGTAGCTGAAGGAAAGGGAGAACATGGCGCCAGGGAGTGTTTGTATGAGCCCACTGTGTTAACGGGTCAAACTATCACTTTTGAGATGTCAACAGAAAAGGAAGGTCCCATGATTGGAATGTAGGAAGAACCAGCCCTACTCGGCTGGATGTGGGGATGGAAGGAGGGGAAGGCACAATTTTAAGGGAGTGCCTACACATATAACTTATATCACCTCTGCAACCAACCACCTCCCATCGTTAGAAGGGAGGCAGGTGGTTAAGGGCCCTGAGTGGACTGAAGCCATAGACTTCACCCATGGAATGTATGAGAGGAGGGAAGAAAGGTAAGGTTTCAAAGGCCTCCCAAGCACTGAGTAGAAGGATTCTTGAAGGAGGCAGTAGGGATTGGGATGGGAATGTTTATTTCCCTCTGCTAAGTACCCCAGAGCCAAGGCGGGTGTGGGAGGAGGATCCTCCCGGGGAAAGGAGGTGCTATTCTACAGGAAGAGAGGGTGGTAACAAAGATGAGGGGCTGCTCACTTCCATGGGCCTGAAATGGGCAAAGCCAGGAAGAAACACATGGATCCCAGATTAGGGTTCCGATGGCTATTTGTCGAAGCACAAGGAGGAAGGAGAGAACTGCTGCTGGTCAGTGGAAGTAACCAGTGGCTCATGCGGGGTTGGTAGCTGAAAACTGGCACCAAAGGTCAGGGTCAAGGAGCTCTCCACAACACTTTGGTGGAAAACCTTGTGATCAGGGAAAGCTGTCCTCCCAATCAGGTGAATATTGCCCCTAACTGAGAAGGGGTGAGGAAGGCAACATAAGGGGTCTGCCCTGAGAAGAGTTCCTGTCCCCCCACGGGAAGGCCCCAGGAGGCATTAGATCTCCCCCCTCTAGATGTGTGTGGGGAGTATCAGTACTGCAAGAGGTGAGGTGCCTTTGGAGTGCATGAGCGCAGGGGACCAAAAATGATACAACTCACTGAAAGAGTGCACTTGGTCCTTGGGGTACAGCACAGGGTATTGCCCTGGGGTGGGGGGAGACCAGAACGGTACTACACCTATCTCCAGTATGCTGTAATGTAAGAGGAGATGTATCCGCATAGGGGAATTGGCAGAGTCAAAAGCCCCTATTCTGGAATATGGAAGGGAGAGTGGGCACATGAGGCGGGAAGGCGACCAGCGAGGCTGCGCCCACCAGCTACAGACCTGGCGCCTCATAAGGAAAAAGTTAACCCAGTGCCCACCAATACAACCCCAAAGGACAAGGCATTAATAATTGAGTAAAGCATGACAGAATCTGGGCGATGACCATAATCAGCTGGAAGGATAAGGGGAAAAAGGACCATGGAGCCCACCCCGACAGCAAGCCAATTGGTGGTGCTTTACTATTGATCCTAGGGAGATGGTAGTCACCAAGACACCCTGAAAATGGAAGGTCAGCATCTGGCTTTGGGATCCCCCCATGTCATTCCCTTTTTGCGGAGGGGGGAAGGAGCCCTCCCAAAGTGAAGAACCCTGAGCTCAAAACTCCTAACCTATACCTGACAGCAGAGTATGGTCCCTTACAAACCCCCACGGAGGTGTCCCATTGTGCCACCTAGCCACAACCTAATCAATTACGGACTGTTGGGGGCGGGGGGGAGATGGCCTTCTAATACCATGACCCAAAAAGTTCTTGGTATTTGCACTTGCGGCCTCGGGTGGGGGGAAGCAGGCCTTTGAGATAGGGAAAGGCGGTCACCAAAGCCCTGTCCCAGGCATATCCTTGTAAGCTATTGAGGGTATGGGCTGGCCAGGAGGTTGCTGTGGGGGGGCATTCTTAGAGGAATGCCGCACAGAAAGAGGAATCCCTGAAGGGTATTCCAACAAAATGACCAGGAATATCATTCCAGGGGGCAGTTTGTGATGTGCGTAGCACCCTGCAACCAAATTGTACTCCTCCCTGAATGCAAAGGATGTATGTTTAGTCCCCGTTGCCTTATGAGGTCTCAGCTAATGTTATGCTGAACGGTACAAGGCCCCAGCATCACGTTAACCCAATTTACCTTCAAGGTTAAAGGTGGGAGGCCCTGGGGAGTTGGGGGGAAGATCCGGGTGTCCTTCACAGTCCTAGGTGGGGCGTAGGGCCCTAAGGAAAACAAAACCTGCTGGGCAAAGGGATTGTTGGATGCCCATTACAGGCTGGGAGGGCAGCTAGTGGGCCAGGAGGGTAGCATGCCCAAGTATTTTAGGTCTCTTTGGGGGTCCTGGGTACTGTGGAAAGTACTATCCGACCCTTCCACAAAGAGGGACCCCCCTTGAAAGGGAGGTCCATTATGACCTGCTGGGAAGAGGGGGACACCCTTGCCTCCCAAAGCCATGCTGCCTGTCTCAGGACAACAGCAGAAGCCATGCTGTGGCTTGCCATGTCCAAAATATCCCAGGCGGATAACAGCAAGTCTTGGGATGCCAGCCTACCCTCTGCAACAAAGGCATTGTATTCTGCCCTGTTCTCTTGGGGAAGTAGATCCTGAATTTATTAATGGACTCTCATATGTCCATCATATACCTGGCCACCAGAGCTTGGTGGTTGGCTATTCTGAGCTGGAAAGCAGAGGAGGAGTAAGCCTTCTGGCCTAACAGGTCTAAATCCCTCCCCTCTCTTTTGACCTCTGGAGAGGGTCATGGAGAAATTGTCCAGGATCTAAAGCTACTTCCACACCCCTTGAGATGGTACCAGGTGGTATGCGAGAAAGGGTAAATCTTCTGCAGGGACCTGGTACTTTTGTCCCGTGGTATCCGAGACTGGAGCAATGTACCCAGGAGTCTGCCATCGCACCATGGCAATCTCCTGCACACTAGGGGAACTGTTATCAGCTCAGAAGGTGACACAAGCCCAGGAAGAAATAGGGTGTCACTAGGTCCTGTAAACGAATGAGCTTCCAACCCCATGTGAGCACACACATGGTGGAGGAAATCAAAATGTGCCGTGAGGTCCCCTGTATAGGAATGGGGCCTGGAGTTCAGGGCTCTGTTGGGTACTGGAAGACCCAGGGCCGGACTAGGTTGATCAGTACTGCGGAAGGGTGGTGCGGTTTCCTGAGGAGACCACTCATGAGGTCGGTACCTGTAAGCTGTTGGTACCGAATACCGAGGGTGGAGCTGTTTGATCCCCATCGAGGCCCTTCCTTCGGACTTAGGGATCAAGATGGTTCCCAGAGCAGCACTGGGCTTGGCTTTGGCACTCTGAGGGAGCTTTAGATGGCAGTGACAGTGGGGACAAAGTGGCATGGTCCTGAGGGGAGGCTCCTGGGCTCTGTCCCCTAATGGTACTGGGGGCCTTTTCCTGGGTACCCATTTCTGGTACCTGGGAGCTTGGTACTGAAACTGGGGAGGGAGTTTGGTGACTTTTTTGGGGCGACGAGGCTGGTTTTCCCTTCTTTCTGGGTGGTACCGGGGTGGGAGGCATTGGCAAAAGAAGAAGTGCCTTTGCTGCCTCAAAGGCCTCTGGGTGGAGGGAACCAGTACCAACTCGTGCCGGTCCTGGGGAGATGTGGAGTGGCACCAACACTCTGGTACCGAGGCTGGTACCCAGCATGTCTTTTGCTCTCGGGGAGAGTGGCACCAGAACGGTTCTGGCGCTGAACTGGCATGTGGTGTCGAATAGCCCTGAAGCTTTGAGGATAGGCTGCCGCACTTGCTCTGAGGCCATGCATGGCACCTTTGCTCTCTGTCTTTATAGTCCTAGGTTTAAAGGACCAACAGATAGAGCATTTGGTGACCAAATGGGCCTCGCTCAGGCACCAGAGGCAACTCTTGTGGGGATCATCCCACAGGAAAGCCGTGCTGCAGGCAGCACAAGGTTTGAACTCTGGCATGACAGGTGGCAGGGAGGAGCAGTGTTCCTGCTCCATAGCCAAGTGCTGTGTGGGAGCACTTTCTGGTGGAACAATGTCCATGAAGAGATTCTCCCAATCGAGTGAGTGGCTTGTAAACAAGGCAAACGACAGACTGCTTGTGCGATCACAAGGAGCGGGCTGTTCCAATACCATTGCTGAGGGTGGAAAAACGGAACTGATGAGGAGGCAGGGCTGTGGCAATATATATAGTCATGGGGTGGCCATGGGGTGTTGGCTGCCAGCCCTGTTTTGACAGGCTAGGGCATAAGGTTTCCAACCAATTGTGTGCTGAGGCATGTACACCTATTATTGAATGTATCCGAGGAGCGCTTAAAGAAGAACCCATATTCTGTTATGATGTTGAATCATCATGAACAATGATAGACTAGTTCCAAAGGGGTAGCCATGTTAGTCTAGATCAGCAAAACAAAGAAGGAGATTTGTGGCACTTTTAAAGACTAATAAATGTATTTATCACATGAGCTTTTGTGAGAGAAAATCCCACTTCATCAAACTCCTGAAAATGGAAAAGATAGACTAATAAAATTTTAGGGAAGAAGGGACCATTGTTATCTCTAGTCTGACTTCCTACATAACAGAGACCCACATAACACACAATGGCATAAATGACATTGGTGGATGAGCAGGTGAATGAGTTCTTGATAGAGTAACTGGCTTGAAAGTGGATCTCCTGTGTGGATTTCTACAGAGATTTCAACAATTTCCACTCCGCAATCAAACTTAGCCTGGAACACTCCACACAGGAGATCCACTTTCTGGACACTACTGTATAAATTAGGGATGGACACATCAACACCACCCTATACTGCATAGCTGCTGATTGGTATATTTATCTACATTCCTTGGGCTTTTGTGCAAAACTTTACCACACAACCTATTGTCTACCGCCAAGCCCTAAGATGTTAACGCATTTGCTCTGATCCCTCAGACAGAGACAGACACCTTCGGGATTTCTATCAAGCATTCTTAAAACTACAGTACCTACCTGTGGAAGTGAAGAGACAGTTTGACAGAGTCAGGTGGGTACCCTGAAATCAACTACTACAAGAGAAGAGCCCAAGAAAGAGAACAACAGAACACCATTGGTTATCACATACAACCCCCAAGTCAGACCTTTACAACAGATCATTAAGGACCAACAGCGTATTCTAAAAGATGATCCCTCACTATCTCAAGCCTTGGGAGACAGACTGCCATCACCTTCAGACATCTCTCTACCCTTAAAGAGATTCTCACGAGCAACTACAAGACCCAACAACAGAAACATTATGCACGTACCTACATATCACTGCAACAAACCACGTTGCCAAATTTGCCCATATATCTACACAAATGACATCATCATAGGACCTAATCTAGCCAGCTACTCCACCAAGGGCTCATTCACCCGCTCATCCACCAATGTAATTTATGCCATCATGTACCAGAAATGTCCCCATACCTTATACATTGGACAAGAGGACAATCTCTGTACCAAAGAATAAAGGGGCACAAAACTGACATCAGAAATTACAACATTCAAAAATCAGTTGCTGAGCACACCAATCTTCCTAATCACTCATTTGATTGTGATCAACTGTGCTCAAGCACATCAGTAACACATCAACATTTCAAAGAGAAACAGCAGAATTGGAACTGATATGCAGATTCAATTGCATGAAAGCAGGATTAAATCATGATTATGGATTCTTTTCCCATTACAACAGGTGATCCGACCTCACCTTCCTCTATGTGCTGTTTCCTAGCATTTGAATCTTAACAACTGCTTTGACCTGATGTTACAGCATGACCTGATCCCATGCCTTACAATTCCCTGCATTTATTTTCCTCCCATTCTGTAAGTTCCCCCATCTTCAAAGCATCTGATGAAGTGGGATTTTCTCCCACAAAAGCTCATGTGATAAATAAATTTGTTAGTCTTTAAGTGCTACAGGACTCTTTGCATGTTTTTCATGATCATTTTCCTGTAGGTTCTTTCTTAGAAACATGTATCCAGTCAACATCCGTCTTATCAGAACATGAGTCTGACTACTCCATAGTATTCCTCATGTAGCACTCAAAAGTTATGAAGCATATGTGATTGGAAATTCAACCTACTTTTCACAGGAAGGTATCTGATTTCCACAAAACTGGATGGAATGCAAGGGCTATCTCCTTCAGATTAAGAACTCTGCTGACAGGTCGCAAAGATGGAACTCTGATGAGCAGTATTGTGGTCACAGCAGTTCTGGAGTCCTTCAAAAACTCTACAGCTGTGAGTTTTTATCACCTCTGTGTATTGGTTGTTTCTTGCAAAAATTTGAACAACATTCTTCAGTTTGAAAAAGCACCCAGCTGAAAGAATGTAATGACTTGCCTTCCTCCTTACCAGGTTTATAGTAAGTAGTAATTAACTGCTGAAACAACACTGTAGAATATAGCCATCCTTCCTTTCCTGCCTTCACCAATAGCCCTCAGTCAATGGCCAACGATCCTTTTATTGTGCTCCCCCAGTTGCCACAGGGAATGTAACTTAAACCTTCCGCTGCTCTTCCCTATCATGACACTGGAAAATGAAAGAAGAGAAGATTAAATCTTGAAAGCAGAAGAATGGAATTGACATTTGGACCTCCATGCCAGCTGTACTCACGCTGATCTCTGACGTCATGTTGGGCATAGCACTGTTCTATCCTATTACTACCATTCAGTCATTCTCTCTATCCTTTACAGATACATAAAAACAATACATATTTTATGTTTGAAAAATAAGTGCAGGTTAATCACTAAGTTTAAATTCTTTTCCTTCCCAAACCCCTGATTAGGAGGAAGAGTGAAAAAGACTAGATGTCATCTGTTCACTTTGGTCCCTGCAGAGATATTCTACTGTCCAGGTTTTTCCGCCTTGATTTATATGATATTTTTCTGCTCATGAGAAAGTTAAATAGAATTTTTGGAGGATTAGAGGAAGTTGTCAAATGTGCTGGAGATTAAATGGACTCTAAAATTATGGTTTGCTAGATTTCATACCCTTATCAGTATAAAATATAGGATTTTGAAATCTTATTGAAGAAGGCTCAGATTACTGTAATACATACATAGTACCATCGTTGCTATTAGCATCAGAAGGAATAATTTATCAATACTCAGAACATAACAGTGTCTAGGATTCTGTTTCTATTTCCATTATATTTACAAAACTGGCATCTCAGATACCAGTGTGTGACTATAACAGAAAATTACTTTTAATGGTTGTAGACCACAGGCTTATTTGATATAAACTGGTGTGGCTCTACCGTAGTCAAACTAAGGATAAGACTCCAAGTCTCCCTAGTGCAGATTTTTAAAGGTATTTAGACTTTGCTGTGCTCAGCACTACCTAAGACCTAAGTGATGTAGGCAGCTAGGTCCCCTTTTCAACATTTAGAAATCTGTGACTAAGGCTATGCTAGGAGATAGGGGTATGATTTTCAGCCATAACTCTCATCAAGCTAGCATGCAACTGCAAGATCCTACTTTCTCTCATGAAAGGCATTTTACAGATAGATTATAAAGACTACTTCAGTACAAAACTCCACCATGCATCTGATCTATCTGGAGAACCTCATAGTACTTAAAGCAATTTCCTTACAGTTTAGTTCATATGACTGAGATTCCAAAACCATTCTGAAGTTCGCAAAACCTACAGTACACTATTTTAGAAGTTTTGAGTTTCACACAACTTGTTTTGAGTTTTCAAAATGATTTTTCCCTTTAATCACCCTTTTGCAATGGAAAAATATCTTTTAAAGCATTTTTCTCTGAAGCAAAAAATCAGTAACACACCAATTACTTTCAAAGGCTCTGTTAGAAAAGTAATTCTTGCCATGCTAATACGATTTCCAGGGAAGTAAGGTAACTAAGTAAATACAATATATGCAAAATTTGATGCTACTGAGGGTCTGATTCTACAAAGACTTGTGCAGTTGTTTAACTTTGCACACAATGCATGAAGTCTAAACACTATTGAAATTCCTGTAACTTTTGCCACTGACTTCAGTAAGGTCAAGATTTCGCCCAATGACCAGCACTTTAAAGTGAATGGAGCTACCCACAGCATGATGGTTGTTGCAGAGTTGGTGCCCAAGTTTGTAGTTCTCTTAATTAGGAATTCATGATTTTCCAAGTTCAATTCTATTCACATACTCGTATTTCGTGTGTATGTGGGAGTGTGCATATGAGTCCCCCTCCTAATTAGGCAATCTGTTATTTTTAATTATGCTATAACAGGGGGAACTCATTTTAAAAAATGTCCCATTCATAACAGGCTAAAAATTTCTGTAAGGTACTGAGAACCCAGGAGATACTGAGTGCCCTGAAATCCTATTGATTTAAATGGCAGCTGAGGGCCCTTATCACCCATCAGGCAATGCAAATAGAGCTGATCAAATCACTTTGCACTATGAACTATTGATAAGTTTTCTCATTTGAAATGTCAGCAAACAAAGGATGATAATCTTGTAAAAATGTTCTTTGCAATTTGTTCCTGAGTTTTTCAAAATTTTGTAGAAAACATTCATCAAAATCATGAATTTCAACAAAAAAGGCAACATTGTCACTTTTTTTCAGCCACTTCAGTAAGTAACTTTTGAGATGATTCATCTTATGCACAAGTATGGATTTATATGGCACTTAAATGTTTTTTTTTCATCATCCCTACTGTTCACTCATTTGCTTTGGAAAAAAATAAATAGATATTGATTTAGAACAGGCAGTATAAAAAAATAGAGGGTCAGTGTCTATCCAATCAAGCTTAACAGTTACCCAGATGGGTGTGAATATGAAAACAAGTGGGGGCACAGCGTGCATTACACTGAACACATTATGAATTCTGGTTTAGGGCAAATACTTTGTCATTATTCAGGGGGAGATCATTAATTAATTATATTATATTATATTATATTATATTATATTATATTATATTATATATAATGTGCCCAACTGAAAATGAATGTTGAAAAATGAATAGATTGTTGAAATACTGTAAGATATCCATAGTTATATTAGTTATACTTTACAGGGACAACTTAAATAAAATAAGCATTCTGTAAACTCTTGTTTTTTTCCCCCTATTTAAAGTTATTTTAATTGAACTTAATGTTTTAACATTGTCAGATTGTTCTTTGTTTTGGTACTGACTACTAAATGCCACACAAAAATGGTTAGATAGATCGATAGATAGATAGATATCTTACTGTATTTCAATAATCTACTCACTTTTCAACATTCATTTTCAGTTGGGTACATTATATTGAACTTAGTATGACAGCTAGTACCTAGTGCTAGTAACTAGTACCACAACCACAGCTAAATATTTTTTATTAATTTAATGAAACTGCTCTTTTTCAGCACACGATAACCAGCATTGATTATTGACTTATCAAAACAGTGAGCACTTCAGGGCACCTGTTTTTGTCTTCAAAATCATATTTAAGTAAATCACTAAATTCATAAGCACAGACAGATGTCACCACAACATTAAAACAGAAATAAAATAAAGCAGTTAAACAGATCTAAATTTTCCTTGGAAGAAATTTCCTAGGAAAGCGTATTTTTTCTTCATCATATTTAGCCATGCACAGCTTTAACAAACAAGTGCAGCATGTGACGATGCATTCTGTAAGGAACAAAAGATGGACTACCTAGGAAAATGAAAAGACTGAGTGGGAGCTAGTCTCATCCCAAGCAAACAATGTGAGCAGCAATGAAGAGACAGCTTCTTTAATTACTTCTTAAGAGATCCTTATTGATAAGTTGCAGGGTTTTTGTTGTTGTTGTTGTTGTTGTTTGGGTTTTTTTTAAGTTAATCACTAATCACATGAAAATCCTTTTTTCCTCTCATCTGAATATTTGAATGGCTTTAGGATTGTTTTCTTGGAACAGCAATAATAGGTTTTTATGCTTGTCTGTTTTTATTATTGGACTAAATATTTAAAGCCTATTCATTATTGCTGAAAGAAACTGCAATCTCCATTATATAAAAAGGACTGGCTACAAACAAAAGAGAATAAATATATGGAGGTAAACATGTCTAGCTCTCCTACTAAAACCAAACTGCTTGCCACTACCTGTTTCCAACAATTATCAATAAAAATCTGGATTCTGTTAACAACTCCAAGACTTGCCCTGAAATCCTCCTCCCCCAGGATAGCAGAGGAAATGGAAAGTGTGCACGCGTATCTGAGAGTAGAATGTGATCCTTTAGACTATGTTTATTCAATGAAACTGTGTTGCACACTGCCCTCTGCTACAGAAATATTTTACACAGTATCAGTGTTTTCAGCTGCTTTCAAAATCAATCAATCAATCAATCGAATCATAGGGCTGGAAGGGACCTCATGAGATCATCGAGTCCAACCCCCTGGGAATTGAACCCAGGACCTTATGCACGTTAAGCAGAGGTGCTAGCCACTAAAATACAAATCATCAAACTCAGGCAAAGAATTACATGCTTGGAATGAAAATCTTTAAGGTCCCAATAGAAGAAAGCATTTAACCGTGTGCTTAACTTTAAGCATGTGCTTAAGTGCAGTCCTTACAGAGATGTTTTCCTGAATTGAGGCCTAGTGGCTAAAACCATGATAGTTTCTTTCACAACAATGGAAAATTCCTGCCATTAAAAAATAGTCTGATCTAATTTCCAATTAAATCCAAAATTGTTATTAAAACAAGATGTTCACTCAGGCCTTGATGTTCCAAAGCAAAAGGCCAAACATCTTGTTATTATTGTAACACGCTATGACAATTAATGGTCACTGATTATTGAATACTGGGAGGGGAGTTAATGGAAAATTCCTTTGAAATTATAAGGAAATATAAATGCCAGCAGAAGAATCTCCTTGCTCTAAATTAAAGTAGAGCAAAAATAAAAATAATTTTATACTAGCTTTAATTTCCGTCATATGCCGTGGACATTCGGAACAACAGAGTAAGCATTGCTAGCAGTGTTTCTTCTCTTTTCCAGAACTGTGTTGCAGGGCCAGCCTCATGTTGTTAGTAACCATTGAACCATTGTCCCCAGTATTCCTTAGCATGTATATGTCATGTATCACCTTGACAGCTGTACAACTGCTGCATTTATTTTTGCATGTAAACTGCATTCAGTAGCATACATAGTGACTATGGTCTAGGAATGTAATTATAGGTATTGCACGGCTGTCAAGAGCTTTGATTCTTTCGTTTTGTACATTCCTTCATTCTAAAGAGCAAAAGAAAAAAGTAAAAGCTGTTCTAAACCAATATCTCAGTTATAATTCTGATTCCGTACTTGCCACTCACTCAAATAAAATAATAAACCACTCATAGTGAGTGCTTAAGATGCAGATTTTATTTCACTACCAAATTATAAACTGTACTGATATCAAAGGGATTGTTTATCTATAACATTGATTATAGCAGAAATATGTTACTGCTGGCTGCAATTTTATTTTCACTAGATTCTTGCAGGGCTTTTTTTGTTGATACAATTCCAGGTAAAACAATCTATTGTGAGGTTGCCAGAAAGGGCAGAGAACCTTATAGGTCCAGATTGCCTCATACATTCTACAATGCACTTGGGAAGTGGTACAAGCTGCTACAGCAATGGCAAAGAAATTCCTACCATACACACAGAAAAGCTTTTCATGCATTCCCCATGTCAAAATGGAGGATGATAGGCAAAGAGAAAGCAGTGTAGCGCCATAGGTGGAAGGAACTGTATAACCATACACTAGAGGACCAGCCATGGGAACAAACAGTACCATGCATTCAGGTAGTGCCTATTCAATGCAGTTAGAAAAATATACAGCAAAAGAGTAAAGTATTTCAGCTCCAGACGGCAGCTTTCCTTCTGGCCCCACTGGTCATTATGCTTAAAGGGATGTCTTGGTCCCCCAAAGTAGGGGCCACCGAGCGCAGAACAATGCAGCTCATGGATTCTGGCTGCGGCTTGCCTCTCTGCTCCAATGTCTTTTTGCTTCCTCTCATGCAACTCTGGTAAGTCCAAAGTGTGTGGTGCGGTGTTGCCTAGTCACTGTGGCAACTAATCATTTTTCCATGAATTTAATGTGAATCTCAGGTGTTCTTCTAAAATTCTAGATACTGGAGTCATGTTATTACATGACAATCTGAGCTTTTATTTTGGAAAGTAAAATTCTAATCCTCATGATTAAAGAGAAAAGCTTGAAAGCATAAATCCTGATGAAACAGACAGAGAAAATAAAAGAACTCAAAATTATTGTCTTTTTAAAATCTCAATTTTTTTTAAAAAAACCTCATTATTTTCAAATAGTTGGAAATATAGTGCTTGCATGATGCTTCCATATCATCGTTGCTTAAAATTTCAGACTTCTCCCACAATGCTTCAACACCTTTCTTGACCTGTGTGCAATGCCTCAATAAAAGGTATTTCTATACAAAGGCCTAAAAGCTCTGCTTTCTGCCTTCTCAAACAATAGTTAATAATTTGTCTGAAAATCTATCTGGAAACCAAACAAAACTGATGGGATCACTCAGCCAGTTATAGAACTTCACAGGTCATTCATGCAATTTTATTGTTTCCCACTGCACTCTCCATTTTAACTTTGTGTATTTAATCTGTAAACCAGGGGTGTCAAACTCATTTGCTATGGAGGGCCAGATTTGACTTAAATGTACTTTAAGTGGGCCGTATGAACCATAAATCGAAATACTAGGGCCTACATTCACATGGCATCACGAATCCTTATGTATGCGACACTGTGCTCTGCAATACTGTGAGACCACACTCTCTCACTCTCTGTTAGGGAGAGAGTGTAGTCTTGCAGAGCACAGTCATAGACTGGATAGAAGAGGTTTCCAGCCCATGGGCCATATGTTTAACATCCCTACTGTGATATCTTTAGAGCTGGAATAACAGACCAGGAATATGCAGCATGTGCCATTGCTGATCCATCTGCAAAACCCATGACATTAGTTTGCTGAACCTGGATTTGACCTGAAGCAAATCAGCAGGTCTATGACTTGCTTCTACTTTGCACACACTTCAGCAGATTCTCCTGAAGGGAAACCCAAGATTCAAATAACATGTGTATGTGTCAGGGCATGGATAAGCATCATTGGCATAGTAGTATGCAGAAGATTGCACAATGCCTACTGCCTCTGTGCTAGGCTCTATTTATCACTATTATTTAGTCACTTTAATAGGCATTAAATTTACCCACCAACATATTTGCTTTTCTTTCTTTCTTTCTTGACTCTCCACCTATTGAGACAGACTTATTCCTGTAATCAATGGAGCTTCATTAGCAATGAATATTTTTGCTGGGATTTGTTCTTTTTTTTCTCAATATGAATGCTCATGAGTCTTGATACAGCCTCATGGCAGTTACAAGGTTTTTTAGATATATTCTTCAGCTATCATTTAGCAGGCCTGAAACTTTTCAAATACAGTTGTGGTTACCTGCCCCTGACCATAGTGGCAATACCTGTAAATACTCAAGAGGAAGGAGGATAGGCATATCCATCTTTGTCCTAGTTTCCTGGGATGAGCCTTACATCTCTATACAAGTGAACAACAATTCCAAACCAAATGCTTTCTGACATGAACAGCTATCATGGTTTCAAGCGATGCAGATGAAAGGAGAGATGTGTTTGTGTTATTTTTATGTTGCAGTGTAATACAAATGCTCTAAGGCTATGTCTACACTTAAAGAGTTATTTTGAATTAGTTAATTAGAAATAACTACTTTGATTTTAAATCAAAGTTAATAATTCAAACTAGAAAGTATTCACTAGACTCTTAGTTTGAATTAAAGTAGGATTTATTAATTCAAGTTAGAGAGTCTACATTAGACTCTCTAAGATGAACTGGGAGAGCCGCAGCTCCCGGGCTAGGAGCGCACCAGCTCCTGAGGACAAGGGGAGTCCCACCTCCCTTCTCCCCGAGCAAGCAGCTCAGAGCCAGATTGGACTCCGAGCCAGCTCCTAGCCCCCACAGCCTGCATAGAGGGGCAGGGGGTGCAGATCGGCATGCCAGCCATCAGGGAAAGCAGCCCTCTGGGGGATCTTGGGGTTATTTCAAATTAATAATGTCAAATTACAAATTAATTCAAAATAAAAGGGGATTTTATTATATAAAATAAGTGCTTCCTTAATTCAAATTAAGGAACTGCTTAATTTGATATAATAAAATGCATGTTTGATCAGGGAATAAGTTATTTTGAATTAAGCCTCCTTAATTTGAAATAACTTGCACTTGTAGACATACCCTAAGAGAACTAAATCTGTGTTAGGAAATTTATAACTTACTGCTCTACACTGGATGTTATTAAGGGAACAGCACTGTACTTTCCTGTGGTGTTATTTTAAAACAGGTTTTCTATTACAAGCAACCATACATATTTCAGTCATTTAAAAAAATAAAAGGTATCTGTTGCACTAATCTTTGAAGTCCAGCTTGTCCTGACAATCAATACTCAATAAACATTCAAATATGTGTTCTATTTTTAACTGCTTACTGACAGCTTTTGCAATCCATTTGTAAACTGAGACTACTCTCCTCCACCTCCTGGCCTCCTTCATGACTGAGGAGTCAGAGTGAGAGCTACAGATGGAGGTATACATATTAGGAAAGATGTGCCTTCTGCAGAATGTGTAGTATTGCAGTAGACATGAGCTACATGTCCTTGTAGAGTTTCCAGGGGACACTTTCTAGTAATGGAAAAATTTACATATGGTAGAAATGACAGCTTTTCCTAGCTGCTGTGTGAAAATGGTCCTCAGCTTTCCCTGTGCTCCAAAAAGGGATTGGTCATGGCTGTGCTTTACATTCCTATTAAGCGCAATATCACAGTAGTATTTTGGTTCGGCCAAAAGAGGTTTTTTTTGTTTGTTTGTTTGTTTTTAAATGAGCCAGCAGGTATTGATCAGTGTGCAACTGAGAGCACAGAACTTTCCTTGAGGTTTTGGAAAATGGCATATATATTATACAAGGGAACAGCACAACTGTGCATTCTCAAATTCCCTCTCTCCCTTTGCACATAGCTGTCTTCTATATATATTTCTCTTTATTTGTACAGGCAATTTTATCTCACAACAGACTTCATCCTGACAGTTGCAGAACGTTTCCAGCTTCCAGTGAAGTTGATTGGAGCCACAGAATCCAGCAGCTGGGGAGATGGCACAAGGCCCTAGAGAGACTGGTCTTCAACAAATACGCCTCTGTGTCTGCACAAAACCCAGGATCCAGGGGGTTGGTATCAGATCCCTGACTTTTTCCAAGAAGTTATTCTGCATTCCTGATGAACACAATAAATGAAGCTTGAAGAGTTTGCTCATTGGTAATCTACAAACTGGGTCCATGTCTTGAGTTACAAAAATCCTGAATATTAAAAGGTCTGAAATCTAAACGTACTTCATATTAATCTAGAGTTGTTCTTCTTGGCTTAACACAGGCCACATAGTTCTTAAAAATTCCAGGCTTTCATATTTCTAACGGAGCTATTACCTAGAAGTTAATTAATCTTCTTGAGCTGGGTAGAGCAGTGTTTAAAGGATTAATGCAGAGCAATGTCCTTTTCTCTTATTCACTTTTACTTTTTATTTGTTTAGCAGTTTTTGACCTTAGTCATGGCACACTGCATTTCCTGTAGAACTGACAGTGCTTTCAGTGACAAGCATTTGACAGTCTACTTGTAATAAGTATTAGAAAAGAAAGGGTATCACTGCACTCGGAGATAAAGAGATAAACAGCTAAGATGTTTCTTCATGAATCTGGAAGAAAAATGACAGAGAATGAGAATGTTTTAAGGTTTAAGGTTTTACAAATGTGATTTGGTTAGTAGTTTAATGTCAGTGTTAATGAAGACTTGTTGATCCTTTTTTTCATTTTCAGTCATCTTTCCATGTTCCTCTACAGGTTTTTCCTCTTCATCTAGTTCTCTTGTTTTCCCATCTATTTGTTTTACAGTCTTACCTGTACCGTTCTCTCTCTTTTACATACACATTTAGGATCTGCTTCAAACATGTTCACATTCTGTGGCTTTTAAATTAAAATGCATTTATTAAATTCATCATCTTTATAATGAATCAACCCTTCTGGAGTTCACAGCACATTTCCTTCAGCTATGATATTGACCTCATCAGGAAAAAAAAGAGAGATTGCAGAGTCATAAGACACAGGAGATGAAGATAAAGTCAGGTGCAATCTCCACCAACATGGAGATATTTAAACACAAAATAAAAATTACAAGACAGTTTGGTCAGGGCCATCCTTAGAGGGGGGTGGGGCCCCAAGCAAATCGCCCTCTGTGGGGTCCCCACTCAGCCCCCTGCCCAGCACTGCGGCGTGGGGCTGCCCAGCCCAGGAGAGGAGTAGGCCTCTTTGCCCTTGCGCCAGCTGTTCTCCATGCTGGGGACCGGGCCGATGTTCCCTCTAAGGCCCCCAAGGCTGCTGAGCAACTTACGTTGCTCACTGTGGAGGCTCCTACCCCCAGGGCCCGATCCTGCCCCCCTGCTCTCTCGGTCAGCCCGTCAGCCTCAGCCAGCCTGATCCTGCCCCCTGCTCTCCCTGTCATGTCCCCCCACCCCAGCCAGCCAGATCCCACGCCTCCCACCCTAACCCGCTCCCCCAACTGGCCAGACCCCCAACTCTCCACACCCTAACCGTGCCCCGGAGCAGCATGGCCGAGCCATGGCTCCTCCAGCTGCAAGATGCACTAACAGAGCATGCTCAGAGCTTCTGAGCATGCTCTGTCAGAGCTTCTCGGGGCAGAAGTTTTAAAAACTCCCACCTCCAGAGGAGCTCTCAGTCAGCTGGAAGACAAAGTCTTCCGGCTGGGTAGGGAGCTGTTCCCTGTGCCGGGCAGCAGTGGGGGCTGTGTGGCCAACCTTACATGGAACATTGGACCCGGTGAGCCAGCCAAAAGTGACAGCCTGGTTCAGAGCTCCTGATCCGCCCCCTCCCCCATGCCATGCACACTGCTTTCAGCTCTGTGCCGGAAGCAGTGCGGCCAGGGGGGTAGCAATGGGCCCCATGCTGCCTCCGGCCCCCTCCCTGCTGCCTCCAGCACAGAGCCTAAAGCAGCGCGGATGGCAAATGAATGGACCGGGAGCACTGAACCAGGCCGCCACTTTGGTCAGCTTGCCCCGTCCCCTGGATGTGCAACAGTCAGCTGTGGGGGGGCAGTGGTGTGGGCCCCTTGCTGCGCTGCTCCTGGCAGGACACCGTAGGGCCCACGGAACTGTGGGGCCCGGGGCAATTGCCCCTTCCCACCCCCCAAGGATGGCCCTGACTTTGGTAAGCAAGGCCAACAGAAAGAAGGAAAACTGGAATTTGTAGCCCAGGCCATTGAGGAAATATGATGAGTGGAAAAATGTTGGGATTTTTTTTTTCCCCAGGAAACTAACGACTGAGCCTTTTTTAAAGTGCTATTGGAAAAATCCTGCTCCCATTCAAGTCAGTGAAAGTTTAACTACTGATTTTACTAACATTAGGTTTTCAACTTGTGTCTTTAAACTTATTTTTAGATTTCTCCAGAAACAATCCAGTATAATTTCATGTTGGGAGGAGATGTGGCATGTGAAATTTCACAGGAAGTAGGTTGGATGGCATGGATTATTTATATGAGTGGGTCTGAATACTGAACTTGTAACTGGAAGCTAATTTTAACATTAATTATGGTGTAGTTACTGTTGACTTTTACTAAAGAACATCTTTTAATGTAAAGGTGTGTGGCACATAACAGCTGAAGTGATGGAATAGCACACAGTACAATGGAAGCTTATAGTTTTGCTTTAACGAGGACTAGAAAGTGATTATGATTGTTTGCATTTCTCTTTTGCAGTACTCTGAAACATCTACAGCATTATGGAATATATTTTATAAATTAGCAATACAATACTGCTATCTTTCAATCAAACCATCAGTCGTCATGTATATGAATCAAACCAGAAGTTTTTGTCAATAAAATAAAGAAAAAGATCTGAAAATCTGTTGGTAATTGTGGATATGTAATATAATATATTATAATATAATATAATATAGATGTCATTATCCATGAAATGTTAGGGCTTGTGAATATCCATAACAGCTATAAGTGTAATTTTTGAATAATTTGATTTACATTAGCTCACTTTGGAACCAAAAATGGTCCAAGGAATAATAGCAATATTACCTCTTATTTTACTTGGATTGTGTAATTTGCATTCAACTGCATTCTGTACTATAGGCTAGTTTATAACTGTAGCCAGAGCCTTGAGTAAGTGTTAGTGGTAAGGTCTAAGAGCCTTCATGGCATATAAGCATCAGAACACCAAGAACCATTTTAACTTCCAGCTCCTCTCTGGTTCCCTTATTACTCTCTGGAAGCAGTAATTTAGCAATGATCTCTTCCCTCATGCCAGTTCAGATACTCAGTTCAGAACTGTATGAGGAAGAAGCTGGACCCAAGGCCCCACCTATTCTTTCACCTCCATACAGCTCCCCAGTCACCTGCTCCAGGGAGGGTATAGCTCAGGGGTCTCAACCTGAGGTTCCAGAGACACATGTGGCTCTTTGGCTGTCCTCTTGTGGCTCCAGGCCCCCCTGCGGCTACTGGGGTACCCTATGGGTGGCCCACACCAGGCTCCAGGTTCACCACCATCACGAGGAAGCCAGCTCCTGGTTCCAGGCTTCCCCCCATCACCAGGGGACCCTGTGGCAGGCACACTGGCCTGGTTTCCCCAACCCTCCACCAGGAAGCCACAAACATTACAGCTCTCAAAATACTTTGTTATTGAAGGAATTTTTAAAAATGGCCCTTCTTATCTTTTGGGTTGCCAACCCCTGGGATAGCTAAGTATAAGCCTTGCTTTCTCCTATGAAACACAAACATTTACTCTATGAACTCCTCAGTTTCACTAAGAATCACTCTGATTCTCAAAACTAGAATTATTTGATGCAACTTTAAGTATTCAAGGGACTGAGGACAAAACATAGAATCCTAGAATATTAGGACTGGAAGGGACCTCATGAGCTCATTTAGCCCAACCCATGTTAAAAGCAGGACTACTCCCACTAAATCATCCCAGCCAGGGTTCTATCTAAATGGCTCTTAAAAGTTTCCAGAGATGGAGATTCCACCACCTCCATAGGCAACCCATTCCAGTGCTTCACCACCCTCCTAGTGAGAAAGTTTTTCCTAATATCCAACCTAGACCTCCTCAGCTGCAGCTTGAAACCAATGTTCCCTGTAAGCTGCGCTGGCATGCTACAGCACAGCCCGCCGCAGCAGCCAGCGCAGAAAAGGCTGCCGGCAGTGCACTGCCAGCAGCCAGAGTCCTTCAGCAGAGCTCCTGTGGAGCAGGGAGTTATGAAAACTCCCGCCCAGAGAAGCTCTAACAGAGCATGCCCAGAAAATCTGAGCATGCTCCATAGAGCTTCTCTGGCCCAGGAGTTATGGCTGGGCCCTGCTGCTCCAGTCCAGCCCCAAGGTAAGTTTGTGGGGGCTGCTGCCGGGAGCGGGGGGGCAATTGGGAGCGGGGGGGTTGATGCCAGGAGCGGGGGCCGAGTGGGGGGTGATGCCGGGAGCGGGGGGGGGGGAGTGGGAGTGGGAGGGCTGCTGCCAGGAGCAGGGGGAGGGCTGCGCAGCAGGCCCCATGGTGTGGGGGGAGCGCAGCGAGCAACAGGAGTTGCTCAGCTGCCCTCTCCCCTTAGAGGGAACATTGCTTGAAACCATTATTCCTTGTTCTGTCCTCTGTGTTGACACTATTCCTTGTTCTGTCCACTTTGTTGACACTGAGAATAAGCTATCTCCCTCCTCTTTCGAGCACCCCTTCAAGTAGTTGAAGGTAGTATTCAAATCCACCCTCTCAGTCTTCTCTTCTGCAGACCAAATAAACCTAGTTCCTTCAGTCTCTCCTTGTCAGTCATGTGCCTCAACCCCCTAATAATTTTCATTGCTCTCTGCTGGACTCTTTCTAATTTGTCCACATCCTTTTTGTAATAGGGAGCCCAAAATTGGATGCAATATTCCAGATGCAGCCTCACCAGAGCCGAATAGAGGAGAATAATCACATCCCTCAATCTACTGGCAATGCTCCTACTGATGCAGCCCAATATACTGTTGACCTTTTTGGCAACAAGGGCACACGGTTGACTCACCTCCAGCTTCCCATCCACCATAACTCCCGGGTCCTTTTCTACAGAGCTGCTACTTAACTGGTTGGTCCGCAGTCTGTAGCAGTATATGGGATTTTTCCATCCTAAGTGCAGGACTTCGTACTTTCTTTGTTAAGCTTCATGAGATTTCATTTGGCCAAATGCTCCAATTTGTCTAGGTCTCCCTGAGCCTAACCCTACACTCCAGAATATCTACCATTCCTGCAAACTAGGTGTCATCCTCAAACTTACTGAGTGCGCAATGTATCCCATCATCCAGATCATTAATAAAGATGTTGAACAAAATTGGCCCAGGACCGACCCTGGGGTACTTCACTTTTACTGGTTGCTGACTAGACATTGAGCCACTGATCCCTGCCTGCTGAGCCTGATGATCTAGCCAGTTTTCTATCTACCTTACATTTTTCATCCAAACCATACTTTCTTAACTTGCTGACAAGAATGCTGTGGGAAACTATATCAAAATCTTTGCTAAAGTCAAGATATATCATGTAAGCAGCTGTTCCCACATCCACAAAGCCAGTCATCTCATCATAGAAGGAAATCAGGTTGGTCAGGCACAATTTGCTGACTGTTCATGATCACCCTGTTTTTGTCCAAGTGTTTCAGAATGGATTCTTTGAGGACCTACTCCATGATTTTTCCAGGGATCGAGGTGAGGCTGATTGGTCTGTAGTTTCCTGGCTCCTCCTTTTTCCCTTTCTTGAAGATAAGCATTATATTTGCCTTTTTCCAATCATCTGGGATATCCCCCATTCGCCATGAGTTTTCAGAGATAATGGCTAGTGGCTCTGCAATCACATCAACCAATTCCCTCAACATCTATGAATGCAGTTCATCTGCCCCTTAGACCTGTACACATCCAACTTCACTAAGTTGTTCCTAACCTGACATTCCATCACTGAGGGCCACTCTCCTTCTCCCCATTCTGTGTTACCCAGTGTAGTAGCCTGGGAGCTGACTCTGCCTGTGAAGACTGAGATTATAAAAAAAGCATTGAATACTTCTGCCTTTTCTGCGTCATACACCCGCCCCTTTCAGTAAGGGACCTACACCATCTCTGATCCTCTTCTTGTTACTGACATACTTGTAGAACCCCTTCCTGTTACCCTTCACATCCCTTGCTAGCTGAAAATCCATTTTCCCTTTGGCCTTCCTTGCAGGCCTAAGCATTATCTTTATACTTTTCCCTAGCTATCTGTCCAAGCTTATACTTTTTGTAATCTTCCCTTTTGTGTTTCAGCTACCTGTAGAGTTCTCTGTTAAGCCACAATGGGTGCCTTCCACATTTGCTATTCTTTCTACACATTGGAATGGTATCTTCCTGTGCCCTTTGTAGGGTTTCTTTAAAAGATGACCAGCTCTTTTGGACTCTTTCCCCTTCAGATTAGCCTCCCAAGGGACTCTGCCCATCACTTCCCTGAGGGAGCCAAAATCTGCTTTTCTGAATCAGGGGCTAAGTTCTGCTTCTTTCCTTTCTTCCTTTGGTCAGGATCCTGAACTCTACCATCTCATGGTGATTGATGTGCAGGTTGCCATTCACTTCTAACTCCCCTACCAATTCTCCTCTCTTTATGAGCAGCAGGTCAACAAGAGCAAGACCCTGAATTGGTTCTTCCAGCATTTGTACAAGGAACTTGTTCTCAACACTCTTCGAAAACTTCCTAGATTGTCTGTGCACTGGTATATTGCCGTCCCAGCAGATGTCAGGGTAATTGATATCCCCCATGAGAAGCAGGGCCTGTGATCTGGAAACTTCTGCTAGTCATCCACAGAAAGCCCATTCACCTTGTCCTTCTTGTCTGGTGGTCTATAGCAGACACCCACAATGACATCACCCTTGTTGCACTCTTCTCTAAACTTAACCCAGAGACTTTCAACAGGCTTGCCTTCAGCTTCATAGTGGAACTCTGGGCAGTCATCACGTTTTCCTGATTCATAAAGAATAACAAAATATGTATTTTCAAGTAATTTTTCCCACTCTTCACTTATGGCAAAAGGAAGTTTGTAGGTTGTTCAGATCTTTGTGAATATATTTCAATTCCAAAGATTTTCATCAGCTTTCATTTGGAGTCGTGTTTTCTTTCAGCAAGCCAAACTTCATATTTGCTGCTTTGTGAGCACCTGCTTCTCCATTCTTCATCAAGATGTGGTCCAAAGTTCACAGCGGTTCTCAGATCTTTGTGTATTGTGTGTCTGTGTCTGGGTAATAGTAGTCCTCTGATTTGGAGATCTCTAGTTCTGAATTTTAGCCCAGAGTGAATTTTGTGCCAAATTGCAAAGCATTAGACAAACAAATTAGTAACAGAAGTGCTGGTGCAGATTTATGCTATTCTCGTAGCATGAAGAAGTCTCTTCAAAAGACAGAATGAACATGACTAGAAAAGCTCTCCACTCTTGTGCCACTTAGTTATTCTACCGTGGCAGGATTAAACAAGACATCTAACTGAACCAGTTGTTGCTTTGAAGGCAAAGCCAAGAGCATGGTATTCACTGAGCCCTGGACTAGCTCAAGTGTGTGTATGTTTAATTAAAGAACTACCAAAATCCAGCTATTTCATATTCACAAACTTCTCAAAAATAGTGATGAATGGGGCATTTGATTGCTCCTGCTGCTGCTACAATGAGCATTATGATAACAATTCTAGAATGTGATCATAAAATATACTAACCTCATAAATATGCATAGCAAAAATATTGGCAATATTCTGAATGAGGCTAGACCTCTGAATACTTTTCAATACAATTAATAATTTGGTTTAAAAAATCCCCCAAATATCAATGGGACAGACATTTTGCAATGAAAATAAACAAGGGTGTTGCTGGTCTCAGCTATAACAAATCCCAGTTCAGGTTTTCATGTGTCTTTGAAAAGCAAATTAGTAATTTGCACTCCTGAAAATCAATCCATCCAAAAGGACATAACAGATTTTCAGGGACACTAAAAACCTCCCAACCAACACTGTGCAGGCTCTGCTCTGTAGCAGCTGCCACAGATCTACACACAGTGATTAATCACCTGTGGCTGACCCATGCCACCTGACTTGGGTTTGACAGGTTCTAGTTAAGCAGCTGTTTAATTGTGATGTAGACATTCAGATTCAGGCTGCAGCCAGAGCTCTGTGACCCTCCTACCTCATAGGGTCCCAGAGCCTGACCTCCAGCCTGGATTCAAAAGTCTGCACAGTAATTAAATAGCTCCTTAGTCCAAATCTGCTGGCACAGCCAGCCCCAGGTTTTAATTGCAGTGTAGACATACCCTGTGCAATGCCTCTGAAGAGGTTTTGGCTAATTAATTAGTAGGAAGTCAGTGACTGTGTTCTTTGGATACCCTGAATTCCCATCTCCCACCCAGCCATGAAGTGATCTACTACACAGTTATATTCTTCAATGCACAGTGGAATCCATCTTTGTGGCTCCTCTACAGCCTAACATCCCACATCGCAAGGAGAACATACATCTATCTTTAAGATTTTTCTTTATTGTGCAATGGAATGATGGGGTTTGAAGAGGAAAGTGATTTAAAAGGGAAGTGAGAGTGAAAGAGTTGTCCAATGATTATACATTCACATGTATAATGTGCAAGCAGACATGAATGGAGAGCAGAGACTATGTGTAAAGAAAAATGATGCTGGTGTCTTCTTTAGAATGTGAAAATAAAGCAAAGTGAACAAAAAGGAGCTAACTTCCAAGGAAGAGACACAATCTGAGAAATTTTTAAAATAACTCACAGATATAAATTGCGTCTCCAGTAAAAGTAAAATTGGTCCAATGTTGAGTTTTCAATCTTCTATAAGTTTGTAGCCTGGCATACATTGAAAAAAAAAACAATTTTCAACCAGAAAACCAGATAGCATCACTATTGATAAATGCAGTATTAGTTTTTTCCATTACACTTTTAATGTCAAATAATTTAGAGTTTACTCAGAGAATGCATTTAGGGAATAGCTATTCTGAAGACTGTGTATGTAATCCCATCAGTTTTAATCAGAGTTCTGTTACAGATCAATGGTAGCAATTTGTCATGATATTATAGAACCTCTAATCACCAGTGTACTTCAGTTCATCATGGGCCTAACTGTGTCCCCACTGAAGTCAAGGATGGTTGCCTTTGCTGTCAAAACAGGAACAGGATCAGGCCTATAGGATTGCTGGGGACAGTGTCATGGCAGGGCTACTAAAAGGGTATAAAGACATGAGGCAGTCTTAACACAGAGAAGTCAGTTCCTAAAACATTCCCTCATCTTTGGCTTCTGGAGAAAAATGTTAAGCTACTGAGTCTTTTAGGAAACATTCCTGTGAAATGTTCAGAAAGCAAAATGTATTACTATGCCCAATTTCAGTGTATTTGGACACAGAAACTGCCCTGGTAAAGATGTAATCAGTTCTTTAAAAGTTACACAGCTGCAATACCAAGCTGAAGTGTTTTTTTATTATTATTTATTTTTTTAAAGAATGAATACCCATTAAAGAAATACAAGATGTTTTCAGCTTGACTACAGTCTTGATCTTGAAGCCTTTTGCTGGGTGACCAGATTGTTATGCCTCCGCATGTCTTATCATTGGCTTCGGCAGGGTTCTGCCAAGTTAAGGAAGTCTGCTTTTGGGTCTGAAGTTGCAGGCACAGGGCTTAAATATTATTATTACCACCTGGTGGCTGTTTGGTGGCCTACGTGAAATATTTTTTCCCAATGGACATCTGACTGTATCATAGAAACTACCTTTTATAACTAGAAGTTTCAGCAGCGAGGCCCAAGACAAAACAATCATGCAGCATGAACTGCTTTCACCTTAGGAATATGCAGGTCTGAGGTCTGCTGGTGGTATAGTGGCATGTAGTTATGTTAGGGAAAATAATACTCCTGTTTACAAGCTCTGATACAGCTGCTCAGGTTCTAGCAAAACTACAGATGCTTGTGTAGCTAATAGAGGCAGGGTACATGCTTTTTGCCACTGCATCATGCAAGTAAATGGCAGACATGCTAGAGCCTGTAGCCATTGATACCTACACCATTTCTGGCATCACTGGTGAAATGCTTCTTGAAAACAGGTGCAACATTGTCCGATGTTAACAAAGCCTTGTGGAAAAGCCTGTTTTGCCACAGCCCATTCTGGGGATAGAGCTCTTCAGTTCTCAGAACAACCAATCAAGCACGTTTTCATGTAGTAAATTAATTACTTGAAAGGGTGTGTACATTTTGAATCTTATTTTAGTCAAAAGGTTATAGGTTCAGCATGTTTCTGTTGTATTCTTTTCAAGCAAGGTGAATTATCTTGAAAGAATACATCATTTTAATGACAGGTCCTGAAGTGTGTGGGATAATTTCTGCTTTAAAGGTGCTTGTTGAGACTGCAAATTCAAATGACTGAAATACATTATGGCTTTTCTCTGGCACAGTCAGCACAGAGCACAATAGCATAATTCTTCCTGAGGAACATATCAAACATATGTACTATACACTAGCTGTGAGAAAAATGGGTTCCCTTTGTATGGTGTTAGTCACAACGTTCATTAGTATGCAAAAGGAAAACATTTTAAAATGCTAAGCCAAATGAAGAAAGATGATGGAAGGATCTCTGTGTTACAGAGAAAGAGAAAAACTGAGCTTCTGCATATACTATAAACAGCAATAATGAGACAGTGCACCAAGCTCCATCAGATCACATTAAGTTGATAAATTGACTGTATGTAGTGTAACTGGTGTGACCTACTGGAGAAAGCAATGAATCATTTAATGCAGACACCATGGAAAGAATCTGATTGCAAGGAGGTTTGCCCCTTGGAGTTAGTCAAAACCTATGAAACATAATATTAAGACAAATGATCTGGGGCAGAATCATGTGCTGACTTGCACCCTGTGAAATCCCACTACCTTCAGTGGGGTGCACTGATGTGTAATTTGATACAGAATACGGTCAAATGTCTTTGAAGGAAACATGGAACATGGTGATGATAGACAAAGGACAGAGCAGTATTTTAGAAAGGAGAGGATCTGAAACAGAAACCAAGAAGCCATAGATAAAGAAGACTGAGAGTAACCCTTCATCCTGCCCCTAAAAAAAGGGAGGAATTTTAAAAAAGAGGAATTGACAATAGATTGTTAAGGTGGACTCTTGAGAATAGTGTGCGTGCATATAAATATATAGTTCTAACAAGACATGTACCATTTCTTATGTCGACCACACTAATTGTATTTTTCATCCCTTTCCCTCTGTGCTGTTTCTCTTTTGAGATTTCAACCTCTTCTTGGCAGGCATTCTGTCTCTTTGCAAGGCACATATCACTAGGGCTGGCTCGAGCAATAAGTTAATAAGGCAGTGGCTTGGGGCGCTGCTGCTTTAGGTGTGGCCGTGGTGCTGTGCAGGGGGCAGGGCAGGCCAGCTCAAAAGCCGGATCCATGCCCTGGCCCCTTCCAGAGCTAGCCATTCCGACCCCGGGGGCAGAGCGGGCCAGCCCATGGAGCAGGCTCTGCTTTCTCACCCTGCCTCTGGGCTGGCTCTCCCTACCCCTAGGGAGGAACAGCGGCTCAGGGAGGAGTCAGAGAGCAGAGCCTGGCCTCTGGGCTGGCCCACTCTGTCCCTGGGCTGGCTGTTCTCTGCCCAGAGGGTGGGCCAAGCCAGCTGGAGTGATGGGGGGGTGCAAAACCAAAAGCCGCCTGGGGATGCCACAGCCCCTTGAGCCAGCCCTGCCTATCACATTTTGGGTTCCATGTCCATTAAGTTATTATATGAAGAACATTTATATATTAAATGTGTACACACTCCTGTTTATTCTTCTACAATTCAACTGAGCAATTTATATACAATTTTCAAATATATTTGGTATTCTCTAGTAGAAACAATGCTTTTAGAGCCAAGTCCTGCCAGCTCTTCAAAGGTACATCCACATGTGGAGAGGCCAGGATAGGGGCCCTTATAACAATTCAGAGTCAGATAAAAGAGCTTTCATTAATAAATGGACAAAATCATGGATCACTTCATTTTTACCTAAAGGAATTTAAGACAGGAAAAGATACGGCAGCCTGGGATTACACTTCATTTAAAATCTGTTTCCATATAAATAATTTAATGAAAATCTGGCTTGATAGGAAGCAATTTATCAGCACTACCAATACCACAGAAACCAAAGATGGAAAGTTGCCAACTGGCTTACCTAGGTTCACTCTCTCCTGTTAAAACAAACAAACAAACCCCTTTTTTTTGTAATCCCAAGACTTCCAACATGTTATTTGCTAATAACAGTGAAAAACTGATGACCTGTGCCACTAACACCAGCAGAAATGTGATGGGAATCCAGTCTAGCTCAGGTCATCACACAGGGTCTGCATATGTTTGCCTTACTGAGACTGAGATGCACCTTACTTACCCTAATAGTCCCATGGCTTTTAATGGTGCTGTTTCTTGGAAGGAAGGTATTGGTAACTGAGGGTAAGGTTGAAGAATGACTGTTTCAACACAATAAAACAAAGAACAGATTAACTACTCTGGACTATATATTGCAGCATTTAAACACACTCTGCACTGGGATCTGTGCACAGCTACTAAGCCCTAGAGAGAGCATTAGGGAAATTCTATCCGAGGGAGGTATTCCACAGCTTCCTGATCCGCATGGAAGCATGCACTGTGCTACAGACCTTTAAGGGGTACATCGTTTTCCCATACACTGATCGTTAGGTCTCCACAAGCACGGATAGTGTCATGTCCCATAGACCCTTCATATGCCATCTTTTTGCAGCAGCCTGCATTCCCAGGAGGCTGGAGGTAGAGGAAATAGTCCCTATACTTTGTGAGCAGAGAGACTATAATTCTTCCCAGCTCTTCCTTAAGCCACACAAAGGAATGGGGGAGGGTATCAAAGTCAGTATGCAATGTTCTTTATTTGGACATTCAAGTTAGCAGATGCAAATCCTTCTTTGAGGGACTGACATTATGAGTCTATTTGACTGCCCAGATGTGAAATAAAACAAATAAGGATTCCTGTGGCACTTTTAAAGGCTAACAAAGTTATTTATCGCATGGACTTTCATGGGAGGAAAATCCCACTTCACATGCTTTGAAGATGGGGATCTTACAGGATGGGAGGAAAATAAATGCAGGGAAATGTAAGTCATATGACACACATAGATGCATACACATATGACTTACACTTCCCTGCATTTATTTTCCTCCCATTCTGTAGGTTCCCCCATCATGAAAGCATCTGACAAAGTGGGATTTTCTCCCATGAAAGTTCATGCAATATATAAATTTGCTCAGGGCTGGATTTTGGTGTTCGTAGGCCATAGGCACTTTCACTCCGAAATGTGCAAAAAGAGGGGAAAATGCCAATTGAATTATGTCGATTGACATGATGCTCTTTAAACTATTCTAATGTTAAACCATGCGATTTTCCTTATTTTTCCTGCTTTTTTAATTTTTTCCCTCCTTTGTAGGCCCTAAAAATTTTGTAGGCCCTAGGCACTGTGCCTACAGTGCCTAATGGGAAATCCAGCACTGAATTTGCTAGTCTTTAAAAGTGCCACCAGACTTTTTATTTGTTTTGCTGAACTAGACTAATATGGCTACCCCTTTGGAATCGGACAGATGTGAAATGGGCAGTTTCAAAATTAGGGGATCATGCCTGAAAGCTGTATGCCTGCTTCCAAAAGATCAGAAACCATAATCAGAGTAGAATTTAAAGGTTTGAAGGGCAAGTTTACCTGTCCTCATATCCTTATTTTTTCTATATTTCCCATGTTCAGGCTCCACACAGCTCACATCCTTTGATACTACTCACAGACTCTGTGAAAGCACAGATCATGAAACATAATCTATAAAGCCTCCATATATTCACTGTATCAGATGAGTAGCAGTTTGTCTTTTATATTTTGCAGATGTTGAATACCCCCTGCTCACTTGGGGAATTTAATCTTTTCAGGGACCCTAATTCAAATCTTCTCTAATATGCCTCAAAATACCATTATGAGTAGGCAGCTGAAGGAAAGAAAATAGAGGAGAGCCATAAAATGCATAGAAATTAAAATTAAAAGTTACAGATCATCTATGGACAGTAAAGAAAATTAGAGTTTTCCCTCCTTCATCTCTCACTGCCTGAGAAAGTATAACCACAGAAATATAACCTTCAATTTTATTTTCTTATTTTCTTTGTTTGGTGTGTATTTATTAATCCTCCCTTTTTTGCTTGTGTATGTGTTCTGTAGCTTGAATATACCCACTGACAAAACTTAATTACAATGCATTAGAAGAAAATACAAATAAATAGCATGGTCCTAGAGTCCTGCAGTTTAGGCATTATGCTTTCAGTTACTGCATCTGAAAGCACCATTGGAAAAAACAAACATTGAAACTTGTAAATTGGATCTCGATAGTCAACAGAGCTTTTTAAGATGATCTGTGCATGAATATTAAGTTCCAAAGGCATAGTCATGTTAGTCTAGTTTAGCAAAACAAACAAGGAGTCCCGTGGCACTTTTAAAGACTAGCACATTTATTTATCGCATGAGCTTTCATGGGAGAAAGTATTAAAGTGTCGATTGCCTGTTGTTTTCAATCTCAGAAATTCACAGCTGGCACTGAGGCTATGTCCACAAATAGTCTTTAAAGTGAAACAACAGTCATTGTTTTGCTTTAAAAAAAATTATGTCCAGATGACGTTTTGTTGTTTCGATATGACAAGTTCTGTCATATCGAAACACTGAAATGTAAATCAAAACCAGGGGCATCACTGGGGCCTGGCACACAGGGCACATTCCCCGAGTCCCAGCGCCAGTGCCCCGAGTATCCAGGGCAGCCCCGTCACCAGCCTGAGGTCTGGGGCCTGGCCTCCTGCAGGGCACTTGCCTCTCCTGTCCTCAGCCCCAGCCAGGGATCTGGGGCCAGGCTGGCGGTGGCAGGAACCTAAGGCCCGGATCAGACCTGGGCTCAGAACTGAGGCTGGGGGTGGGACCGTGGCCAGAGGGCAAGGCCTGTGCCTGTGCCCTGGGTCGTTCCCAGGGGCAGCGACGCTCCTGATCAAAACGTTAAAATGTGGTAGGCAATCGAAACAGCCGTTGAAGCGAAACAGTTGTTTTGAAGCAACACCCTTCAGACATGTAGTTTCAAGACAACAGCTGTTTTGATTTGAGCGTGGATTACCCTTCCTGATCCCAGGGTGCAGAGCACCAAGAAGGAGAAAGTACCCAGCCTCCGTGGTGCCACATGCTTGGATGCTGTAGACAGCATGGCAGAGGCATGTGCTGCTGCAGCGCAGGAGCGATGCTGGCCCCCTGTGACCACGATGTGGTTGTGGGAGGTGGTCGTCTTCCTCCTGCAGATATGGGGCTAAGAAGACATCTGTGACCGGTTCCGGGTAAGGCACAGAAACCGTGATGTCTGTGGTGACATTGAGGAGGCACTGTCTGCCCAGGGCTATGAGTGCACCACTGAGCAGGTGCGTTGAAAAATTAAAGTCCCGTTCCAGGACTATGCCCAGGCTAGGGAGGCGAGGCAGCTCCAGGGGTCAGCTACTGCCACCAGCTGCCCCTTTTACAAGTAGCTTGCTGCCTTCCTGAGGCGAGATCTCAGGGGTCTCCCTTCCTGGACCATGGACTCACCATCTTTCACTCCAGTTGCTTTTTCTAACTTAAACACTTAGCATGTAAATTTAAAGAGAAAGCCACATCAGAACAAAACACTAAGGTATGCACAATTATTTTCTTGAGAAGAGGATAAAAGAAAGAATGTACACCACACAATAAACGTTAATCACAATGCTTAATGGACCACTGGAAGTTGCCAACATACTTCAGTAATGAAGCTACATAAGAACAGAAGACTAGAATAGACTACCTTTAAAAAAAATAAGAGAAAAATACGATAGCAACTAGAAAAATATGTTGAAAGTTCCAGAATATAATCAGAGCCAGATTCAGTAGTATTTTCCAAGGAGCCCTATTTTGCCTGGCACCTCAACAATCCATGTTATTTGTGCTCTACATAGCATATATTATTATCTTGTCATCTATACCCCAAAAGTAAACTCCCATTAGAGCAATTCAAAACTGAAAATTTTTGCTTTGTAAACTGTTGCATGTGCAGGGCATTGAGAGATTTGTCAGGGATTCAACAATTTATTGAATGGTAAATTATGCTGTTTCCAACTGTGATGAAGTGAAAATGTTCTGTAATATTTTTGTGAATCCTTTGTGCACCTCAGTTTCCCTTCTGTGCTTTGTACTTAATCCCAGCGGGAGAAAAAGTATTACATCTTTTCTTTAGGGCAGCAGATATTGCCTTGCAGTCTGCTCTGCAGTGAATAGGATCATTAAGGAATGGTCTGGAATCTGTTGAAAACAACCCTGTATCAATGCAGAATCCCAAAGTCAGACTAGTAAGTCCCAGCAAACAAATCCTTGACACGAAGGTCTCAGACATGATGTAGTAGTAGGCAATAACTCCACCACATTTAAATGCGTAGCCTACTGAAAAAAGAACAGCAGCATCTCCTTGCTTTTAAATTGGAAGCGATACCATCGTCTGTGCTGGGGAGAATTTTACCTATTATGAACATATTACAAAGTGATAGAGGGATGTAGAAGAGACTCTAAGTCTTTTGTAGCAGTCCTCAACTTTACGAATCTGTGACTTACAGGAAATGCTGTACTCCCTCAGTGATTTTCATCGTAAACAAAACACAGATACTTGCAGCATGCAGAAAAGGTCAGCTTCCAATGCCTTTTCTGCATCCTCCATATTAAGGAAACAAATACTTGAACAAGGACATACAGTGTCCCTAGACCGCAGCTCATTTCCAGATCAGCAATAACTTCTTCCTGCCTAAAAAAAACAAGGAGTCTTGTGGCACTTAAAGGCTAACAGGTTTAATTATTTATTTATTGTTAGTCTTTAAGTGCCACAAGACTCCTTGCTTTTTTTTTTTTTTTTTTTTTTTTTGCTTTACTAGACTAACACAGCTGTCCCTTTGGAACTTCTTCCTGCCTGAAGTAGACCGAGGGTGTACTAAATTTGTCAGAATTGGAGACTGCTTTTACATAATTTATTTCTACTTGTGAATGTATAAATATAAAGATGTAGTCTGTAAATACGTTGGGCAAAATTTTGCTCCTGCTGTGCCATTTTGTTTTAACACATTTCTTGTTGGTTGGGTTGTAATATGCCTTGATGAGTAGAGTGATTTGAAAAACTCCCTGTCTACATCAGTGACAGAAACTATATTTGAACCATGCTAACAATAATAAGATTTTGTTAGCACCATTATATCTCCTAAGGGGAAAGTGCCTTGGAAAAACCAACTATTAGAACTTGGTGACTTTGTTATCATGAAAATTTCCTTCATTTTGTTTATTTGGTTGGGGATAAGACACAATTGGTAGAATTTTCAGAACTCCCTTGGTGATTTAAGAAAAGTCTTATTGGCTTTTAAGACTTGTTTTCCTAGGCCATTTAGGCACTTTTGAAAATCCTGCCCTACATTTATAAAGTGCTATGCCAGCTGTGATTTTCATAAGATACACCCCTACCACTGCAGAAGAGCGACAACAACAGCAGAGTCACAATGGGAGGTGGAAAGAGGCACACAGGGCTGTGCATGGGTGAGGAATAATGTAAGGCTAATGTTAATGCAGGTATTTCAGTCTATTCTGGCTATCCAGCATTGGATTGGTAGCTGACAAGTTGAAGAGAAAAAGTATTTAGAGTGATGTGGGAGAACCATAGCTGAAGAAAAAGGGTTGCATTTCTGGAGACAGAGTCTGAGTGAGGCATTGCTGAAAAAGACATGGAGCAGGGCAGAGGGGGGATTCTGAGTTAGTTCCTAAAGCCATGAGGAGTTTCCAACAGCTGACTGGGTGAACTATCTAAATGGCTGATAGAAAGACTTATTTGCATTGAAAATTGATAATTTTACCATCCAACATGCTGTGAAGTTTGCACTTGGAAAATATTGAAGCATTTGAGCTTTACGCACCTACTTTTCTTTTTTGAATGTCGATAATAGTAATTAATGTTCATGGACTTGAACATTCATGGAAAATAAGAAAAGTTCCACAGGGATGTGCCACTTGAAATTCACCTTCGAAAACAAAGGAATATTCTCCAAAATTATTTACCAGCATTTGTTCAGTTGTACCATTGTATACTAGAAGAGATAATTTACTGATGTTTATTACACAATTACAATACCACCTAGATACCCCAACTGAACTTGGCTTCCCCATTGTGCAAGGTCTGGTAAGGAACATATTAAAAAATGACCCCTGTACCACAAAGCATACAGTCTATGGAGACAAGACATCTGATAGCTTCTTGTGCTCTGTAAAGCTCCATCCTATCATTAGCATTCACCATGAAGCCAGCAAAGTCAGAATGTGGTCCTTGGTATAAAGAGTCAGGTGCCATCATTATGCAACAGCTGAATCTTTGATGTTTTTCAGAATGTGTAAAGAGAGTATGAATACCTATGAGGGCAGCTGTGTCAATGAACAACAGCTGGAGATGCATATTTCATCTGAAGAAAAATATAAATATAAACACAAAACATGGGAAATGACTATTAAATACACAAATCTGCTGCCAAATCTTCCTGAGTATAGGTTCATAGACTCAGACTCGAAGATCAGAAGGGACCAGTATGATCGTTTAGTCTGACTTCCTGCACAAGAGAGGCCACAAAACTTCACCCACCCACTCCAGCAATAAGGCTCTTCCTTTGGGTATGTCTATCTAGCAATGCACTGCAATATGCATTACATTGCCTAATATATAAATTGTACTGCATTGCAGTAAGGTTTTTTATAGCCCTTTGAATAACCGTGTGCCACTTCATTAACTAGAACTGCCACTTATTTCATTTTCACACAATGGTAATTACTCTGAGGCTAGATATCTCATTGAGGGAACATAAATACCTTAGTTGTGTTCATTATTTATAGATCAAAAAATCTATTTTGTCCAGGAAAACAACATATGCTTTTCACTTACTGACAGATGTGGTTATAACTGGCAATCAGTTACAAGAGACAAAAACAGACTTCCCAAAGGAAATGTTAAGTTCAAGACTTTTGTTGTGGTTGTTGTTATAACATTGTTGTGGACATAAGAACTGGGAATAATGGATACGTCTTAGGTCTTTTATGGGAGGTTGGAGACAAAAGCTGCCAAACGTGCAGAGGAAGTACATGAGTTCTGCTAAAGGCAGGGCCCTCTGTGACTGTGTAAAATTGAACAGCAAGTAATATTTCACATGTAAAATACTTATTATTCTGAACCAGGGGTGTATTCACACAGCACTTTTGTTTTGAAACAAAAAAAACATGTTCACACGACGCACAGTTGTTTCGAAACAACTTAAACCAGGTTTCTGGGCGAAAATGGAGGTTACTCACCTTCGTGCAGTAGCCGAAGTTCTTCGAGATGCGCGCTCCCGACATGCTCCACAATAGGTGTTTTGCGCCGCTAAACACCCCGGATCGGAGATTTTTGAACTAGCAGTGGCTCTGCGGCGGCGTCCGTTTCCCGCCAGTGTGACGTCAGCCTGACAGCTTCCCCGCTGCCCCTCCTGTCAGTTCCTTTCTACGCCGGGAGATATCTGAAACGACAAGAAATAGCCTCCGAAGTAGAGGGGAGGAGGGTGGGTTGTGGAGCATGTCGGGAGCGCGCATCTCGAAGAACTTCGGCTACTGCACGAAGGTGAGTAACCTCCATTTCTTCATCGAGCAGCGCTCCCGACTGCTCCACAATAGGTGAGTATGTAGCAGTTACTGGAATGTGGTGGTGGGGACTTCGGACCGTCCCTTGTCCATTGTTTGTAGTATTGCTCGACCGAAGGCCGTGTCATCTACGGAAAAACGGTCTAACGCATAATGTTTTGCGAAAGTGTCATTGGAAGCCCAAGTGGCTGCCTGGCAAATCGTTTGTAGTGGAACTTTCGCAAGGAACGCCATAGAAGATGCCATGGATCTTGTTGAATGAGAGCGGATTGTGGCAGGTGGCGTCTTTTGGTTGATATTGTAGGCTGTGCGTATACATGACGAGATCCAGTTAGATAATCGTTGCTTAGAGATGGGCTGACCGAAAGATCGTTCGGTAGTAGATACGAATAGCTTTGTTGTCTTCCTGAACGCCTTGGTCCGATCCAAGTAATAGGCTAGCGCTCTTCTGACATCCAGGGTATGGAGGGCTCTGTGATGTGGCGTTGCGTGCGGTTTTGGATAGAAGACAGGTAAGTGAATGACCTGATTCACATGGAATGCGGATGAGGCTTTTGGAAGGAACTTGGGATGGAGGCGTAGGGATACCTTGTCCTTGTAGAAAACCGTATAGGGCGGATCAGCCATAAGTGCCGCCATTTCACTCACTCTTCTTGCCGATGTAATTGCCACGAGAAATGCCACTTTCATGGACAATTGCAAGAGAGAGACAGAGGCGAGGGGTTCGAATGGGTGTCGCATCAATGTTTTAAGGACTAATGGGAGATCCCACGGTGTTGCTGGCGGTTGAACATGTGGGAATAGATTATTGAGGCCCAACATAAATCTTTTAACGACTCTATGAGCGAAGATTGAAGAGCCGTCTACAGGTATGTGAAAAGTTGAAATTGCTGCGAGGTGGACCTTAATGGTGTTGACCGATATCTCTGTTTCTTTTAGGTGCCAGAGATAGTCCAGGATCATCGGTATGGGTGCTTCAGTTGGAGAGGACGATCGCTGTATGCACCAATTGGAAAATCGTGACCATTTTTGGAGGTAAGTTCGTCTTGTGGAAGGTTTTCTACTATTTAGTAGTACCTCCCTTACCCTGTCGGAACATAGGAGTTCCGTAGTATCGAACCATCGAGGTTCCATGCTGTCAAGTGTAGTTTGTTCAGGTAAGTATGCTTGCGGGTCCCGTCGTCTTGTGACAGTAAGTCTTGTACCTGTGGTAAGATGATGGGAGGTACTATGGACATTTTGATGAGCATGGAGAACCAGGGCTGACGAGGCCAAGCTGGTGCTATCATTATTACTGTTGCTCTGTCCAGTGCGATTTTGTGTAAAGTTCGTGCTATCAATGGAATGGGCGGGAAGGCATAAAGTAGCTCTTTTCCCCAGTGAGTGAGAAAGGCGTCGCCCTCCGATCCTGGGCCTCTCCCCGCCCAAGAGCAATATCGGCTGCATTTCTTGTTGTGCGCCGTAGCAAACAGATCGAGCACAGGATGACCCCAGAACTCGAAAATGCTGTGAAGTATGTCCTGTCGGATCTCCCACTCGTGGCGGTTTGTAAACGAGCGGCTCAGGGCATCTGCTATGATATTCTCTTTGCCCGGGAGATACACCGCCCGAAGGATAATGCCATGTTGGATGCACCAATCCCACAGCTTCGCTGCTTCTAGGCAGAGTATGGGAGATTTGGTGCCTCCTTGCCGATTTATGTGGAACATGGTGGACCTGTTGTCGGTTCTTACCATTACCACGCTGTGAGCTATTATGGGGAGAAACTTCTGACACGCTTTGAAAACAGCTCTCAGCTCGAGCAGATTGATGTGCAGGCTTGTCTCTGCCATGGACCACCTGCCCTGCGCCGTGAGGTCGCGGCAGTGAGCTCCCCATCCTCGTAATGAAGCGTCTGTGGTTACTGTGACTTGTGGTTGTGGCTGTCGAAAGGGGACTCCTTGCAATAGGTTGTTGTGACGTGTCCACCAAGACAGAGAATCTTTGATGGCACTCGGCACTATGAGCAGTGTTTTGGTTAGACGATTGTAATGTCTGACGTGGGAGAGAAACCACAGTTGGAACGGACGCATGCGAAGTCTTGCATTCTCTACAAGGTAGGTTGACGCTGCCATGTGCCCCAACATGCGCATAGCTGTGTGAGCCGATATGATGGTTGCTCCCCGAATGGTACACGCTATCTGCTGTAGGCTGATGAATCTGTCCATTGGAAGAAAGGCCCGTGAAATCGGTGAACAAAGTCTTGCCCCTATGAACTGAAGTTCTTGCGCCGGCACCAAGGTGGACTTGTCGAAGTTTATGCTCAAACCTAGCTCGTGAAACAACTTGATTGTTGCTTGTAGTGCTTGGGTTGTGCTGATCTGTGTGGGTGCCTTGATGAGAAAGTCGTCTAGGTATGGAAAAATTTCTATGTGCCTTCTTCTTAAAAATGCCACCACTGGAGCCATAAGTTTGGAAAAGACTCTTGGCGCCGTGGCTAGGCCGAAAGGCAGGACTGTATATTGATAATGCTTGTGAAGAAAACGGAATCTGAGAAATCTCCTGTGTGCGGTTCGAATAGTGACATGGAAGTATGCGTCCTGCAGGTCGAGGGAGGCCATCCAGTCGGATCGTTGAAGGGCCAGGAATATGTCCCTGAGGGTCACCATTTTGAATCGTTTCACCAGTATGTGTGCGTTGAGACGTCGAAGATCTAATATAGGTCTCCAACCTCCCGACTTCTTCTGTATTAGAAAGTACGGGGAATAGAACCCTTTTCCTCGTTGTTCTATGGGTACCTCCTCTACAGCTCCTAGATCGAGTAGACGTTGGATTTCTGACTGAAGGAGTTGTACGTGATTGGGGTCCCTGAAGAGGGACGGGTGGGGGTGGTGGTGGTTGGGTGTAGAAATGAAAGGGATAGAATAACCGTGGTGAATGATCTCTATAACCCACTTGTCCGATGTTATCTCTCTCCAACGTGAGAGGAATGGTTGTAATTTGTTGCGGAACGTGGGGTTGGATGTTGGTAAGTGTAGCCGGTGACCTAGTGACTGGTTGAACACTCCCTCGACTTGTCCATCAAAATTGCTGTTTGATATTAGTTGGCTGGGAGGATTGTTGGGCGTAGGTTTGGTGCCTGCCCCTCCTTTGTTGTCTGGGTCGGTTTCTATAGGTGTCCACTTTGCGATTAGACGTCTGTTGGAAGTACCTGAAATTGGTGGGTTGAGCCCTATATGGTCGACGGCGGGATTGTGGGGTATAGATTCCTAGGGTCTTCAGCGTGGCTCTAGAGTCTTTAAGGCCATGCATGACGTCATCTGTTGTTTTTTCAAATAGTTTTTCTTTATCGAATGGCAGGTCCTCAATGGTACGCTGCATTGGCTTGGGCAAGTCTGCGGCTTGGAGCCATGAAGCACGACGCATGACGACTGCTGTCCCCAGTGTCCTGGCTGCAACATCCGCTGCGTCCAGGGAAGCTTGAAGGGCAATTCTTGACGCTGACAAGCCTTCATCGATCAGAGGAGCAAATTGTTCTTGTTTTGCTTGTTCAATAAAATTTGAAAATTCATTCAGTTTGGTGAATATATCATGGGTATAATTCGCTAGCAAGGCCGTGTAATTCGCAATACGCATTTGCAGTGCGGCCGAGGTATATACTTTTTTCCCCAAGAAGTCCAGTTTTTTGTCATCTCTGTTCATAGAATTGGACTTAGAGAAGGGTTGCTTAGGTCTTTGACCCGCTGCCTCTACCACCAAGGAATTGGGTTGAGGGTGGGAGAAAAGAAATTCATTTCCTTTAGAATTTATAAAATATTTTTTATCAGCTTTTTTGTTGGATGGAGCTGCTGAAGCTGGTGTCCTCCATATTTCGTCTGCTGGCTGTAAGATGCCCTCATCCATTGGAAGGGCCAATTTCTGGGATCCAGAAGACTGCAAGATGCGGTATAACTTGTGTTGGGCGGTCTGGGTCTCCTGTAAGGAAATGTCCAGAGACTCCGCTGCCCTCTTGAAGAGATCTCTGAATTGTTTGTGGTCATCATGCTTATTCTGTGATGTAGGGTCTTTTGTCAAATCGTCGATAGGAGTAGGTACTTGTGTTAACGTTGGCAGAGGTACAGACGGGGGTTGTAGAGTCGGTTGTACCGCTGTGTTGTTCATGCCTGTTAAAGGCATGTTGAAGGGCTGCCAAGGCAAATAAGTTAACCCCTGTTGGGGGTACATCATCCAGGGGGGGTAAGCCCAAGGCATCGGTAGAGTCGCGCTCTGAGCCACCGCCTGAGGTAACTGCTGCGTAGTTTGCTCGTGCTCTGGGCTCGAGGCCACCGACGAGGCAGACGCTTTCGATGGCGACGTTGATGAAGAAGATTCCGAAGAATCCGAACAAAAGAGAGGAGATAATGGGGCTGAGTGCACCGTAAGATCGTCCAACAGCTCCATATGTTTGGATTTCCTGTGGTGTTTAACAGCTGGAGGCTGCACCACAACGTCCACAGCCGTTGAAAAGGGTGTTTGAGTAAGTAATGGTGTGACAGCACCCTGCGGCAGCACTGTTTGTGGCTGAGGAGTACAGGGAATCAAAGGCGGAGCCGGAGCCTGTACTGTTGCCGGTGCCGTCAGCGGTAGCGTGCCCGACATTGACAAGCCCGGTGCTGTGGCTGGTGAGAGTAAGAACGGTGCCGAGAGCCCCTGGCTGGGCATCGGAACCGAGGCAGTTGACGGTGCCGTTAAAGCTTGCGGCGCTGTCCGCTTGGCTTTTTTCTGTTTGTTTGATGCTGCCGCCGCACGGGAATCATTTGCCGTAGCGGTCGGGCAGCTGCTCGCACTCTCCGTCCCCTTGGTTCTCTTTTTGGGGACTGGGGAAGAGGCTGGAGACCTCCTTTTGTGCGCTCCCTCTTCACGCTGAGGAGAGGCACCGGGGTCTGAAGACGGGCGCAGGGAGCCCTCTAATAAGAGGAGCTTCAATCTGCGGTCCCGCTCTTTCCTCGCTCGGGTGGTGAGTTGCCTGCAGTCAGGGCACTTCTGAGCAAGATGCCCTTCCCCGAGACATTTTACACACGAAGTGTGCCCGTCTGAGGCAGGCATTGCCTCATGACAGGAGTCACAGCGCTTGAAGCCCGATGCGTTGGGCATAGCGCTGCTGTGACTCCGCGGGCAGTTGTAATATCGCCGGCTGGCTTTTTTTTTTTTTTTTTTTTTTCTTTCTTCTGTTTTCTTTCCTTCGTTTTTCCCTTATGGCTTATTTCTATTTTCTTCTTTTCCCTCAGTGGTTCTGAAGGAAGAGCCAGTGCGGACTCCGTCCGGAGTCCCGGGCGGTCGAAAGGAACTGACAGGAGGGGCAGCAGGGAAGCTGTCAGGCTGACGTCACACTGGCGGGAAACGGACGCCGCCGCAGCTTCCCTGCTGCAGAGCCACTGCTAGTTCAAAAATCTCCGATCCGGGGTGTTTAGCGGCGCAAAACACCTATTGTGGAGCAGTCGGGAGCGCTGCTCGATGAAGAACAACGTTGTTTCTCAACCGTTGTTTCGAAACAACGCAGTGTGAACATGTTGTTTCGGAACAAAGTGTTCCGAAACAACATTGGACCCTCAGCACCCTGGCCAGGGAACCCTTAGGACCCTGGCCAGGATGCTGAGGGCTGTCCCTCAGCCCCCGGTGGGGGCGGGGGGGGCTGAGCTGCTGCGGGGCGGCTTAGCCCCCTGCCAGAGCTACCCCCCCACACTGCCGGCGGGTCGGGGGCCCAGGGCCGTATCGGGGGAGCAGCCCGGGCTGCGGGCTCAGCCCTGTGCCTCCAACCTGCCGGTGGTGTCAGGGGGCAGCTCTGGCGGGGGGCTGAGCCGCCCCGCAGCGGCTCACCCCCTGCCGGCGCCTGCAGCCCCCTTTCTGGGGCTGCAGGGTGAGCCAGCAGCAGCTCACCCCCAGGGGGCTGCAGCCCCCTGCAGCACATAACAAAATAGCATGTTCACACTGTGAACTTGCTATTTCATTTCCCGCTTTTTTCCCTATTTCGAAATGACTTTTTGCTAATTCGAATTAAGTCATTTGGAAGTAAGGCGTTATTTCGAAACAAGTTGTTTCGACACAACTTGTTTCGAAATAACCATCTGTTTGTGAATACAGCCCAGGTATGTATACTTTATTTAGCTGAATGAATGGGGACAAAGATCCTACATCAGAAATGAAGCAACTGTGTGCGCTCTTATCATCCAGAAGCTTCAAAGAACAGCAAACAGAAATCCTTCTCTTATTTTTATTTATTTGCACCATAAATTTGTTTAAAATCTCATGTTACCTGACTGAAAAATGACTTTACTTAATTATGAATACAGAAACAGGTGCGGTAGGCTGGATCCTGAGAACCCTAACTCTCAGACATACTTTTTTAGGCACGCTCTCCTTCTTTCTGACCTCAATGTAACACACACTAGGTGTAATGCAGTGTATCAGTCACAAATAAAAATTTCTCTGTGAAATTCAGTTTGGCTGTATAATAAATTCGTTTTATAGGCCTATAAAACAACCTGAGTCTGTGGGCATTTGAAAATAATGGCCTCAATTAGGATTTGTAATGTGTTCTGGGAGATATTGTAAGAAATGTGGCAGCAGACTCATTTTTTTCCCCTCAGAATGATTACCTTCAGTGTGCAATAAAATGCTAGGATGTAATCATAAAAGAGCCAATGCAGTATCCTTTCTAATATATATGCAAATATCTCATCTGTTTGAAACTTTTGAGCTACATGGTAAAGCTGCTGGAAATTTAAGATCAGCTTCCAGCTACTATATAAATCAAAGCAAACAGTTTTCTCTAAATAAGTTGCTTGTTTAGGGAAGTAAACTATGCTTATTAAGTAATAATATGCATTGACTCAACTCAGTATCATTCTATACAACATAAATGGCATGGCTCAAGCATTTGTTTAGTCATTGTCTGAACCCAGACATTCTGCTGTTCCCGTTTCTTGAATGAAATTAGGTCTTCTGCATATATTATGCTGTACAGTGTTATTTAACCTAGCGGAATGCTCTGTTTTGTTTGCTTACAGAGACATGCTCACAGTTTAAAGGAACCCCTCTGTGCCAAGAGCCAGTTCATTAAGCCATGTAGCCCAGCTGAAGTGAGCTCTACGGCAGAAAGAATCTTTCCTCCACCTGAAGCCAGAGCTCCACGGCTTTTACTGTAGACCTGTTGTTTAAGTAAACCCTATCATTGCAAGTCTGAAGAGTAGATGGGTGAGGACAAATACCGAGTGAATACACAGCAGTGGATTGACCGAACCGTTCCTGCTATACTAGAGAATGGAACTGTTGGCATTGGTGAATACAGAGAGTTGCCCAAATTTTGCCCTCTTTGTGCAGAGGAAGTACGTGAGTTCTGCTAAAGGCAGGGCCTTCTGTGACTGCACAAAAAGGGGCAGTGTTCCCACACAAATTAACATCAAATCAGTTAGAATAAAATAATGGCCCTCCTACTTTGGGTCACGAATGGATTTTTTTTGTTCAGTATTTGGACAGCACCTAGAACAATGGCATCTTGATCCATGGCCTTGATTCCTAGGCACTGTGCTAATACAAATAATAATATACATTTTCCAAACCTGAAAAATTGTCTTTGAGCACTGAAAAAAATTACCAAATTAAAAATCTACCCTATTACCTGAACTTCATGAAGTTATATACATTGATAAATAGTGACCAGAATATAAGTTCTAGGGGTTATTCAGGAAGATCAAATTAAATCACTTAGGGTCCAGTTCTGATACCGTTACTTCCACTGAGTAGTGCCTTACTCCATGAATAGTGACTAGTCATTTGTAACATGCTATTTGAGCTGAATAAGGTTATCACAATCTGGCCCTCAGCTACCGAGAGTAGTGGCCCTCTGATCTAAGAAAGAAGAGTTTCTCTGATAAATCATTTTTTCCCTTAATATTTGAGGAAGGACTGGGAGGAAGGGATATGGTTATTTTAATTTAAGTGGATAATCAGCATCTTTGGGGTACTGGTATGGTATGTTTTAATCTAATTTGTATTTCTCTGAATATATATTTTTAAACTTACATTATTTTTCTAGTACAATGACTCTCTTATGCCTGGAGAGGATTAAAGATTAAAACCAAAATTTATTTAACATAATTGTGTTCAGATTTCCAGCAAATATAATTCACACCAAATAATGTGGCAAATGGAGTTGGTACCCTGCTGCTTGTTCTGCCTGATGACTGATGTTGCATTCCTAACACACTATCCTCTTCGTTCAAAGATACTTTTTTATTGAACAGGGCACACAGAATCATACAAATGAAAAAAGACCATCTAATCTACTTCCCTGCTCGTGCAAGATTGTGGCCTATTGGCAAAATGGTATTTTTTTCCCCGGTCTAATTTTAAGTGTGTCAAGTACTGAGAGTCTCTTGGAAGATGGTTTCACAGATAACTGATCTCACTGTCAGGAACAGAGCTGAGAAAATAATTCATAGCAAATAATATATTCAATGAATTGTTTCTTTCTCTGCCCACTGAAAGCCTGTCAATAGCTCATCCTTTCTTCAATTTTATCCACTGTTCTAATTATTTTGTGTCAAATTTGTAGTCCACAAATCACTGAAAGTCTTTTATCCTCAGAAGTTAAGCCATGCTGCTTGGCTGTAGTTAGTCACATGGAACTGTTTGATCCCCTGATTAGATGTAAGTAATTTTTACAATCAGGCCAAGGACTTAAATAAACTACTGCAGCTAGATTATTTCAGGAGAAAAGGGGATACGTATGTGAGAGGCCAAGAGAAAGAAGTCACTAAGTTGGGCATGAGAGACTCAATTCTGGTATGCTTTGGCTACACAGTTCCCCAAGCAAGTAAATATCTGTAAAATCTACCTAAATCCAATACTTCTGCAGCATCCTGAGTTGATCATTGTAACATTTTAATGTATGTATACAGAGTCTTATACTATGTCACGGCTTTGGTCCACTCTCACACCCTTCAGTGTTCAAGTTATAGAATTCAGTTATGCTTTAGATAAATGTTAAGATATCAGAGGGCTCACCCTTGTCAGTGGCAGGATGCCCGTTGTCTTGATTCCCAGCCCCATATCCCAATGCACTGGAGCACCCTGCCTCTGAAAATTAAGCAAGCACAATATTTCAGGCAAAAGAATGAGAACTGGGAAGATGAATTTTGGTATATGCTGAGGAAAAAGACTGCCCTGAAATTTCAGAGTACTAAAATATATCCAAAATTCAATGGTGAACATTTCAGAGATAAATATTGAGGGGAAAAGGTCATCATTTTCACAAAACACTTCTCTCATATTAGAGAAGAATAAGGCAGCCATGGGTTCTGTATTGATAACAAAAAGGAATTTAAAAAATCCATTTTGATCCTACCTTTTTAAGTAAGGCTAACATAGTCCCTGTCAGTTACATAAAGTAAATGTTGCCTGCTAAACAATTAATACTAAAAGATCATGATAGGACTCCTTTCTGAGAATTATTTAACGGTCATTCTCATCTTGCTACTCTGAGGCAGAATTTATCTAAATTCAAGCTTCAAAACAACTCAATAGCTCTTTAACTCTTCAAGGGAGATTCAAAATTTCCTTGAAATGTTTGATTCTTGAGATGCTCTATATTACCAGTTGCTGAATACTTACTGTGACCTCAGATTCAACCCTTTTTCCTGAATCAAGTCCATAAAGAACAAAAACTTACAGGAGCAAAGACAGAAGAAACAGTCTTTGCTGCAGTCAGATGATCAGATGTGTTTTATGAGTCTGCCTGGCTAGCCAAGACAGAAAGGCAAGTATGGTTGAACAGTACTTTTCATTAAGAGATTTATTTTCTTGAATGAAAACAATTCTCTCTCAATCCTACTGATTAGAAAGAACTGGATTTTCAGGCTTTGGGGAGCTGTAACATCATCTTTGTTTATGTTTATAATATAAAGAGAAGCAAAATTCTTGCTTTCATATGAGAGATGAGTTCTTGGTAAAAAAAACAGGAATTGGAAGGATGCTGAGGAAATGATTTTGGTAATATGGTTTTTCCCTGAGGATACCACTTTTAGAAATTACCTCTGAACTCCTGTGTGCTGTTGTGAATTACCTTCTCTACTCCCCTGTAGCGCAGCTGATTTGGAGAAGTAAACTCTGCTGTCATCTGTAGGCCACTGCTCCCCTCTCTGCCTTCCTTGCTTAACTGATGGTGAGAACAGGTGCATGCATTCTGATTTTTACAGCACTTCAGTTTACTAAGAAAAAAACAGACTTGGCTTCTGCTGTTTGAAATGATAACAGCACTGTGAAATGCATAAAAAAGGATTTTATGGGCTGTTTAGACGATGGAGTTTTTCTGTGGTTAGCAGTTTTCCGCTACACCTAACTAAGCACACACATCAAATGCTCTGCTGGTGTTCCTTTGGTATGCAGGGCAGAGCTAAGATCAGCAGGTGTGCTGACTAAATCAGTATCGTTTTTTATATGTGCTGGGTCAGCTCTTTAAACTGACTGAAGTTGTTAGTTTGAGTCTAAACAGGAAAGGGCAACAAGGGAACATACAATGAAACCTGTTTTAAGGGACTAAGAAAAATTGTAATGAAGTTAGTCTACTGCTGTAACAAAGGTGAAGTGGATTTGCAGCTTTTTAAAGGTCAAGAAACAATTTGGGTTGGTGTCTCAATATAGGAGGTTGACTAATAAGGATGAGTAAATCAAACAAGGAGTCATGTAGCACATAAGGACTAAAAAAATTATTTATTGCCTGAGCTTTCATGGGAGAAAATCCCACTTCATCAGATGCTTTGAAGATGGGGGAACTTACAGAATGAGAGGAAATGCAGGGAAGTGTAAGTCATGGGATCAGTCACACTGTAACAGCAAATCGAAACAGTTGTAAAGATTCAAATATGGGAGAACAGCATATAGAGGAAGATGAGGTCAAATCATCTGTTGTAATGAGAAAAAAATACAAAGTCCCTCTTAAGCCCTGAAGCAATGCAGTCAAATTTGCAAATAAATTTGAGCTCTGCAGCTTCTCTTTTTTTCTCTATTTTTCCAATGTCCTTTTTAAAACATGCCTGTCTAGTATCACTGGTTATTTGCAAAGCTCATGTGTATTATTTATTTACTGTAGGACTTACTGTGTAGTAAGTGCTTTTCAGACACTCACAAAGGACACACAAGCAGACACATTTGGAGAAGAGCAATGACAATTCATGCTGTACATACAAATCAGGGGCACATCACAGCCCATGAGCCAGAGGAAGCATATACTGAGAGTGATCCAGGATTAATAGGGCAGACTTGATATTGGGAGATTAGACGAAGGAATCAGGAATGGAGGAGAATTCAGTTATTTCGTTTGCATCCTTACTCTTTCAGTTGGTGAATATAAAAAATTAAGGGACAGATTTACATTTTTGCACATCCTATTCAGTGTTCGCACTTGCATAACAGTAGGTACTGACATAAGTCACTCTTTGTCTTCATTGAGAAGTGCACCCTCCATTTGAAAATCTACACCCAAAATGATCTTTTCCTTGCCACTTTCTCTTTTGGTTTGCAATTTTTTTATGGTGCAGCTTGCTACTGTTATGTACGAAACATGCTTGGCCATCAAAGCAAAGTATACTCATTCCTCTCCTTCATGGGTAAACTGTAAGTTGACAGGACAAGCTCTTGAAGTGTAGCACAGCATTAATGTGCTGGATTATGGGATGCTAAAAAGGGAATTATTACTAAATCTAGAGTTGGATGATTCAGCGGGTATTCCAAAGGGAGCAGTGAGTAAGTATGGAGTGCAAGGGAAAGAGGTAGAAGATAGGCCCTTTTATGACCTTGATTACCAAAGTCTCAGCTGTCCAATTCCTCTTACGCAACTCTCATTTATAAAATATGTCTAGAGTCATGAATTTCAATGAGAACATTGGAGTGGTGGGAGAGGTAGAAGACCTAAGAACCTGATCAGAATTTTTTAAGCTAACTAAATCAGTTATCTTAATTATAATGGATGTTGAATCACAAAAGGTTTAAAGGGTCAAATACTTATCCAAACCTAAGTCAACAAAGCTGGGCTGTCACTCTTACTAGAATAATCTGTTCCAATATTTCCCTCTTCTGATCAGGCAAGATTTTCAGCAATAACATATTTTTCTACTGAAGTTTGTCACCCCTATTATCACTTGAAAATCAAAATAGTTGCAAAAATAAAAATTAAAACTAATAAAACTATTTCAAATCTTTAAAAAGTCCAGTTTGAGTTTGGTTCTAGTTGTTTCACTCCTCTCTGATTGCCTGAAAACAAATCTTGAATACTTGCAGTTATCATCACTTCCCTTACCGTTCTGCTGTGCTCAGCGTCATTTCCAGTGACATGCATCAGAAAAATCCTGGCAACTGGAAGCAGGAATTATCATCATGGTGGGGAATATGGGTTCACTCCCATAGCCAAATAGACAGGGTGAAAGCAAACTGAAGAACTGCATCAAAAGTATGCACCAAAAGCTAGACAGCAAGCAATTGTATTATTTCATCACTCCAAAAATACAAATCATTTCCCACAGTGGTTAAAGTATAATTTAATAAGCCCCAGAACCCTCCTAATCTCTGGGCCCCCTTCCTGTATTGTCCCGGCCCCCTTCAAACTTGTGGGCAGTTCCAGGCATTCTGACTTATTTTAATCTCTGATTTCCCCATATTCATCTAAGATGTTTTGGTGAAAATGAATGGAAGACTTTGGAAATAGAAAACTATCATTGTAGCAAATTGGCAAATGAGGACCTAGGCAAATCTAAGGGCACGTCTACACAGCACTTTTATTTCGAAATAACACTCGTTATTTTGAAATAAAAGAAATTAGGTCTACATGACGTTTTCTTATTTTGAAAGGATGAACCTCGTCCTTTCGAAATAAGAATCGTCATTTCGAAAAAGTAAAACCTGCCCCCCCCCGAAACGGCTGTTATTTCGGAAGGGATATTTCGAAATAAAGCTGTTCTTTCGAAACAACACTGTGTAGACCTGTTGTTTCGAAAGAGCTGTTTCGAAAGA